>LPNX010209858.1:1023476-1068392 GCA_001517045.1 Pseudotsuga menziesii | reverse complement strand
AAAGGGTGACTAAGACTTGTTGCTAGGCCCTATAATTTTCTGATATATTACTCATAATTCAGGCTTAAGGGGGGGTGTTAGAATAATCAACCCATATTTAGCTACCTTAGAGATTAATTTAATTATTTTTGTCTTATATGCCTAGTTCATGTGTCCCACCTTATGCAAGTTGTCATTTACCTATCCATAGTGGTCAAACTTGCCTTATTTGACTCATGTAGTGCTTGGGAAACCTCAAGGAATCAAATCTGCTTTATTCCTAGCCTCCTAGGTGCCCTTCTGCTTTTTTTGCTTTATTGCCTGCTTTTTCAATGCTTTAAGGCAATAGGGAAAGTTTGACTAGGTGAGGTGAACTAGTTTTATGTCCTCTTCATCCTCCACTCTTTTATCCTTGGAAAAGCATGTATGAGTTTTCATTCCATCACTCTTTATCTTGCCTAAGCACTTTTTCCAATTCGTAAGCTCCATGACTGATTTGGGATCAGCTTTTTTCACCTATGGGGGATTTGCTTAATTTTAGTAAGCCTGATTTATGCTAGATTCGAATTGCTCCTCATGCATTCGAATCCCTTATGTAATTATTTAATGAAGCAACCTATTATGTTACAGGGTTGGCTATTGTACACTTATTCAATACAGTTTAGTGTTCAGCTCATTATTCGGTCTCTTTTGTGAGTGATTTTGCATGTTCAATTGATAATTGTTGTGAGTAAAATTAATCTATCACTGGGTTCAATTTGCACACTTATCTTGGTATGTTAATGGTTCCTCTATCGAGAAGTCCATTTCCTTTACTTTTGTTGGAATTGGTATCTTTTCTCCCACCTGTCGAGATAGTTCCTGAAAGATCTGTTCAAATTATGGATAATAGTCTAGGGCCTTTGCATTTGGTTTGGCACCCTGCATGTACCACACTGCGGTATGGTCGAGCTCTAGTTGAATGTGGGAATTTTTGGGTATACTTCATCAAATGTTTTGAGGAACCCTCCATCTGGTCGTGCAGACTTTTAGCTACTGGAGCCAGTTTTCCAACAACACTTTTTCGTTTTCAAGTTCCTTAATTGTTCCTTTCTGGGAGAAGAATTTGAATCTCCACATATGGAATTTTGTCATTTCCTGAAAAATTTTGTCTCCTTTAGGGAAAATAGAGTACATTACTATCCATAAGATAAGGGATGGAAACCTAATAATACCTCCCATCTCTTGGCATTTCTCACATATGGTTTTGATTATTTCGGCTACATGCTGATCCCATCTGTATATCTTTCCATTGGTCGCAATGGTGTCTACTGCTTCCAACATATCTAGTTTGAGGTCGCTTCCTCGACCTACCATTATGAGTGTAATAGCTATGATTTTGGCCACAATCTGTGGTGTTCAATGTGTTATGTGACCAATCATTAGTCCTTTCGAGTTTTTGCTCGATGCCGACCCTCTTAATTCTTCAACCAGTCCTTCTTTTATACTGACCAGTACTGGGTCTCCTTTGTTTGATAGCCCTGTTAATTAGGAAATGACTTCCCCAGAGATGTCGATCGGTTGTTCGAAGTAAAATCGGTCGTTGTGGTACCGGCTTATGACAAACTTCACCGTTGTTTCTTTTGTGCCACTGAAGCTGGCCATGAGTGACGCGTTGGCATAATTTACAATGGAATTGTGTTGTATTTTATCTGTAGCTGGAGTAGGATTCTTGTCTATGTAATCCCACTCTTTTATCTCGACCCATAGTTTTTTCCATGAGCCCTCCTGCATCTTAGCATTCTTAATGTTCTTTAGTCTTCTGACTAATGGTGTTTATGCAGTCTGTAATTCCTTGGCTTTGGCTGAGGCTCTGGTCTGTTTGGGTGCCATCTTGCTGATTTGGTGGTTGATTTCACTAAGGTGCTTTTGATTTTCATTCGCCTGGTTTCTCTAATGCTCTCTCTATTTGAATTGCAGTGAATGATCCCTCAATGGTTCAGTATTTATAGGGGATGCGATGGATGTTCTCGTTGATAGGTGTATTAATGGCGGACATGATGTTCCAGGTGGAACACTTGAGCGTGTTTTAATGGTGAATTGGTTTCGACGATTGAGGTCATGAATGCACGATGGGACTATCGAGGTCATCAATCGATGTCGGTTATGAAAATGGTCGATGGCATTATGTTGATGGGCATGATGTCGGTTGTTGAAGTGGTGATTTCCTGTCATAGCTTTCTGCGTATAATAGTACTCTTTGCTTTTTGGATTTTTAGGTTTTTATATATTTTTGTTTAACCATTATGGTTGTTTTTTTTTTTATAGATTCTGTAGTGTTTTAGTCGGGCTCCATTAACGAGTTTCCGAAACACTATGCCTTGCAATGTATTTAGTCGGACTGATCCATTGGCATGTATTCCTTCGACAATGTAGGGTCCCATCCATTCTGTATGGAGTTTTTTAGTTTTTCCTTTTACTCGACTATTGTATAGTAAAGCAAGGTCTCCTACCGACAAGTTTTTGTTCTTGATGTTTCTGTCATGCCATGCTTTTTGTTGTTGTTTCTGGATTTCTCGACGTTGTATCGCAATTAGTCGCTGTTCTTCAAGTTTACTCAGTTGTAATGATCGGTCCTTTCTTTCTTGTTCGACATCGACATGTAAAATATCTGCAATAATAGGTGTCTGTTGTCGGAATTGTAATGGAACTACTGCTTCTTGTCCATACACTAGTTGAAAGGGGGTTTGGACGGTTGAGCGTTTGTATGTTTTTCTATATGCCCATAGTACTATAGGTACCTTCTCATCCCAGTCATCTTTGTCTGCATTACATATTTTTGTTAAACATTAGGTTAATGTTTTGTTAAATGCTTCAATTGCTCCATTAGACTGAGGATGGTATGTTGTACTCCGACGATGGTCGATTTGGAACTGGACGGTTAGGGTTTTGATAGTTCTATTAATAAAGTGTGTTCCCTGGTCGCTAATTAGGGTTAGTGGACATCCGAATCGAGTAATGATATTTTCATATATAAATTTGGCGGCTACCTCACTGGAACATGTGTCGACTGGTTCTGCCTCTGCCCATTTGATCACATATTCGACTGCAGTTATTATGTACCTTGCACATGTTCTTTTTGCTGGTATTGGAAATGGTCCTATGAAGTCTATGGCCCAAATTTCAAATGTCAAACTTGGGTTTACTGATATCAAAGGCATTTTTGTGCTAGGCAAGGGTCGACCTAGTCATTGACATCTGTCACATTTGCTTACAAAATTTTTGCAATCTTTGTGAAGTGCCGGCCACCATAACCCTGATTGTTGGATTTTCTTTGCAGTTGTGTCTGCTTGGAACCAATGTTGTAATCTCACAAATCACATGAGGTTACCAATAATACATACTAAAACATACATACATAACAGAGACAAGAGACAAGAACAAGTAGATAGAATAATAGATTATATTAGCATGAGAGGGTCCATACAATACAGAAAACTGAACCGAGTTCTCATCTAGCTCAACAGCCTAATATATATGATTTACAAATAGTTACAAAATAACTACTTGTTGGTTCTGTGAACCGACACAACCTTAGGTGGCCGACCTAATGTCTAGTTTAGTCATCCGATTGACTTAGTCGACTGACCGACTAAGTCGACTATCGTTCAAGTCAGCATACCGACTTGCTCCTCTAACAAGAAACATTGCTCTTGTGAGTGACTCCAAGCCTCAAAAGGAGTTTTCTATTCCAACGTTTTATGTGGAAATATGTTATGAACATATGCAGCACAATTGATGGCTTCAACCCATATATTATGAAAATATACTTGGCCTCCATCATGCATGTGGCCATCTACTTCAGTGCTCTATTCTTGCACTTTGCATCACAATTTTGTTGTGGTGTGTAGGGCACAGAATGTTGCATCTGAATGCCACTCTCCTCACAAAGTTGTTGTTAGTTATTGTTAACATAATGCTTTCCATTATAAATCATAAGAACATTTATTTTATTCCCGCTCAATTTTTCTTCCAAATCTTTGAACACTTTGAAGGTCTCAAAAACTTCAAATTTTTTTCTTGAGAAAATTCACCCAGCAGTACCTTGAGAAATCGTCTATGAAAGTCAAAAAATACATTGAATTTCCATGGGAGGGTGTGGGAAGTGGTCCTATCAGTTATGAATGGATCAAATCAATAACTTGGATTTCCCTCCTTGCATTTCCCTTTTCATATTTTCACTCAACATGTTTCCCAACTATGCACCCTTTACATGTGCCTTCGGAAAACTCGATACTTGGAATCCCTTCAACCATGTTTTCTTTGCTTAGTTCTTGAAGATAAATATAGTTGAGGTGTCCATGCCTCTCATTCCATATTTTGCTGGTATCATTGGCATGTGACAAGAGTGCATTTCCTTGGGAGTAAGGAAGGAAGTGAGAGAACTTATACCTCCTCAAATCATGGTCAACAATACCCACTGCAACAACTTGGACTGTAGAAATTTCTGAAATCTTCACATCATTTTGAGTAAAGGTTACTCTCTTGGTTGTGCATGTGTGTGTCATTTGTGTTGGAATATATTGTATTCCTTAGACTGTAAGAATGTCTTTGTATTAAGTCGGAAGTTGTCTACAATCATATCCAACATGTAATAGATGAGAGTAATTCCTCCTCATCTCTTAATATATAATAGGGTCAAGTGAGTCTTTGCATATCATGTATTCTTGATGTAGTAGTGGTACTATTGTGACACTATTATACATCATATATATTCTTCGGGGTATTTGTGCTTTACTTTCTTGTAAGATTGGAGAAGACATTCTGGAGATAATAGAAGACTATCTTCCCGTGGGTGTAACCCATTAGGGTGAACCACGTATATCGGTGTTCTCTTGTCCTTCTCTTTTCATGTTCTTATCTTTTATGATATGTTGTTGGTTTCTTAGATAGGTTAACTAGTTTAGCTTGGCTCTACTATTATAACATGGTATCAGAGCAGGTTGCTATGATCTAGTACCTTCTATAGATTTCAATCAATAATGATTATCATTTGGGCATTGTCATTTTTTTGTAGATTTGCTTTCTATCTGGTAGTCATTAGGCTTCTCTTCGGATCTGGGCATATTTTTGCATTTTTTTCTTTTTTACCCTAACCCTAACTTGTTGTGTAATATTTTTGCAAAATTTTGTCAAGGGTTTCTTGATGTTTTTTCTGTAAATCTACATGATTTAGAGGCTCTCCTCAAGGAGATATTTCTTCCGATTATAAAAATGGCAGTTATAAAAAAGGGTTGTAAGTTGGTCATTTTTTACTGGTTTTTTTTATTATAACCTATTTTTGGAATTGGAAACACCACTCTAGATCCACCCACGTGACCAGAACAGAAAAGTGGGTATTTTTGGGCTTCATTTCGGTAATAAAAATGACAATTATAAAAAAAGGGCCATAACTTGGTTATTTTTTATCGGTTGTTTTATTATAACCTAGTTTTTGAATTAGAACAACCATTCTGTATCCTCCCAAGTGACCAGAACAGAAAACTGGGCATTTCTGGGCTTTCTTTTGATAATAAAAACAACAGTTATAAAGAAAAAGGGTCATAATTTGGTCATTTCTTATCGGATGTTTTATTATAACCTTGTTTTAGGAATCAGAACAACCATTCTGGATCCACCTACATGACCAGAATAGAAGATTGGGATTTTCTAGGCACATAGTTTTAAGGGGTTGTAAGTAAAAGTTTCTCTTTCCTTTATTGTTTTTCTAACTGTGTTTTTTGCAGATTCAGATCAGTACGGTAAAGTATTTAAGTTTTCTGTTATTCATTTTTTGCAGTTAGGTTTTTCTTGTATTCATGTTTATTAAGATATTATTTCTTATTCTTGTTATATATTTGTCTCACATTTTATATGGAAATATTGGCATCTTTTAAGGACATGGATCTCTAGTATTTTGTCACGATGATAGCTATAAACCATCTAATACTTAATATTTCTTAAATATACTTAATCATTAATTTGTTCTTTTCTTTGTTTTGTTTATAAAAATAGTTTTATAAGAACAATCTCATATGTGTTATCTAGTGATCAGTATTCACTTTATTTATATGTTATTGCTGACCTTTGTGTAAAAGCAATTTCATTCTTTTATAAGTAATATCTTTATGATCATTATATGCTCTTGATAATTAAATTCTTAAGTAAATCATTGTTTTTGAGTCTATCTGATATCATATCTTTTGGCTTGTCATAAGTTATTTAATTGGGATATAGTTTCTTTTTCATGTATTGCAGATATTTTATCTAGTTCCTGTGCTATTTGTCTCTAACATTCCAATATGGAAGCATTGACATTTCCAGGGCATTTCTTCTCTTGCATATTTACATAGTGTTAACAAGAAATGAACCCATAATTAAGACCATTAGTGACTTGTCATTTCATAATTTTTTATAAGTGATATCATGAGTTGATCAGAATTTGATATATGTTGATCATATTAAGCATTTTGATTTATCTATATCTCATGTCATGTTTATTTCAATCATCTTTTACTCAATATTTATATGGCTTTGAGCAATCTTTAAATCTTGAACTATTTATCATGAGCACCTTATTTTTGTTGCAATGAGATTTCTATTCTTATGATTGCAGAGGTTATCTTGTTCCTACTTCTCTCTAACGTTCCTATATGGAAGCATTGACATTTTCAGAGCATTCATCTCTTGCATATTAACCTCATACTAATAAGAAATTCACCTATGCTTTAGATTAGTTGCTTGATGACTAAATTTTCATATATTTAAGTGAAATATGTGGCTCACTATTTATATGTTATGGCTGACACTTAATGTGTAAAAGTAACTTCATTTTCCTTAATGAGCAAGTTAATCTTTTATTTGATCATATTATGTTGTCATTCCTTTATATGATGTTTGCTAACCTTTGGTATATAAGCATTTTCATTTATGTATGAGCAATTGTGTTTTATGATATTTATATGCTTTAATCTTGAAGGTTCTAGTGTAGATAAGTTGTTTGTTTAGGATTTCACCTTACTCTGGAAGTAATGAAGCACCATCTTCTACTGTTAAAGTCATGAAGTTGATCTGTATGATATCATTTTCAATGTATAGACCATTGGGGTCTTGTTTCTTCGATGTTTGAGGTCTTCTACAGATATTTATATTACACCTTGAATGGAAGAATGTCTGTTATCTGCATGTGTATTGGCCATCTGGGTTTTTTTTGTACATTGTTGTGGTATTCTTAGCCACATGTTCTGTTGTATCGACCATCAAAAGGTATATGTACACTGGTGTGGATGTTATATCAGAGTTCTTAAGCTATCATGTATGGTTGTGATGATTCTTGTGGTGATCTAGGCATCTTGCGCTTAGATTACGTCACATATTCTCGGCATTTTATTGTTGGGTCTTTCATCGTACAACCCAGTTCATGTGCACTTTCATGATTTAGTAAGAAGCGGTTGTTCATAGTCAAATTCCATCAGCCGAAGTGTTCTTCTTTTTCATCTTTGGTTCTTCTAGAAGTTGTCATCAAGGGGGAGCATTAATGACTCCTTCCTTCCTTAGTGTTAGTGTGGGCCCTGTCTACAATCTTATGTAAAAGAGTAATACATTTAACCCATAGTTATATGTTGTTGTATTTACATGTGTAGAGTATTTGTCCATCGTATTGTATTAAGAGATGTTATTTTGGAGAATTATATTATCCCACATGAAATATGTGAGAGTAATTACTCATCATCTCTTAGTATATAATAGGGTCAAGTGAGTCTCTACATATCATGTATTCATGATGTAGTAGTGGTATTATTGTGACACTGTTGTACAACATCTATATTCTTTAGGGTATTTGTGCTTTTCTCTCTTGTAAAATTGGAGAAGACATTCTGAAAATAATAGAAGACTACCTTCTTGTGGATGTAACCCATTAGGGTGAACCACGTATATTGGTGTTCTCTTGTCCTTTTCTTTTTCGGTTCTTGTCTTTTATGATATGTTGTTGGTTTATTAGATAGGTTAACTAGTTTAGCTTGACTCTACTATTCTAACAATTTTATATACAAAGAGTAGGTTTGTTGCAAGATTAGGCACATACAACACATTGTTGAAGTACCCATTGTCAAGTTCCATCATGCCAATGTCTTTGGATGGGATCTCAGAGTCATCACCCATGAGAATGGATGGATCACTGTAAGGATGTAGGGCCAAGAAGGATTCTTGTATGGAATCCATATTCCTTGAGTGATATAAATCTTTGATGAAGGAAGAAGAGCATGAGTATCCAACAACCAATGCATGGCATCTATCCTTATTCTCTGAGCTTCAACCTCCCTCTTTCTTCCTTGCGCCTTTTGGAAGGGGGGTGTTTTTCTCTTCAAGGAGTTGTGTCATCATGTCAATGGTTTTCTTCATGAATGTACTCTCTATATTCCACCTTTGTGAAAATAAGTACATTTTTTCTTCTCTTGTTTCTTCTTCTCTTTGTCCTTGCAAGGATTCGAAACCCCATCTAAAGATTGGGATTCTCCTACTTCTTCTTCTCTTGCTGCTTCGAATATTTAGATTTCTTCTTGCCTTTTACTTGATTCGAAAAACCTGCAGCAAGGGCTTGATCCTTGGTGGATTTGATGGTACCCATTTGCACCAATTTTCTTGTTCTTAAGTCAAAGACTCCATGAAGTCAGCTAGTGAATTCTCCAATTTTGAACTGTCATCTTTCCTAAGTGGAATGTGGAGAAAAACACTAAATACTTAGGGAATAGCTTCAAGGTAATGGACAATATCATTTGCTCCTCTTTCGTCTCCATGCCACACTATTTCAACTGAAGTACCAAGCATTTAAAATTTCTGAAGAAATCATGGATCATCTCAAAGTGAGTTGGGCTCAATGTGATCAACTCGTTTTTGAGTTAGTGTCCTATCATCTCCTCAGTCATCCCAAATAGTGACTCAATATTGATCCAAACTTCATTCGATGTATTAATAATGTCTACATGGAAGATAAGATCCCTCGAAATACTGAGACAAAGCATCTTGAATGCATCATCCAATCTATTGAAGTACTTCAATTTTTCCACACCAAATTTGGGCTTGTTCTCAATCCCCATGGTTACTCTATATAGGAATTTCAACCTCAGTTGGATCACCATTTCAACCTTACATTCAAAATAATTGAATTTGGTAGCAAGATATGATTGATCCATTTTTTCTTGCGCACTGAGTGACAAATATAGTGGAACTACCTTCAATGCAAACACTCAAAGTTTTCTATAGGAGGCCCTAGATTGCAACTCAAACTCTATGAATTCAACTTGAATATCCAAAGAGATATGATAACATGTGAGAATCTAATTCACATCAAGATGTAGGAACTAACGGAATCCTCACAGCTCAATAATTTCACAAACTATGCATAAAAATAATGAAAATAGCAAAATTAACACATAGGAATAGAGCCAATAACTGAAGTTTCAATTACTCTCCAACATGTAAATATTTCTGGAACATCATTATAATACAATAGGTGAAAATCATTAGCTTTTGGAGGAAAATTGGAGGCATACATGTGGCAAGATTAGATTGGACCTCAAACCCCCCTAGGTGGACCAATGAGCTCACAAACAACCTCAAACAGTCACGAATGGCCATGTGAGTATGTGTGAAGAATGCTAGGAAATAAATGAGGGAAGAATACATGTGTTGGAGTGCATGGGTGAGTGGCACTCGCTCTAAGAGGCAATAAATGGTCCAAAAGATCCAAAAACACTCAAATATAATGCATGGGTGCCTCTCGTCAAACCAATTTATTGTTTTAAGGAGTGAGAGTATACCAAGGATTGAAATGTCATAAATGAGGGTGCATGTGTCTCCTGAATGATCAAATGTGGGTGCTTGGGTGCATTAATGAGTCTGAAACCCCCAAATACCTTGCTAGACCAACATAGCCAAGGTTTGGACCATATGACATAAGTACAAGACAAATAAAAATGTGTCTTAGGTGTATGTGACCATGGTGATAGGTGGTATGATTCTCTAACAATAATGTGTATTATTTCCCAAATGTATATTTGGTATATCATGTCGCCTCCTTATTGGCAATATGTATGAACTTAGAATGCTATGAATTTTGTAAACACTTGTCTTTGTATGGTTTCTAGTATTTTCATAGTACATTTAGATAGTTTATTGTTATATTATACTTTCGATTTCTATAGTAAAATGTTAACGTTTCTCTTTGTATAGCTTCTAGTATTTTCTTAGTGCATTTACATAGGTTATTGCATTTTCCTAATATAAATAAATATATTTCCAAAGAAATGTAAATGTTTTCCTTTGTATGACTTCTAGCATTTTCTTAGTGCATCTACGTAGTTTATCTCTATATTTGAATTTTGTTCAAAGTTATGGTCCCCTTAGTCTAACCCTCAAAATTTTTCCATTGTATTCTTCATATAATTGTGTCTTCTCTTATGAATCGACAATCTTCTTGAAATGCTAAAACATTTGTCTATGTGTCTTTAGAATTTCCTCCATTTCCATGCAAATCTCGATTTTAAAGTTTTTAGCTCACAACTGCATTTCATTTTGATCATCTACACAATTTCCTTAAATGTTTGTTTTTCATTGTTTCTACTATTTTCTTAATGCATTTACATAGTTTATTTATATATTATAGTTAATTTATATTATACTTTTCCTTTTTCTAAAAAACTGTAAATGTTTCTCTCTATATGATTTCTAAAATTTTCTTACTTTTCTTACTGCAATTACATACTTTATTGTATTTGCTTAACCCTCAACCATTTTCCATGGGATCATCAAAGAAAGAAATATACAAAGGGTCATAATTCCCTCTACCACAAAATCATATACTTTATATATTATACTTTTCCTTTTTCTAAAAAACTGTAAATGTTTCTCACTTTTCTTACTGCAATTACATACTTTATTGTATTTGCTTAACCCTCAACCATTTTCCATGGGATCATCAAAGAAATAAATATACAAAGGGTCATAATTCCCTCTACCACAAAATCAGACTCCTCGTGTAGCACTTCTCATTTACAAATTTCCTTGCAATTGTCATAGGAATTGCCACTTGTAATGCTTATTGATCTAGTTTGATTTTTTTTAAACTTCTAGACTAAACTAGAATCTAAATATTAGAGTCCCTCTACTAATGAAAGGAATCCATAGAAAACTATGCTACCAATTATGGAGTTGTATTTTGTAAATAAAAAATGATTATTTCATATTTTATTTAAGAAAAAAATGCACCATGGTGAATTATCATATTTTGAGGAGCAATAACATGGCAATTCGAGAGAAAGTACAATCATAAAATTTCAAATTAAATTATGTTAGTTTTTAGTTGATGTGTTATGGAAAAGGAATGTCATGGATGCCATATCTAGTACCCAAATAATTCAGATGAAGCACCATTTAATAATGGAATTCAAAAAGTCACATATAAGCACATTGCATATTATAAACATAGTTTTGCTCGCCTATTTTTTATGAGTACTTTGAAATTTCTACATCACTTGGGTATATTTATCTTTGATTCCCATAATAATCATAATATGACCTCATTTATTCCATCACGATCTTACTCAAACCTCACATCTAGCCACAAATTTCAATTCGTAGATTTTTATATGTGATGTGCACAAAATCCTTCAAAAATGGTCTTTTAACCCCAAACACAAAAATCATTATTTTTTTTATCTCATTAATGTTGTGCACCTTCCAAATATTAAAAGTGGACCTTATCATGATATTTTTTCTAATTATATAGTTTAGTCTAAATTCATTTACCCTTATCCCAGGATCTTAATAGTACAATCAGAATATTCACATTGAAGATAGCTCTAAACATAGGTCCACAATTTCACCTATAAAGAAAGTCATTCAAGTCACTCATCTAATCTTCACAACTCATCCATTACAATATTATGTTATTCGAATTTCTCTGAAGGGAAAAAATAACTCTAATATTAGTGATGTGTCCCTCTAAGGTGAAGCTCGAAGAGCCTCACATTGTATTACCAATATAATAAGAAAACCTTGAAATCTAACAAAAAAAATAAAGAGATTAAACATAAGAGGAACTGTTCCACACAACTCTCGCCATGACCATGTAATGGGAACCAAAAGATCAGAATATGCCTCAAATCCTCAAAATGTGAATTTAGACATTGGCTAGGACTCATAATTTCAAACTTGTGTCCACCACTGCTTCTTCCTTTTTAGTAATGAGTGTTACACTTATTGGAAATTCCCCTTTTCAGTTGACAAAAAACGGTTACATCACCTTATCCCTTTGAGCAATAAGCGATGCTACCCAGGTAATGCTCTATCTCAATGGAAAAAGAGTGATGCTCGAGCTTTAAAAGGAAAAAGATAAGATTCACGAAGCTTCGCGAAGGTCAGCTTCATGGCACCCTCATCCCTACACTCTTGGACCACCTAGGCTACATTTCCGTCCTTTTATGATCTCGATTCCACCTCACCCATGAGAATCTCAACCATTTCAATCCTCCCAAAGGATATAAGTAGTGGCTCACCCCCCATGGGTAAAGGGAGGAAAGTTATGCTACAACACCAAATTTCTGGCCAAATCTAGCCAAGGAGGGTGAGCATTAGGAAGACAAGTTGAAACTTTGAAGGAAAGACTTTTCTTGAGTATAGGCATTCCAACACTAATGCATATTGGTTGTAATCTCTCTCTTGTTTTTATTGATGCAATAAACGTTCCTTTCCCATAATTCCTATTGTGTTCTAATCACTATTTTTATTATCAAATTCCTTAGTCATTGATATGAGATAGTAGATTGTGTTTGGTACTCTTGATCATGTGTGCTTTGTGATGTGTTTTTGCAGATAAACTATGGAGATCTAGTACTCTCAAAGGCAACAACATCACACTTTGTAATAGGTGAAATTTTTATTCCAAACATCTACATATCTTAGGGAAAGTACTATTTATTGTTTTTACTCATTTGTTCTAGCTGTGAAGGATTTCAAACTAGGGAAACAACTCTTGTCTACAGGAGGTGAGTATTTCCAACAACAAATTTGGCGACCATACTCGGGAAGATATTCAGAATTTCTTATCTTTCTTGGTTCTTAGTTCTTGCCTTTATTTCAAACTTTAGTTTTTCATCTGATCAGATATGTTAGTTACTTAGTGATATTTGTCTTTAGTTTGACCAAATCTTCTTCGATCTGAATCATATGCTTCATTTCCTTGCTTTTATTTGTAATTTGATGCTTAAAATTGAAAATTAATTTCCTCTTTTTCGCTTGATGTTTTTTTTTAAACCTATAGGAAACAACACACTTTTGATAAGGACAAGAAGTGGTGCCACCTCATAAGTTTAGTGGACAACAGACAGTGCCACTGCTCTGTTCCTGGAGGAAAGAAGTGGTGCTAAGGAGGTAACACTCTATTCATCACCTCTAAGAAGAGGTGCTAGGTATGGTTTTGAACCCTGTTCAATTTAAAAACTTAGCATGAGTTTTTTATTTTCCTGGTTTGGTTTTTGGATTCAATACTGATAATTGACTATGTATTCAAAATCTGGAAATTGTTAACTTGTTTCATTTCTTTCAATAGCTATTTTTTCTTGGCTTGTTCAGTTGCTTGCTATGCTTGGTTTTTGTTTTGAAAGAGTACTTGAAATTTATATAGTAATATCTCTGAGTGTTGTTTGATCAGCTGAAAATAAGTATTTTTATTTTAGTTTATTTGTTTTGTTCTTCACTGGTTAATAGAAGATTTCGTTTACTTTTGATTAAGAAGAAAATTTTGATATTGATCATATATTTGTGTTTAAGGATGAACCATTGAGTACTTGATTAGTTGTATAAACTTTCAAGCATTCATGATTTTCCCTCTTTGCATGCTCTTTTGTCCATAAAAAATATCATAGTTTGAGTTAGATATTTTTGCATTTGAAGAACTAAAAGAGTTTGTTGTGCCACGTAGTTATAGCATCTTTCTTTTCGAAAAAAGATATTATTCCATTTAATTTCAAAATTGGTTTTTAGAAGTCTTTTCTTACTTTCAAATTGAAAATAGTTCAGTATGTTGTTTAGTGTTCTATGCTTGTAAAATGGATATTGAATCATTATCTCTCCTATAAGTAGGCCATACCCTGAAAGATAAAGTGAAAATTTGCATGAACATGTTGCATGGTTTTACTTTTTCTATACTCACTTCATGTGTTCACCTAATCGTATAAGATAAAACTAACTCTATCTTTAGGTTAAAATATTTAGCAAATTTAGTGATAAGTTAGAAGACATGTTTGAACGTCTATAAACATAACAGTTTTTGTTATATTGCCTACACTGCATCCCGAGGGCTTGTAGTTCTTCCACGTACCAACCGGTATATCAAATGGACTTTCATGTACCCTTGAGGTATACCGAAAGGTACTACACATACTCAGTAGTATATCGAAAGGAGCCTGTCGAGCAGTTGTGAATTAGACAACACTAACACATATTTGAGCTACATCGTACCTTCATTATATCGAGAGACCCTTCTAGGAAACCCTAAACCAACTTAGAAAATCCTTTTGGCTTTCTTGTTGGAGAAATACACCAAGAACAGCACTCGGGGAGCAACTACGCACATTTTGTCCAGGTAGTCGGGTATTCAAGTAAGGTTACGGTCCCAATCCTCCTTGTCATGTTTTACTATTGGACCCTGCGGTATATCACGAGTTGTGAAGACTTGACAATCCTAGTGAGGAAGCATCTTTTTATCAGCCCCTCTTGTCACTTATGTTTTCTTATGACCTTATCTTGCGTAGGAGCGATTGTGTATGATTCTAGTTTCAAACCCTAGGTTAGGATTTCTTAACCAACATTATGGCTGAGTTATCATTGAGATGATCTCAAAAAGTATAATGTTTACCACCTGAATTTCCTCCTATCATGGATGAGAGCACAATGGAAACCACAGACCAATCTGTCACAACTGATTCTCATGTGGAAGGGAATCCAGTTGTGGAAGCTAAGGAATAATTTACTTCTTAAGATAATCCCTTAGCAGTCCAACAACCTCTTGTGGCTGATACTACCTTTCATTTTCCAATGGAAGGTCAACCTGGCTCATCTGATTGGGTATTCAATCACCCATTTGATGATACTGTAGGAGCATAGTTTGGCCCAAATGCTCCTTTTTTAAGAACTTGTTCGAGTACACAGGGTACTCCCAAAAGACCGAACACCTTGAGCAACCGCTTCACACAAATAGATCACAGATCAACACACCGATGTTTGTCATGTGGTTAAAACCCGTGAGAGGGAAACAGTCCACAGCCCCAGCCAAATAGCTACTTGGAGCAATTTATTATGCAAAAGAAAGAAAGTTACATGAGCTTCTCATAATTGATCAACTAGCCAAGGACCCTCTATGCTCTTTAAATAGAGATCATAGACCAATCAGGTGTTAAGCCATGGATCAATGGTAGGTATGATCTAAGAGAAGTTGAACCATCGGATTACTCTATGTCTAGAACATATCATAACCATCAGATTAGAATATTTACAAATTCATACTAATGCATACTAAAGAAGCACACTTTTACCTAACGGATATATTACACAAGTTGATCTTAACTAACTCCTAAGTGTCTAAATATCCTAACATCCCCCCTTAAGAACAACTTGGGATAGGATTGAAGGATTTAAAAAAGTGACACTATTAGGAGAAGGAAGGAGGCATTAGAGCCTATCCCCCCTTAAGGACACATTCTTGAACTCCTAACATAGACCAAAGTTTAGAAAACTTCGCTTCTGTAAGAGACTTGGTGAAGATTTCTGTAACTTGATCATCTGTTGGGAAATAGAGCACTTCAATAACACGATCATGAACAAGATTTCTGATGAAGTGCATGTGTAGCTCAATGTGTTTGATGCGCTGATGTAGAACTGGATCTTTGGAAATCTTGATGACACTTGATTGTCACACCAAAGTGGGTAGGCTGCTGCTGCTCGAATCCAAACTATGAAAGGATCTGTCAAAGCCATAAAGCTTCCTGACTGGAATTAACTGCAGCTCGATATTCTGCTTCTGCTGAAGAAAGAGCAAGAGCTTGTTGTTTCTTACAAGCCTAAGTGACAGGTCTAGATCCCAGACTGAAAACATAACCTGCAGTGGACTTTCAATCATCAGGATCGCTGGCCCAATCTGAATCAATGAAACCAACCAACAAAGGTTT
The DNA here is from genome assembly GCA_001517045.1 of Pseudotsuga menziesii. NCBI lineage: Eukaryota > Viridiplantae > Streptophyta > Pinopsida > Pinales > Pinaceae > Pseudotsuga > Pseudotsuga menziesii. The sequence continues at coordinate 1,052,169 of LPNX010209858.1, read as the reverse complement.
CCCCCCTGTACTGTAATGAATTCCAAACTAAATTGTACCTCGAATATATCGAAGTATTATTTTTGCTGCTTTCTAGTTACTTTCATGAGAATTTTGCATATAACGGGCAACACGACCAATGGTAAAGGAAAGCTTAGGACGGGAATGAGTCAAGTATAAAAGACTACCAACAAGCTGATGATACAAGGTGGAATCTACTTCAGTGGAAGTACAAGTGGCAGAAATTTTGACTCCAGACTAGAAGGGAGAAGGGGTTGGTTTACAATATTCCATGTGGAAGCGACGAAGAAGGTCACAAGCATACTTAGTCTGGGAAAGAAAGATTCCTTCTTTGGTTTGCAAGACTTGGAGACCAAGAAAATAATGCAAATGTCCTAAGTTTGACATTTCAAAATTTTGCTTAAGACTGGATTTCACATGAGTTATAAGGTCAGGGTCACTACCAGTAAGGATAAGATCATCAACATAAAGAACAAGTATGATGAGATGGTTTCCTACTTTCTTGGTATAGACATTGGGATCAAAATGGCATCTAGAAAAACCAGTGTCAAGGAGAAAGCTATCCATTTTGGCATACCAAGCTCTAAGAGCTTGCTTAAGGCCATATAAGGATTTCTTAAGGAGATAGACAAGGCTAGAGTTATCCTGAACATATCCATGAGGTTGTTCCATGTAAATTTCCTCTTCTAAATCACAATGTAAAAAGGAATACTTGACATCCATTTGATGGACTTCCCAGTTATGTAAGGTTGTAAGGGAAAGAACAAGGCGAATGGAATTCATTTTTTCTACAGGGACAAAGGTTTCATTTTAGTCAATCCCTTCAACTTGGGAAAAAACTTAGGCAACTAACCTTTCCTTAAGTCTTTCAACACTTCCATATGATGCATACTTAGTTTTGTAGACCCATTTACATCTAACAAGTTTTCTTCCTTTTGGAAGAGGAACAAGATCCCAAGTATCGTTCACCATTAAGGAACGATATTCTTCATCCATAGCTGCATCCTAATCTGGATTTCTTGAAGCTTCTGCAAAAGTTTCTGGATCAAGATTCTTAGAAATTTGAGCCAAAAGAGAAGAGGCTTGCTGAAGCTGAGAACGTGTTCGACGTTGATCTCTAGGATCACCATCAAGATCACCAGCTGCTTCACATGTTGAACAGACCCATCAAGGAGGCATTGGTGCTGGTGCAATTGGAGGAACATGAGCAGGTGGAGGTGGATTTTCATCATCACTGTCATCATCAGAAACTGGAGTTGGAAACCTATCAAGGAAGCTAGAAGAAGAAGAAGAAGGCACAATCGCCGAAGTAGGCTCGCAGGCCAAAGATGGCACACCCGCCAAGTTAGGCTCACAGGCCAAAAGATTCTCATCAAATTTAACATCTCTTCTAATAATTATATCATGAGAATGTGGCTGAAGAAGCCTATAACCTTTTAGATCTTTAGAATATCCAACAAATATGCACTTTTCACTTTTAGGCTACAATGTTTTCCATTTTTCATCCGGAATGTGAGCCCATGCTTCACAACCAAACAAATGAAAGTGACTTACATCTGATTTAATTTTACACCATGCTTCTTCTGATGTTATACCTTGTAAAACTTTTGTGGGTGTGAGATTAACTATGTAATTTGCACAATTTATGGCCTCAGCCCAATATTGAAGACTTAATCCCTTAGATTGGATCATACAATTAGCCATTTCTTTTAAAGTGAGGTTCTTCCGTTCTGCTGCACCATTTTGTTGTGGTGTATATGGAACAATATGTTGTTGTTGGATTCCTTGTTCAGTGCAAAAAGTAGTGAAATTGTTGTTAACATATTCTCCTCCATTGTCAGATCTTAACTTAATAATTTGATGACCATATTGTTTTTCAATAAGGGCCTTGTAGGCCAAGAACATGTTAAAGACTTCGCTCTTAAGTTTTAGGAAGTAAACCCAAGTGCGTCTGGAGTAGTCATCAATGAAAGTTAAGAAATACTTGAAACCAGAAAAGGAAGCAGATGGAAGACGGCCACATAAGTCACTATGCACAAGCTCCAAGGGAACTGAGGCATGCCAAGAGGCACGTTTCTCAAAACTGTCCCGATGATGTTTTTCAAGTACACAACCGGAACAAACACCATCCTTGCAAGATACTAGTGGAAGACCAGTCACCATATTGTTTTTACATAGTTATTGCAATGAGCAATAATTTAAGTGACCAAATCACTCATGCCAAAGTTTTCTCAAGTTATCACTATGAGCAACAAAAATTGAAGGAAAAGGTGACGACCCAAAGTTGTTAAATTTGCACAACCTAGTAATATCATCAACAGTTCTAGTAGCAAGGACATTTTGAGGATTTTTAAAATCCTTGATTACAACTTGGTGAGGTGTAAACGTCACAATTTTATCTTCACCTAAATGAGTGATTTGATAGACTGATAACAAATTGCAGAAATTTTTGGAACACATAGTACATCACTAAGAGATCTATCATCACAACACTTAGAGATCTATCATCACCAACAAATATTTGTTTGGTGTTACATTCATGCATAGTAGAAAAGATGGCTTCATCCTTAGCCATATGATAAGATGCTCCATAATCAATGAGCCATTCATTTGAAGTAGAAGAAGAAGATGCAATATAAGAGTCACCAGAAGCACAAAGTGCATGTCCATGAGATTTAGATTCTGAAGATGAATCTAGGTTGATGTGGTGCTTCTTCATTGCTGCTTCCAAGGCTGCCATCTTCTTAAAACATTTAGATTCATCATGATTATCTTTCCCACAAAAATTGCAATGACGCTCAGTCTTCTTTCCTTTTTGCTTGGATCCTTTGTCATTTTTTAAAGGAGGAGCTGAATGAGAGGGTTTGGAACCCTTGTTGTTGGGCTTATTATTTTGAAAAATATGTTTCTTGGGAGGCTTGGAATTTTCTTTCTGTTGGGACAATAAGGCTTTCCCATATGTATCTGCATTGTTAATTATTCCAAGATGAATGAGCTTATCTTGCTCCCTAATTAAGGAATCACAAAAGGAGTCAAGGCTAGGCTCTTGATAGCTAGCTGGAGTTAAGGATTCTTTCATGGATTAGAATGTAGATACAAAAATAGAATATGCAGGTCCAAGTTTGGAAAGAATATGATAAATACATTGTTTGTCTTCTTTCCTAATCTTGCATTCTACACATAAGATTCTAAGGGTTTTATACTTAGATAAATAGTCTTAAATGCATGAAAAATCATTTGGATTCAAGGAAAGCAACTCATTTTCAAGTTGATGACCCCGAATTTCGTTGTGTTTACCAAACACAGATTCCAACTTTTCCCAAGCGAGATTAGGTTCATCAATTCCAGATATGTGGAATCACAAATCAGTAGAAATTGACATCCCAATCAATCCATGAGCTTCATCGCATCTATTTGCCCATTTAATTTTCTTATCATCATCAGTGGATTCTGTTTCTTTCCCTGAGGTTATCCTAAAAAGTCCCCTACTTCACAGAACATCCTCCATATGAGATTTCCATGAGAAATAGTTAGAACTTGTAAGTATAATATCACAAGGGGAAGCCATAATATAAAATAATGGTTGAAAGAGTAGAAACTAACTGTCTAGATGCAAAGAGCTCGAAAAAATATGCGGTTTAAAAAAAATGGCACTTAAAACGGATTCCGGATGATCAAGTTATGTTTGATCAAAGAAAATGTTGAAGATGTCCCCAATAGTGACGTGGCAGATATTAACTTGGCCAACTAAAAAAAGAAGCCCCCTCTTCCCAAGATCAACCTTTGACAATCACTTTTAAAATAAAGTTGCTTTGAAGTGAATCACTTTTGTAGAATAAGTGACATTCACTTTTACAATAATGTGACTTTTAAATAGTGCGGCAATAAATTAAAAGCCTTAAGTGACTCACTTTTATTTTATTTTATTTATGTGAGATGCACTTTTACAATAAAATAAGTTGAAAATAGAAATTGCATGCACTAAAAAGTAGCTTAATAAGACTTGAACTCAAGACCTATTAAGTAATAAAGCAACTTTGGACCAAGTGAGCTAAGTTTAAAAGGTATGTAAAATAATGGAAAGAGGAAGGGGTTTTTTTTTCCCTGCAAATCACAAAAAAAAACGAAAAACAAAAACAAAAAAAAACTTTTTCCACACAATGGGGTTAGATCTTGGTTAGCTTACCTAGAAAGTCTATGTTTTCAAGTTTTCTCGTTGTTTATGATTTGTCCTGATTGCACAAGGTGTACAGCAAAGAGCATATGTAGCCGAGAAGACAATTAAAAAAAACTTTTCCTTACTGTTTCTGATTCGCCGCGATCGTGCAAGGTACATGGAAAAGAGCATATGCAGTCAGGGAAGGCAACAACCCAAGACTAAAACAGAAAAGATCTAATAATAAAATGATAAAATATGAGATATTTAAAAAGAATCCGTCACTGTAACATTATACCTTCAGATTTGCTGAAATGGGTGTTTCTGGAGAAAACGGAAACGGCTTTTAGTGAAACAAAAACTATTTCCCAATGGAAACGGTGCTTTGGACACAATGGAATATCTCCCATAGGCCAAAAATGCATAGAAAATCTAGAAACAAAAAAACTTTCAAACTTTAGGCAACACCGGTTCTAGATCTTGATCAAAACCAAAAGCGGCTCTTCATAAAAGCTCTGATATCATGTTCGGGTACACAGGGTACTCCCAAAATACTGAACACCTTGAGAAACCACTTCACACAAATATATCACAGATCAACACACCGATGTTTGTCACATGGTTAAAACCCTCGAGAGGGAAACAGTCCACGGCCCCAGCCAAATAGCTACTTGGAGCAATTTATTATGCAAAAGAAAGAAAGTTACATGAGCTTCTCATAATTGATCAACTAGCCAAGGACCCTCTATGCTCTTTAGATAGAGATCATAGACCAATCGGTTGTTAAGCCATGGATCAATGGTAGGTATGATCTAAGAGAAGTTGAACCGTCAGATTACTCTATGTCTAGAACATATCGTAACCGTCGGATTAGAATATTTACAAATGCATACTAATGAAACACACTTTTACCTAATGGATATATTACACAATTTGATCTTAATTAACTCCTAAGTGTCTTAATATCCTAACAAAACTTCCCTAAGGCAAGCCATTTCTGAATATGGGACCACTAGGCCCTCCTATGTTACTCCCATTTGAGAGTTTTCTTTAAACACATAATTTTCTAAAGGTCTCCAACCATCTATTAATCATTTGCATAAATATCAAGAAATAATTCAGAAGATGGGTTGTACTCCTCTTTCTTATCATTCAGAAACGAGCCCCCAAGGATTCCATGCACTTTCATCATCTCAAGTTGCTCCTTATTTAGGATCACCAGCTCAAGCTGCAGTAATTTATGATCCAAGCCAACCCTCCATTCCTACTTTTTCAATTCCAAACCCTGGGTCTTCCTTTGGTTCTCTCATATCTTCTACCACTGGAAGGGAAACCTTCAGCTCAATTTGTTTCATTAGTTAGTGGAGATATTTCTAGTACTAGGAAAAACCCTGTTGTAGGACAACCAACAGTCTTTTCTCCATCCACAAACACTAATGTGGTTATTTCTCCTTCTAGTATAGGAAAACCCTTAGGGATACAACCTACCATTAATCAATATTCTCGGGGTTATACTTACCCGAGAAACCAACCACCTATAAGAAATTTTAATTATCAACCTAAATATTTAGGGTTTGTCTATTCCAAAATCCTTACCTTGAAAACATGTTTACACCATGGTGGAAACCTAATTGGTCATATATTCCTATGCTTATAGGAACACAGATTAATATTGTTGGAGGTTATGGGAGGGCACCTTTTGGAGGTCCACTTTTTGGAGGACCACCATATGGAGGTCCACCTCATGGAGGACCACCAGGTGGAGACCTACCGTACGTAGGTCCACCTTAGGGTGGACCACCAGGTGCAGGACCACCACCTAGAGGACCACCTTATAAAGGCTCACCACGTGGAGGACCCCCTCCAACTGGAGGTCCACCATCTTGAGGCCCTCTACCTGTAGGTCCACCACCCAAAGATCCCCTTTTTGAGGCCCTCTTGTTGGAGGAGCGCATCTTTCCAGTGGTCCACCACCAGGAGGATCCTCACGAGGGTCATGTACAAATCCACCACCCCAACATCCAGTATAATAATCAACTTATGGTCCTGCTAGTACACAGATTCCATATCAATATTACTAGTATGTACAACCTAATCGTCAAATTTCTATTTTGGCAACTTTGGACTTACCTGATTTGTCCAAGTTGATGAACCATCCCATCCAACATAACCCTTTGTGGCCTGCAACTCCTATCAAGTTACCATCATACATCGCTACGTTTGATTGGAAGTGGGGAGAAGATCCAAAAACCCATGTTATGATATTCCATTTATGATGTTATTCTAACTCCTTAATGGATGATTCAATTCATTTGAGACTCTTCCAATGAACTTTGACAGGCCCAGCTGCGAAGTGGTAGATTGAGCTTCCACAACATTCATTTGTGGATTTCAACTCATTGGCAATAGTTTTCCTTACCCATTTCCAGATACCTATCTGTTACGAAATTGGTACAGATATTTTGACATCCCTTTGACAAAATAATTCTACCCATATCTCATATCATATACATGAGTGGAGGAGACGTCGAAGAATGATTAAATCTCATATCCCACCTATCCCATACCATTTGTTAGTTGATTGGTTTACCAAATACCTATTGCCTCCTATTTCAGGTGGTGTGGCTATGGGTGGTGTTGTTACTGAAGAGAAAGCTATCAGTCGGGCTCAGTATTTGAACTTAGTTTACTCTCATTCTGGAACCTTGTATGATATGATCCCTCAAGCTCCTCGTCCTAGTACTGACCCTGCCAAGCCACCTGCAGAACCTCCTGTTGATTGCATTGTAGGTTCAATCCAACCTTCATCCATAGTGAAATATTCTAAGAATCCAAGTACTTATACCACTACTCCTCCTTCTACTCCTACAGTTTCTACTGAGGAAAATGCTATTCAAATTATGCAAACACCTGGAAATAAGAAAAAAGGAAAAACTAAAGGTAAAAATTTAGGAAATCAATAGGAGAACCCCAATACCATGACCTAAGAGAATGAAAACAAAGGAAAAAGGAAAGCTAAGTACCCTTACCTACTATTTGGAGGGGACCACTTCATGAAGGAGTGTCCTCGTTGTGAAGAAATTAACAATTTTTTGAAAAGTAACCCTACACTGGCAGTACTTACCGATATGTTTCCATCTCAATAACAGTTAATTAACCACATGTCTTCACAAGGAAACTCTACCTCTACGGAGGAAATTCAAATGATGTTCATTGAAACTATTGCATTGACTACACGTAGTTAGACATATGACAAACCAGTAGATAAAAAGGATGAAGGTGCTTCTTCCGAGAAAACACCTTATACAAATTCTTCTCCTCCACCACCTTCTAATGGCCCTCCTACAATTGAGAAACCTAACCTTGATTTGGTTTTGCACCCTCCCAAGAGTACTATCTAAAAAAATATGTATTTAATCCAAGTGCTCATGCTGCCCAATTCTATAGCATTTTTAAGTATTTGGCTCGAGAACCTTGCGCCATGTCTACACTAGAAGTACCCCAAAGTTGCCCCACGCAATGTAAAAACATGTTGATGGATTTAGGGGCCTTAGATCTAGACAATACTACTACTATTCATTTTGATGTGGAGAATTACAAATCAAGGTTATCCCACCAGCTTGCATTTCAGATCGCAAAAAAGGTAGTTGGGAGGAAGGTCCATCATACTGTATTGGATGAAGGAGCGTACACTTTAGTTTTGTCTATCTCTTGTTAGAGAGCCATCGGTTCTCCTAAACTTACTAATTCACTTACCACTTTGAAAACATTCAACAAATGAGGTTTCTATCTTCATGGCTTGTTACCAACACTAACCATCAAGCTGGGGGGGAAAGATTGTTTCTATCCAACTGGAAGTGATCGATTTTCCTCTAGATTACAAACTATTGTTGGGGATAAATTGGTTTAATGCTATGATAGCGGCTGCTTCATCTGTTTTTTGCATTCTCCAATTCCCTCACTTAGGAAAGATTGTGACCATGGATCAACTTGATTTTTTTTCACCTGGTGTTACTGCCATTGCAATGAACAATATTCCTATTCTATGGAAATCCCCTCCGCATTATCAATCGATCGGGGTATGATTGTTAAAGGATTCATCTCTTATGGGTGTTTTTACTTTGACTACTCCTAGTATGAAAGTAGCATCAGTAAATATGATATCGACAACTAAGAAAATTCCTAAAGGTAAATAAATTGTTAATACACCTTCTCTAGTTCCTCATGAATCACTCTACGATGCCATACAATCTGCTTCTAATGTATACTATGATGATCACCATCTAGTAGCATCATATCCTTACCATCTAACTTACTGGTTAAATTGTCCTCTCCCCACTCTAGACTAAATCTCATGGACTTTCTGATCGGATGAGTCTATTATGGAGATCTTGAGTCCGTGTGAATCAGTATGGGAAGACCATCACTATAGATCTTCTTTCCTTCCCAGTGCCAATACAGTAGACTCTGACTTTGTTACTCTTATCAATTCTGATATTTTCAAAATCCCTCAAATTCCTGTGTTGTTACAACACACTAATTCTGAAGGAAATTTGTGTAATATCACTCAAACCCTTCCCATTGACATATCATCCAATTCTAGAATAGTTGAACATGTTCATGTAGGCCAGAACTGTTCAACCGAAGAAATTGAAATGTATAGATCTTTGTTCAAAGAATTTTGAGATCTTTTTTCCTTGACATATGAAGAAATTCCTAGGATTGATTTGTGCATGTTTGTTCATGATATCAAAACTTATCCTACGAAAAGACAAATTCAGAAAAAAATTCGTCAAGTCCATCCAAGGAAATCTATGGCAATAAAAGCCAAGGTTGAAAAAATTCTGAAAGCTAGTTTTATTTATCCTATACCACTAACTGAGTGGATATCTAATATTGTTCCTATAGCTAAAAAATAGGGCACTATTAGGATTTCCATCGATTTTAGATATTTGAATAAGGCTTGTCCCATGGACAACTTTCCCACTCCTCATATCGATCAAATCATTGATAACTGTTCCAGGAGCATCATCTTTGCATTTATGGATGGTTTTTTTTGGCTATAATCAGATAGAAATATTACATGCTGACCAGCATAAAACAACATTCATTTGTCTGTGGGGAACCTTTTCTTATCGAAAGTTACCCTTTGGTTTAAAAAAATTTGGAGCTACATTCCAGTGAGCCATGTCCTATGCTTTTCACGATCTTAAACACAATGTGGAACCGTATTTGGACGACATCCCTGCTCATTCTCAATGGCAAGAGGATCATCTAGGACATCTTAGGGACATTTTCCTTCAATGGCGTCATTATCACATTCGTCTTAATCCACATAAGTGTGTTTCATGTGTTGAGACTAGACATATTCTTGGTTTTGTGGTTTCCAAGGACGGTATCCGAATATATCCTTTAAAAATAGCTGCTATATTGGCCTTACCCGCCCCAACCAACATTACTGAACTCCAAATTTCGCAAGGGAAGGAAAACTTTCTTCATCATTATGTATGCAAATTTGAAGAAAAAACACATGGCTATATGCATATCCTTAAAAAGGACACTCCATTTCTTTGGGATTACTAGCCCCAATGAGCTTTTGATAATTTGAAACAAACTCACCGATGTTGTACCCCCCAAATTATTTAAAATACTTTCTACTTTATCTTTCTTCCTCCACTACTACCATTGGTATGGGAAGCCCTAAATGTCCAAGAACATGTGATTTACTATTTAAGTAAGAGTCTTCTTGACTACAAAACCCGCTACTCACTTGTGGAGAAGCTAGCTTCGGCTATGGTCATTGATGTGCAACATTTTCGTCCTTACATTTTACTATGCACTACAATTGTACTCGCTGATCACAACCCTGTGTATTACATTTTGACTCATCAGTGATAGGGGGGAAATATTCCCATTGGATAGTCATCCTACATGAATTCCATCTCAAGTTCACTAAGGCTACTTCTAAGAATTCCTTAGTCTTTGTGGAGCTAATGTGTGACCTTCCATGTGCTCTCATGGAAAATGAGCCCAATGATTCATTTCCAGATGAATTCTTGTTCCTGATTAGCAAAATAGATCTGTGGTATAAATATTTGACCATATATCTCCATATCCAAATATTTCATCCTGATATGTCCCATGACAATCGTCAACGCATTCGTCACCACGTTAAAAATTACCTCATTCTAAATGGCACTTTATACCGGCATGGTATTGATTATATTCTTCGACAATGTCTTACTCATGATGAGGCTGAAAAAGACATGAATGACTACCACTATGGACCATGTGGTGGTCATATTTATTGGATGGCTACAGCTCATAAAATCATACGTGCTAAGTATTTTTGGTTTACAATTTTTAAAGACTGTCATGAAGCGGTTAAAAAATGCCCACCCTAACAGCTTTTTTATCCAAAAAAGCACACCCAACCTGCTTTGTTGCAACCCATCATTGTTTTTGTCCCTTTCTCCAAATGGGGCATATATTTCATACATTGTAAGCCTACCTCATCCAGGGAGCATGGTTACATCATCGTGGTCATGGATTATTTCACAAAATGGCCTGAGGGATTTCCTGTAGATGCAGAGGATGGTAAGACTGTCACCCTCTTTCTTTTTAATCACGTCATATATATATTTGGAGTTCCACAAGACATAGTCACTAATCATGGATCCCATTTCTATAATCATATGATGGTTGAGTTGAGTGCCAAGATGGGTTTTCTTCATGAGAACTCAACTCCTTATTAACCGTAGGCTAATGGCCAAGTTGAAGCCATTAACAAAGTCTTGAATACTATGCTATGAAGAATGGTTGGAGATCATAAATCCAATTGGAATTTAACTCTATTTTTTGCACTATGGGCCTACATAACTTCAGTCGAAATAACAATTGGTTTTACACCATTTCAATTGGTTTATGGACTTGAAGTTGTCCTACCTATTTAGTGTGAGATTTCATAGCTCAATCTTGTTGTTGAGCTTATCCAAAACACTTCTACTGAAGAAGAGTGTTTTATGTATTTGGAATACCTTGATGAAAATAGAAGAGATGCTTCCTTGGCCAATGAAGGGCATAAAAGATGCATCAAGGCTCAATACGATAAATTCGTTCAACATTGTGTATTTAATGAAGGAGACATGGTTCTGACTTATGATCAGAAACATGACAAACTTGGAAAAGGGAAGATTTAGTCCATGTGGTATGGTCCCTATATTGTCTGTAAGGTCTTAAAAAAGGGGCATATGAGCTTGTTGTTTATGATGGGATACCTTTCGAGCAACCTCGCAATGGGTTGTACCTAAAAAGGTACTATGCTTAAAGACATTTTTTTGTAGTACCTTGTATATATGTACATTGATTGACTTTTTGTGTGGTTTCATTGTTTCAATATGGTTTTGAGTTATTCTCAATACTTTTTATACCTTGTTTTGATTATGCGGATCAAATGGATTTTTATGGTTTTACTGATGGTGCTTGTTGTCATACCCTGTACCTTGCATCGGCTTCCTGGTTTTTACATTCCCCAGCTCATAACCTAATTATTTATAGAGAGGTATGCTTAGGTTCGACCACCAATAATATCATCGAGTACCATGCGGTAATAGGTTTGTTAACCGAGGCTGCATCTCGGGACATTAATAATTTGGTGGTATTCATGGACTCTCAGTTATTGTTTTTTCACTTAAATCATGTGTATACTATTTAAAAATCCACACTTATTCATCTTTTTCAAAAAGTGCATTTGTTATAAAGGTCATTTGAAACTATTTCTTATCAGCATATACCTAGGTCTTGAAACACAGTTGCAAATTCATTAGTCAATTACGTATTGGACCGGTATATTGTTCACACATAATAATTGATAAGTGAAAACATGGTTCATTGTAAATAAATAGTAGTAAAAGATGTAAACACTCATGTAAATATATTTCCACTTTTGAATACACATACGCTGCCAACATATAAGTCTTTATATATATATATATATATATATATATATATATATAAGTGTTTTTCAAAAAATGTGGTCTCAAGACCCTGACTAAAGCACACTAGATTTCAGATATACAAAATAACAAAAATATTGAAGCTAGATAGATTTTAGTGTATACATGATATGGGATAACTACTGGTGCTCATGATAGCACATAATATATCTTTCTACTCTCCACATCAAGTGCCTAAACTAGAATGATACTTCAGTAGTGTACCTCTGCTACCTCCTAGGGAGGTCATCCATAGAAATGTCTGGAATATCTAGAGTCAACCGGTTGAGGTTCTCCTCTTACTCGGTCATATCATCATCCACCCTGTAAATGAAGAAGACCCCCGCTCACCTATCAATGGGGGATGAACCCCCAAGTCATGCATCTCCTACATTTACAAGGAAAAGTAGGTCTCGTTAACATCCATAAAAATTCATAAAACATACAATATGAAAAATAATCAACATCTTAGTATTCTACTTACCAATGTCGCCCAATTGGGCACCTGCTGGTCAGGCTAGTTCTGTATCTCCTCTTAAGTTAGTCCTAGCATATGCATAGTCCTCAATCATAAGTAGTTTATCATCCAACCAATGAAACAAGGTGCTCCCATACTTGACCTTAGACCCACCGCCAACATGGGGGGCCATGACCTCTACCCAACACAGCATGCAAGGGTCTCATGCGCTCGACTCAATAAAAGCTACTTGCAGCCTCAGATGAGGTACCCTCTCAAAGAAGAAGGATGCTAAGATAATACCATAGCTGAATTGATTCATCTCTCCCTGTTGACACTTGGTCAACTTCTCTTTGAAAGTACTCAGTAAATATTTTTCCCAGTTGAATACTGTAGGTTCCATATCCTCCAAAGCATAGAGAATATGTGCTCTAGAATCCTGATGAGTCCCTTAGCAACCTAAAACTCACTGCATGGTAAAAATCACTTTGCAAAGAATAAAATCCGTTACCTCTTTAATAGGAATATTTTTTCCAGGCATCTAAGTACTTCGAAAGCAGTGACGATCTATGGGTTCCTGTGTGGTAACATCTCCTCCCCGAAGACCTGTCAATGAGGTAGGCACCCCGCACATGGAAAACCCTATAAGGAAGTAGAGGTCTTCTACTTCCATAGTGAGAACATGAGGCCCCACTTTGAAATATTTTTGGTACATGTTCCACACTCTCAAAATATACTCCAACAATCTCACATGGGATCTCATGCTAGGAACATTGAAAACTTTCAAGAGTCCACAACCCCGTAGAGCAGCCATAGAGCCGAGATCGGCTCCATCCCTAGCATCATCAAGTTCATGTTGCCTTTCTTTCTAAACAACCATATTTGCAATAGTAACCTACCAAAAATATAAATTGAGGTATTAAAACACAAAATCAACCATTAAAAATACTTAAAAATCATTATTTTGGTGTGGCTCTTACGTGTTTTAGGGAATTCTATGGCACCACTCTTGTACATTTAATACAAATCAATAGCACCATCAATTTCCGCATGAAAAGCATGGTGTGGCTGAGGCACCACCTTTCCCAAAAGGCATAGGTTTGTTACCTTGCGAATGTCTTTTACCCTTGGGTAAAAACTCCAAAACCCTCAAAAAATGCATGGAATGAAAAAATGAAACCATAAAATTTTTTAGGAATGAGTTTAGCTCTTACCTAGAGCTAACAAATCATAAAATGGTTGGCTGATGACTCTAGAATCCTGGCCTAAAGATTGCAGACAAATAGCTCCAAATGGTAAAAAGGTGAAAATGGTAAGTTTTTCACTATTCACTAGTTTTTATATTAATTATTTTGGGTTTTATTATATTTTTTCAAATATTTTAATTATTTTATTAATAATTAAATAATTACCCTTAATAGTCTTTAAAAGCTTATTTTTTAAATCTTTTAGAAGTCTAATAGTCATTCCAAAGGTTTTGCAAGGGTGAGAATTGAAAGTTTTTGGTTATGGAAGAGTTTGTTTCTGACTTTTTCATACTTACGCAAAACGGAAAAAGTCCTTGAGCACTAATTTCAAAAATTTTGGTTGTGCTCTTTAATCCTAGTACCAAATTTCCAAGTCCAATTTTTGCTTCTTCTCAGACTCACTAAACTCCTTTATTGCGAAAAGAAACCCTAATGGAGTATTTTTTAAGATTTTTTCGGACTCCTTAAATGTGAAAAGATCGCTTAGCGAACTTGATACATTTATGCTTGTTAAATTATTTTAATGATCACCTAGTCGGTCGTAGGTTATCTCTTTTTTGGACCGATTAGACCTATTACAAAAAAATAATACTCTAGTTAATCTCATTTAGAATAGTTCTCTTGGGAATTATTTTATACTTTTTTCGGGCCCTAGGGACTAAATTATATGAAAAAAGGACCTTTTGGAGTCTCATTTTGTCTTCATTCAAACTCTCTAAACATGAACAATACCAAGTTAAATTTCAATGGACTCATTAAAATTAACACTGAAATACCATTTTTTGGGGACAAACCTCTCCTTTCTCAGGTTCATGAAACATATGATAATGGACTTATCCTATGATAAGTTGCAACGAGTGTTTGTTACCCTATTTGAATTCGTAAAAATGAAAAGATTCACTCATCAATCATGATGGGGAAATTAGGGGAAGGGAACTATATTTCATTTGCAATAATGGTAGTTTTTAGTCACTTTTGTACATGGCACTTATATGCATTTCATTCAGTCAATTGGGTATTCAACTTGTCTCTGAGTCGATCAACTTTCATGATTCATGTCACTCCTTTGAGTCTTTTAAAGAATACATCATTGCATTATATATTGGTATCCTCCTGATCAAATCAATGCTGCCAAGTCATTAGTTGTTTCGCCTTATGTTCAAAAGAGAAATTATCTTAAGAATTTACACCTATATTGAAAACATCCTTTATGTCAGTTACTTTTGAATAATTCCTATGGTTACATCATACTTATATTCCAAAAAAAAATTATGAGTTTCGTTTCGTTGATGTGGGATTCATCATGACCCTCCTTCGACAAGACTATTCCTGTCAACTTCAGCTCATCATCTAGGAATTAGTCTTAGAAACAAAGTAGTACCTTGAGATCTGTATGCATTAATGACAAATCCTCTCGCTTTCGACATAGCTTTACATCATTGACTTTAATCAACATATTCAACTAGTTGTTCGACATCAGGTTATTTATTAATACTTAGGAGATTGTACTATGGTACCTTGGGAATCATCAACATAAACGGTGATCTCCCCTGCACTTGTTAACGGCTCTCATAATTGACTGGTAATCAAGTAGTTTCTACCATGTTCGACATCAAGACATTGTAACCCCATGGATAGAATCATACATTGTTTAAGATGAGACGAAGACCCTAGGTATTTGTTAAGAACTCGTTGCTTTCCTAGGTTGCGATAGAGTCTTTGTTGTAGTCCTAGCATGGATCCACATTTGTATGGTCGTGGTTGTGCTCAAGTTTGTGTCCATTATGACATAGATCGACATTGTATGTCTGGTAGATATGTCCAAGTTTGAGTCTTCTATGCATGGATCTACGTTGTATTCTAGTAGCGATGGTTAGTCATACCTCACATGGATTTACCTTGTATTGGTATGCATCCATGATGAAGATTCATTTGGATATGAGTCGGAATATTAATACATTGTAGAAAATTCAGGTTGATGAAGATCTCTGATCAATGAATTCTTTCCTCGAAGCGATAACTTGTTCTTACAAAGATTTCACCTATCCTATTCCTCTAGCATCATGCTTTAGGGGGAATTATGTTAGACACAATTCTCGTCATGGCCAATTAATGAGAACCAAAACATCAGAATATGCCTCAAATCCTCAAAATGTGAAGTTAGAAATTGGCCAGGACTCATAATTTCAAACTTGTGTCCACCATCGCTTCTTCCTTTTTAGAAATGAGTGTTACCCGTATTTGCAATACCCCTTTTCAGTTGACAAAAATCGGTGCCACTTCCTTATCCCTTTGAGCAATAAGCGGTGATTCCCTGGTAACACTCTATCTCAATGGAAAAAGAGAGGTGCTCACATTTTAAAAGGAAAAAGAGAATATTCATGAAGCTTCTCAAAGGTTAGCTTCATGGCACCCTCATCCCTACACTCCTAGACCACATGGGCTCGAGGTCCATCCTTTTAGGATCTCCCTTCCACCTCACCCATGAGAATATCAACCATTCTATCCTCCCAAGGCTATAATTAGTGGCTCATCCCCCATGGGTAAAGGGAGGAAATTTATGCTACAACACCAAATTTCTGGCCAAATATAGCCAAGCAGGGTGAGCATTAGGAAGACAAGTTGAAGCTTTGAAGGCAAGACTTTGCTTGAATGGAGACATTCCAACACTAAGGCATATCGGTTGTAATCTCTCTCTTGTTTTTATTGATGCAACAAAAGTTCCTTTCCCATAATTCCTATTGTGTTCTAATCATTGGTTTTATTATCAAATTCCTTAGTCATTGATATGAGATAGTAGATTGGATTTGGTACTCTTGATCTTGTGTGATTTGTGATGCATTTTTGCAAGTAAACTGTGGATATCTAGTACTCTCGAAGGCTAGAGAATCACACTTGCAATAGGTGAAATTTTTATTCCAAACATCTACATATCTTTGAGAAAGTACTATTTATTTTTGTTACTCATTTTTTCTAGTTGTGAAGGATTTCAAACTAGGGAAACAACTCTTGTCTGCAGGAGGTGAGTATTTCCAGCAACAGGAACCAAGAAGCAACCCATAAATAAATACATAAGAATAAATCACAAATCTTAGTTCCCAAACTTTTTAGGGTTATAAATAGTATTTATAGAGGAATAAAATGGATCCACTAAATAAATCAACTAGACCAACGTTTGAAAAAACAAATAGTAAATAACTCCTTCAAATAACCAGAAGAATGAAACGTGGAATATAAATGATTTCACACAATAAATATTGATTGAGATAGGTAGAAAACATAGAGAATTACGCCAAGTCATTAGGCACTCTTGATGCAATATTAGGAAATACATTGCGTTGTCATTGTGAAGAATTCCTAAGATATAATAATAGTTCCTCTTGTTTTATATTGAAATAATATTATTTTCATCCTTGTTTTATATTGAAATAATATTATTTTCATCCTAAGGAATGAAACGATAAAAAAGGAATATTTTGCATGAAATGAATGAACATGGCTCTATCCTACAAATCATTAATTCTCTGGAATTGTGGGAAGGTAGAGGATTAGAATTGTGGGACGTTCTATGAAAATATGAGACATAATCTTACTAATATTTCTAGAAAGAAGAGTGTTTATGAGAGTGAAAACATCATAAACAATGAAACAGATATATGTTCTTGGACAGCAAGGACTTTGGGCCTAAGAACAATACTAAGAATGCTAAATATGATTGTAATAAATGTCCATGATTATGGGTGTAGGTGTAGATATGGAGCCACAAATGATGGAAGGCGGGTTCTTACGTAATAATATGGTGTTGGGCCACTACCACTAGTTTGATAGAGAAGAAATACCACAGGACTCATGCATCCTATAATATGAAATCCCATGTGATAGGTGACTAATCATTGGGCAATGCTTCTTCCATGGATCAACGGTTCTACTTTATGTGCATAACTAAAATAGGTAACATTTATATTGCACGGGGAAAGTCTTTACACATCAATAAGGGATTCTACTTTTAGTGTGAAACTAAAGTAGTTAAAAATCATCATGCACTAGTCAAGGATTTATTTAGAGTGGGTGATGAGTCAAGGTATTAAAAAACTATTGAAGTAATGCTCTTGAATCCTAAGGACTCTTTATTTATTCCACCACCAAATTATTCAAATGAGGTATTCTAGTGATGCATGAATTCATCCATTCCCCAACTTATACTTCAATTATCAAACTAGGGGTAGAACACTTTGAAGGTGCCATGCATTATATGTGAGACTGCAAGTTCTAACCTTCTCAAACATATCATATGAATGATATGAAACTAACTAATGCTAATATAAATTACCAACGAGAATTCCCAACTTTGATAGTCCATACCCCTAGACTCTTCATCCCCTTGAATTCATGATATTCACTCTCACCTCCCTTGACAATATAAAAGGGAAGGGAGAGGTCTAGGATTATTATTATTGGGTCAAGAATTAGGTGAATGTATCAATGAAACTAGGATAATAAGTATACAACTAAATCATTCGATCCTTACAACCATTAACAATCATAGATATTACATTAAACATAACTCAAAATAATGACTATTTTAAATTAAATAAAATACATGAAAGCAAAGGATTGATAAAAGATAATATATAGGAAGTAAAGAAAATAAATAGCAAGCAATTAAATGGAAATTAAGAAAGAAAATACATCCATTAAAATAAATAATACAACACCCATATAATCTATGTGTTAAGTAACGTTAACCTCTAATGTAGCTTTGAGAAAGTACCAATCCCTTAAGGAACCAATAGTGTGAATCCTCAATGGAAAACACCAGTTACAATAAGAAATTCAATTTGAGAAATAGACTATTTGCAAATTAAAATTTACAAAGTTGAATGAAAGGAGAATTGAAATCTAAATTGTCTACCCATTCATGACAACCCTCTTGTTCTCTTTAAATACAAAAATAACTTGGACCCTTCCAACATGAATTTTGGAAAATCCATAACTCTTGAAAGTGATTGAATGTAATTTTGTAGGTTGTCTCAAGAATTAAGAGCCTCCCCATTGTTAAGCCCTTAATGATGGAACATTACCCCATATAGTGTGGTTTATTACTCCCTATATTGTGGTGCATTACATATTATTTATGTCGACTTGGGTCTATTAGTGGGTCTATTAGCTATTATTGTACACCTTTGTCTCCTATATATAGGAAGGGGATATTTTCATTTTAGTCATCATAGTATCTTATCTTGTCTTGTGTACTCAGTAAATTATGTAAGGAGGTTCCTCCCTCGAAGAGTATTAATATTTATCTCTATTATTCATTGTTAAGGCATGGATTACTCTCTTATTGTATATTTCTGCTCTTTTTATGTTATTTTTGGGACTTGGATGCATAACAATTGGTATCATATCTCTTTCCTTGTGACTATCTTCTGTAAAATGAGTCATCTTGGTACGTTCTCTACAAGTTTTTTTCTACAAGGATTAAGATATTGAGGTTAAAAATCCACTTTTAAAACATGTCTAAATGTCTCAAGCCCAAAATTCAGATCCTGGTCCATTACAGTTTCGGAGATAATGATGGAGGAATCTAGGGTTTTTTACTAGTCTTAAACCTAGTCTAAAATAGGTGTTCATGGAAAAAAGTCATATATGAGGAATATGATATCCAAATTGAGTGATACCAGTTGAATCTGAAAGAATATGGACCAAGGTATCTTTGGTAGAATTTTCTGCCACATAAATAAAATACTAGACATTTGGCATACAATACAAGTGTGCTCTTCTGGATAGGACAAAAATAAGAATCTTTGGGAAATTTGAAATATTTTTTTGTTGGAACATCCAAATTAGGTCAGACCTATGGCAATGGAAAGAGGATAGATCAGGGTCAGATAGGATGAAGTTTCAGATCTAGAGGAGTTGAAATTAAAATTGTACCTCAGTTACAAGTCGTCCCTAAAACAATCTTCCAATCCGGGTTTGAAAAGGGTGCGTCATTTTGTATTTGAAGAGTTTTTAGTAGAAGGATATATTTTTTGTAATCCCTAGGGTGTGATATATATTTATTATTTAAAACTCCACCAAAGGGAAGTGGAAAGAATCACACTCCACTCAAACCCACATAGGATTCATCTTAGACAAACGATTAAATGGAAGACATACTTTTAGAGTGTCCAAGTTGGAAGATATGATTGAAGGAAATGTGAAAATGGATGAATTAGTTAAAGTGGAAAAGAATATGGCTAGTAAAGAGGATCTCAAAGGGATGGCTAGTAAAGAGGATATAAAAGGGATCGATAGAAAATAAGATCTTTGGGACTTGAAGGAATTGATGAAGGATATAAAACATAACTTTATTCCTCATTTATCTACTCAAGAAGAGGATAAGGAGGAAAAATATGACTTATTCCAGTCATGTCTGGAGAAAATTGAAAAATAATTGGAGTTTAGGAAGTTTGAGTCCTCAAAAGTTGTTGATTCACAACAACATCATGGGTTCAATTCGATTCCAAGAAACTATTTTATGCCCCAAAATGACATGAGAAAGTTTGATGGAAAGGATCCAATCACATGGATTTTTCAAATGGATCAATTCTTTTATCTAGACCAGGTGCCCAATATGCAAAAGGTAACTATTGCATCCTTGTATTTAGAACCTAATCAATTTGTATGGTACCAATGGCTTTGTGATCGTAAAAAGGACTATATTATCTCTTGGTCTATATTCATAGAATAACTGATTGCACATTATGGGGATATAAATAGAAACGCCTTCTTCAATCGGTTGGTAAATCTCAAGAAAAAAGGTTCATTTACAGAGCACAACAAGAAATTTCAGCACCTAATTCTTAGAGTGAAGAATATTTTAGAAGATAATTTGTTAGATATATTTATTGGAACCTTGAAAGATAACATTCAACATGAGGTACATCTCTTTGAACTATCATCCCTAGAGAAGGTTTTCATGATGGCAAGGAAGGTTGAAAGTAAAAATATGGCAATGACTACTAGAAAAGCCTTCTCCAACACATATAGAGAAGATAATGTTCCTTGTTCTAAAACACCACAAAGGTTGACACCCCAACAACTAGATGAAAGAAGAGAAAAAAGGATTATGATTTAATTGTGACAAAAAGTGTAGTAAGGGACATAAGTGCAATGAGAAGAAATTATTCTACATAGATTGTGAATAGGAAGAATGAAAAGAAGAGGAAGCATCTCAATCCTGAGGAATCTTCAGAAGAAATAGAAGGCTACTTCATAAGAAATTACTCCCACCATATATTTTCATGCATTGTCTAGAATCAGCACTCCCCCAACTATCAAGATAGAAGGATACATGAAAAAGAATAAGGTAACATTATTGATTGATTATGGTAGTACCCATAATTTCAATCATTGTAAATTAGCTGAATTTCTTAATTGATTTGTATATCCAACACCAGAGTTTCAAGTAATGATTGCAGATGGAAGAACTGAAAATTACTCAGGAGAATTCCATAATATCAATATGTATATGGGGGGATATGTATTGAATATTCCAATGATTTCTATCCCAAGGGGTGGTGCTAATGTTTTCTTAGGTGTCCAATGGTTACAATCATTGGGAACAATGGATTTTAATTTTCAAAAACATTTCATGAAATTTTCATGGGGAGGAAAAGATAATGAGTTAAATGGTATCACAGGAAAACCAAGAAATATGATCAGCTCTAAGGGTATGAAAAAGTTGTTAAAAAAGGTACATCAAGGTGTAGTTGTACAATTATTATCGTTAGATGTTAAACCTCAAAGTTCCCTATCTCCCCATATCTCCAAAGGGTCTTTAATAAGCATTCCAAGGTATTTGAAGATATTCCCAAAGGTCTTCCACCTATTCATGACTTTGATCATGCTATCCACTTAATTCCAGGAAATATTCATCCTAAGATAATACCTTCTTGATATCCCTATAGCCAAAAGAGTGAAATTGAGAGTATGGTTACTAAAATGTTAGAGGATGGAAAAATTAGGCCAATCCAAAGTTCTTACTCTACACCATTGGTAATGATACCCAAGCCAGATGGATCTTGTGTATGTGTCCTGATTATAGAGAGCTCAACAAGATCACCATTAAAGATAATTTTCCCATTCCCGTCATTGATGAATTGTTATACCAAATACATGGAGCAATTGTCTTCGCAAAGTTGGATCTTTGTTCTCAGTATCATCAGATTCGAATGAAGGATGAAGACATCCCCAAAATAACATTCATAACTCATGAAGGTCACTATGATTTTTTGGTTATGCCATTTGGTCTAACAAATGCTCCTTCCACATTTTGATTTGATGAATTCCATTTTCAAACCTTTCCTTTGAAAATTTGTGCTGGTATTCTTCGATGATATACTAATCTGTAGCAAGTCTTGGGAAGAACATGTTCAACATGTTGACAAGGTACTACAACTACTAAAGGAGAAATAATTGTATGCAAAACCCTCAAAATTTTTCCTTGGGATAAAGGAGGTAGATTATTTGGGTCATATTATATCTCATGAAGGCGTCAAGGTAGACCCTAAAAAGATTAAATCCATGATGGACTAGTAAATTCTCAAAACCCTAAATAATCTTCAAGGATTCTTAGGTATAACAAGGTATTATCACAACTTTGTTTAGAACTATGGAAGAATAGCAACTCCTCTAATGGTGTTACTAAAGAAAGATGCATTTTCTTGGACTCTAGAGGAAACTCAAGCTTTTCAACAACTCAAAGAGGCCATGTGTAAAGCTCATTTTCTGGCAACTCTAGACTTCACAAAAAAAAATTGTGGAATGTGATGCTTCAAGAAATGGAGTTGGAGTTGTACTAAGGCAAGAAGGACACCCTATTTCCTTCACAAGTCATCTAATCAAGGGAAAGAAATTACAAAATCCCATTTATGATAAGGAAATGTTGGAAATACTAAATGCTTTGAAGTAATGGCACCCCTACCTTATAGGGAGACATTTCAAGGTTCAAATTAATCATGATAGCCTTAAATACTTCTTGGAACAAAGGATATCTCCAAAAGAGAAAAAAAAATGGGTGACAAATATGTTGGGATATGACTTTGAAATCATCGACAAAAAGGGGAAGCAAAATGTTTTAGTAGGTGCACTCTCCAGGAAAGATGAGGATGTTGAAGCATTACTCTATACTATTTCAATCATCCAACCAGATTGGATAGCTAAATCAATGGACGAATGGAAAAATGATGAAAAATATGGACATTTATTCAAAAGCTCTAGCAGGATCACGCTACCTCTAATACATTTAGGTGGAAAGAAGACTTGTTATGGTAAAAGGATCACTTATATATTGGTAAGAGTTCCCAACTCAAGAAAAGGGTACTTTTTGAATTCCACTCCTCACTGATAGGAGGGAACTCAGGTTTCTTAAAAACCTACCATAGGATAAAGATATATTTCTTTGGGGATGGTCTTAAAAGTAATGTTCAAAAATTTGTACCAGAATGTTTGGTTTGCCAACAAAAAAAAGTGGAAACAATTAAGACCCTTGGTCTCCTACAACCACTTTCCATTCCAAGACAATGGTGGATAGAGGTATCAATGGATTTTATCATAGGTTTACCAAAGTCTGAAGGAAAGAGTGTCATCATGGTGGTTGTTGATAGACTTACTAAATATGTACACTTTTGTGCACTATCTCACCCATTAAAATCAAGCATGGTCGCAAATTATTTTAGGGAGATAGCACAAAAACTACATGGTACTCTACATATTATAATAAGTGACATGGATCCCATTTTCATTGGAACTTTTTGGACTGAATTATTTTCTTGTTTGGGTACTCAACTAGCTCATAGCTCATCCTATCAACCTGAATATGATGGAAAAACAGAGATAGTAAACAAGTTTTTGGAAGGGTATCTTTGATGTTTTCCAGTTGACAAAAAAACACAATGGGTCAAGTGGTTACCCTTGGTAGAATGGTGGTATAACACTTCCTTCCATACATCATCAAAAATGACCCCATTTATGGCACTTTATGGCTATCATCTACCATCCACCGCATCTTCACTAAGATACTCCTATAAGGTTCAAGCAATGGAAGACCACATGAAGCATCAATAATAAGTTCTTCAACTCTTAAAGGAAAACCTGAATCTAGCACAAAATCGAATGAAACAACAAGCAGATCAACACCGCATTGAACGAAGCTTTAATGTGGGGGATTGATTGTTTTCAAGACTACAACCATACAATTAGATGTCCCTAAAGAACACCAAGAAGAATAATAAATTATCACCTAAATACTATGGTCCCTACAAGGTGTTACAAAATATTGGTAGTATTGCATACAAATTGAAACTACCTGCATCTTCACGAGTCCATCCGATTTTCCATGTTTCATGTTTAAAGAAGGTAATCGATTAGAATCTACTAGTTCAAATGATATTAGCATAACTTTATGAGGAAGGAAAATCATCTTGGAGCCTGAGGAAATTACTGAAATAAGAACTGGACGGCTTCAAGATCGATTAATTCCAGAGTATATCATTAAATGAAAGAACTTATCCGCGGAAGATTCAACATGTGAATATGAGTCCTTTATACAGCAGCATCCAGAACTACTTCATCCTTGAGGACAACACTTTTTGAATGGGAGGGGCATGTTAATCCCTTAATGATGGCACATTACCCCATATAGTGTGGCACATTACTCCCTATATTGTGGTGCATTACTTATTATTTATGTCGGCTGGGATCTATTAGTGGGTCTATTAGTTGTTATTATACACCTTTGTCTCCTATATATAGGAACGAGATATTCTCATTTTAGTCATCATAGTATCTTATCTTGTCTTGTGTACTTAGTACATTGTGTAAAGAGGTTCTTCCCTCGAAGAGGATTGATATTTATCTCTATTATTCATCGTTAAGGCATGGATTACTTTCTTATTTTCTATTTCTGCTCTTTTTATGCTATTTCTGGGACTTGGTTGCATAACACTCACACTATTTCATTTGAGTGCAAATTTTGATGTTTTGGAAAAACCCATTGTAAATCTAGAAAAAAATTAAAATCATTTAAAATTACATTTTTTTTCAATTTTTGTACCTGACAGTCGTCACAATTGAGATGGTACTTTCATTAAATTATAAATATTATATTTCATCTTTGTAATTCTAATATTTGTGAGGTTGGACCGAGTTGGAACATTAAACTACTCCTTGATCGTTAAATAAATTGACTTTAACTAGTTGAATTAGGTTAAATGATCGACGAGTTTCTTATGTTTTGGTAAGCTATATAGATTAAAACTTAATAAATATATCCCGTGAATACTTTGAAATGTTAAATTTGGATATACATTGGTCTAGATGTCTAAATATCAACTTCCCCACTAATTAATTATTTTATTAAAAAAATTGTATTATTTATACAAAATATGATTTACTAAGATATATTTTAATAAATTTAAACTAAATTAGTTTATTAAATATGATAATTAGGATTTAATTAATTTTAAATAAGTCAAATCATGCTAGAATGATTGGTTTCAATGATTCTTGTTTTGCATGGCAACCTGATTTTGAACCCTACAAGGTAGGTAGGATGAGACTTTAAAAACCGTCCATGTTAAGGGTTGGTTTGGCCTAGTTTGGTAGCAATCCCTAGGTGATTTTAATGACTTAGATGAACGAGTCATGGTTTCTTAGACAACGAGATAGTCCCACAAGTCAGATACAAACTAGAAAAAACAAAAATTGAATATATAAATTAAATTTAACTTGGGAAAATTATAAGAATTATTTAATTAATTAAAAACAATAGGGGAATACAAAACCATGCCCTTTATTTATTCCATTTATTTTCCCTCATGAGTATTTCTAATCTAGTCACTTTTCTAGGGTTTCAAGGGTTTTGTTGATAATTAAAATGTATAGTTTCATGATCGAAAATCTTGACCTCTTGTTGGGCTAAGCAAGAAGAAATAATATTAGACGTGATGCTTAAAGCCACTTGAATCTCCTTTGACTAATTTATTTCACACAAAATCCAACCAATGGTCAAAGAAGATTAAGGTACTAGAGTTAGGCGACCTTATATCTAATTACATTCTTTATGTTTAATATGTTATGTTATTTTTTGAATTATATTTTAAAGAAACTAACTAAACATAAAGAAAGAGACAATAATACCAACATATATTGAAACCAACTTTCTAAAATTCACCAAACAAAACATCAACTCACATATACAATCACACATTACAATGATATCTATGTTTGTATTATAACAATTAAACCAAGAAGTTGCAAAGTAAAATATATAAGAAAGATTTAAAGTAAATAATGCGAGTGAAATGTAGACTTTGAACGTGAAATATAAATATCTCAAAGCCCATTTTTTTATTAAATTCCTTGACTTTCATACGAAACATGACTCACCACATCTCTTTCAAGCTTCTAAAAAAACCTGGATCAAGAACTGCCCAAAACTACAATAAGTGTTTCCAATCCCTCACGGTTAGGTCAAATAGTAAGAATACCATAATAAGATTTGAAATGGGATTGCACTAAGATATTTAAGAGGGTGATGGAACCTTTTTTTTGGAGGACATGGACCAAAACTTATTACACTAGTTGATTTGGGATGAAGGCCTCCCAACATTTTCCTACAACTGGAGGTGAAGGAGAATGTGGTTCCTAACCATTGTTTTGTGCTTGGAGAACCTCAAAAATATTGGGATATGTTATAGCATGATTTTCCACACATGATGCATCATGCCTTGATGGTATTTCCTTCTTCCTATCCAGACTCACTATACCCCATTTACTCACCATAGACCTGATGCTTTAGAATAACCCTTTAAAAAACTTTTTTGAAGATACACACAGGTCACCAGTTTACAACTCATGTATACGTAGCTTGCACCACTGTCACCCGCATACATCAGATTTTATGCTAAAAAACAAAACAAAAAAAGATTTTTCTCCATCAAGTAACGAATGCCTTGATCCCTGGCCTTCCATATGTGGGGAAACGATCCAATTCAACCCCTCATTTCCCATTAAGGGGTTGTATATTGAGCTATTATGAAGCATTAGAGGGGAGAAACTTGGACAGTAAGGAGATTATAGTATAATTTTTCCCCATTCTTATATACTTGAGTATGCATACCTTTGTCCTTTGAGGAAGCCATTGGTGCTCTTTTCCCATGCTTTCCATTATCTTTGCAATATTTTCATTTTATAGAGGATTTAAGTGGTGGAGGCCTAGGTGGAGGGACTGGATTTCTCAAATTTGATGAGGTGCCGACAGAGGTTGTCATTTTGTATTTCTATTTTACATTAATAAATATCCATTTATCATCCAATTTCATGTGAAATTATGAATATTTGTATCCATGGATGTAATAATTTATATACATGCTTGATTTGAATATGCTACATTAGATACTAACACATATATATCAAGCTTGTATATCTCTTTATTGTTGAGGAGAAAGTGTAGGGACAAGTTTTGATTGAGATCTCAACAATGGTCATCGTCAAACATCCAGTTGAGGTATGGTTCTTATCCCTTAATTATTAGTTTATTTTATGTATCTAGCTTGAGAATGGATTGATTTTAGGTGTCATACTATCAATTGTGTTCCACCCCAAGCCATAGAATTTTTTTCTCCATAACAGAATTGGTGACTCCGTTGGGGATCTTCCTTTTTAGTGGGGTTTTGGGTGCATTGGTTTCTCAATTGATCTGTGTTTATCTATGTTTATGTGTCACATTTGGTAGTATTTTCATTCATTCATAGTCCCCTAGAGTCATTTGAACCTTGGTTTACTTTTTACCACCTTCTTCTTTGTATATGCGTGTCAGAGAACATATAGTCATGTACATATGTAGGTTGTACTCTACCTAATTATGTACATATGTTGTTGTTCTTTGAACAGTCCTGTACATATCCCTTTTTTGTTTGGATATTGATGTAGGAAGTTGATGGGTGGGTGGTGTTAACACCCAAAAAGGGTTCACTACCTCATCTACCCCATTACATGGCACATTTGTCCATTTTTTCACCATATTTCCATCAGAAACCCATAAAACCATGCAAACAAGCCTCCAAAAGGCTTAAAATGCCTCCAAAAGGCCATAAAACCCTCTTTTCCTCCAAAAAATATCCAAAAAGGAATAAAAAATATAAAATAATGAGGAAAATGAGGAAAAACCCCTAAACAGCTGAAACCCTAAACAGCTGAAACCCTAACCCTAAAACCGCATGGTTTCCAACTATAAATAAGTGATGGAGACTCCTTATTCAATATCCACAATCACAAGTATCCTGCCTCTGCCAAAATTGCTCTTGAAACCCTAGCTCACCATCGAGCTACTTTCACCATGAGAGCCCATTTTGGCCCATTTCCACCATTGGAGAAAGAGAAGAAGCAGCTTGAAGCTCGGAGCCATCGACATCGGACCAGCGCAACGGACTTCACCAACCTCCACATTGGAGGTAACATCAATAAAGATCATTATTTACTATTTACTGTTTTTGTTTCATGTTATTTACTTTCTACTGTTTTGCTTAATGAACTTGTTTAAATTTAGTTTTTTTATTTCAGTTATAACTTTTAATTCAAATATCATTGAACTACTACTAAGGAATCCATTGTCCTTAGTAGGTACTCATTCGTACAAGCTAGGGCCAAAACCCTAGCTACAGTTTTGGCGACTCCGTTGGCTTTTTAATTTTTACTTGTCATTTTCTGTTTTTCCTTTCGGATGTCCCTTTCGGCCGCCGCCGACCGTGACTTTCAGCCCCATAGCCGCGACCCGACCGCGCCTATTTCCCTC
>LPNX010209858.1:896551-1008216 GCA_001517045.1 Pseudotsuga menziesii | reverse complement strand
AGATTCCAGGGCTTCCTCCAAAGAGGGACATTGACTTCACAATTGAACTTGTGCCAGGAGCAGCACCAGTGTCCAAGGCACCCTACAGGATGAGTACACCAGAAATGTTAGAATTGAAGATGCAACTGCAAGAGTTGTTGGAAAAGAAGTATATCCGGCCGAGTGTGTCTCTGTGGGGAGCACCGGTTCTATTTGTCAAGAAGAAATATGGTACACTCAGGTTATGTATCGATTACAGACAGTTGAACAAGGTTACTGTGAAGAATAAGTATCCTTTTTCTATGATTGATGACCTCTTTGATCAAATGAGAGGAGGAAAGGTATTTTCTAAGATTGACTTGAGTTTTGGTTACCATCAAGTGAGAATCAAGGATGAAGACATTCATAAGATAGCCTTGAGGACAAGGTATGGGCATTATGAGTTTGTAGTGGTACCATTTGGTCTCACAAATGACCAGCTACATTTATGTGCCTCATGAATAGTGTCTTCAGTAGGTATTTGGACAAGTTTGTTCTTATTTTCCTTGATGACATTCTTGTTTATTCTAAGAATGAGGAAGAGCATGAAGAGCATTTGAGATTGACATTGAATTTGCTCAGGGAGCACCCGTTGTATGCCAAACTGAGCAAGTGTGACTTCTATAGAGATAGAATTCAGTATTTGGGTCACATTATCTCAGAAGAGGGTATATCTGTGGACCCTGAAAAGATTGAATCCATTATGAATTGGCCTACTCCAAGAAATGTGACAGATGTAATATCTTTTATGGGACTTGCAGGATGCTACAGGAGATTCATTGTGGGATTTTCTAGGGTTGCACATGCCATCACTTCTTTGCAAAAGAAGGGGATAAATTTCGAATGGACATCGAGGTGTGAAGAAAGTTTCCAGAGGTTGAAGAATCTTCTCACCAGTGCACCAGTATTGAAGGTTGCAGATCCAGAGAAAGATTTTGTGGTATGTACCGATGCATGCGGACAAGGGCTTGGAGGAATCCTTATGCAAGATAACCACGTGATATGTTATGAGTCAAGAAAGTTGAAGGAACATGAGATGAACTATGCCACTCATGATCTAGAGCTTGCAGCCATAGTATATGCTCTCAATATGTGGAGACATTACTTGATGGGTAGAATATTTGAGCTTAGAACAGACCATTGTGGTTTGAAGTATCTATTTGATCAGCCTACTTTGAATGTTAGGCAAGCAAGATGGCTGGAATTTTTATGTGAGTTTGATTTTGAAATCAAGCACATAAGGGGAAAAGAGAATAAGGTAGCTGATGCACTTAGCAGGAAGATGCAAGGAATGCATGTGGCATCTCTTAGTATTTTCCAATCAGATTTGAGGCAGTAGATTGTTAGTCATGCTACTGAAGATGAATTGTATGAGCAGGTAAAAGACAAGTTGCAGCAGCAAAGTCTTGAAAAGAGGTATGAGGGATATAAATTGGAAGAAGATGGACTTCTCACTTATAAAGGTAGAATTTATATTCCGGTTGTAGCAGATTTGAGGAGAGTTGTTATGTATGAGATCCATCAAGCTCCGTATTCTAGTCACCCAGGATATCATAAGACAATTGCTACAGCTAGAAAGCAGTACTTTTGGCCAGGAATGAAAAAGGACTTGGCTGAATACATTTCAAGGTGTATGAAATGTCAATAGGTAAAGGTTGAGCATCAACATCCAACAGGTTTGTTGCAGCCTTTGCCAGTTCCGGAATGGAAATGGGAAGTTATTTCCATGGATTTTATTACAGGATTGCCAATGACTTGGAGACAACATGACTCCATCATGGTTGTGATGGACAAGTTGACTAAGGCAGCACATTTTATACCGGTTAAGTCTACGTATGAGACTGGTGACATTGCAAAGATCTTCATGAAGGATATTTTCAAATTGCATGGATTGTCGAAGGCAATAGTCTCTGACAGAAATGTCAAGTTCACTTCCAATTTTTGGAAGGGGTTGTTTGCAGATTTGGGTACAAAGCTAAACTTCAGCACTGCATACCATCCTCAGACAGATGGTCAGACAGAGAGAGTTAATCAGGTGCTTGAAGATATGCTTCGCATGTACGTAATGGACAAACCAACCAAGTGGGAAGATTACTTGCACTTGGTAGAGTTTGCTTATAATAATGGACATCAAGCATCCTTGGGGATGAGTCCGTATCAAGCTTTGTATGGAAGAAGGTGTAGGACACCAGTGACTTGGGATATTCCAGTGAACAGGCTTGTGCTTAGGCCAGAATTGCTCAAGGAGATGGAGCAAGAGGTTGTAAAGATTAGGCAGAAGCTGAAAGCAGCACAGGATAGACAGAAAAGCTATTCAGATAAGCATAGGGTGAATAGGGAGTTCAGTGTTGGGGATCATGTGTACCTCAGAGTGAGGGCAAGGAGGAGTTCCTTGAAGCTTGGGAGTTGTGCCAAGTTTTCACCTAGATACTGTAGGCTATTTGAAGTGCTTGAAAGAATAGGGCCAGTTGCATATAGACTTGCATTGCCTACTAGTACTAGGGCTCATAATGTTTTTCATGTTTCCTTGCTTAAGAAATATGTGCATGATCCTAACCATGTGATAAATTGGGATGTGATTCAGGTGGAACCCGAGGGAGATTTCCGAATCAAGCCAATGCGCATCCTCGACAGGAAGGTCACGATGATCTGGAACCATGCCATAGGGCAGGTAAAGGTGCAATGGGAGCACTGCGAACCTAAAGAGGCTACATGGGAGCTGGAGGATGCCATGCGATTGGCACATCCATTTTTGTTCAATTTTGCGGAACACTGAGGCGATACCAGTGTAGCATTTTGTTCAATTTTGCGGAACACTGAGGCGATACCAGTGTAGCATTTTGTTCAATTTTGTAAAGCACTGAGGACAATGCTATTCAAGGGGGAGGGGAATGTAACACCCCGGTTTTGACCCCATTGCATTAGATGTACATGATGTACATATTGTAAACGATCATGGTGCGGAGCTAAAGGCCAAGGCCCCACCATTGATCAGTTATGCTATGCTTTGGATTAAAATTTGTCACTGAAGGTGTATCAGGGCATGCGGCATACACATATTAAGTTTATCATCATGTAAATATGCATCTTTAATTAAAATGAACCCGACCAGCTTCACTCGCGGCAACTAAATTGAGATGGGGGCATGATTTTCACAAGGATAAGGGTGGGGAAATTGTTAAACCTTGGCCAATGAGAGAAGAACCCATGTGTCACCTTCCCTTATTTTTATTCCCACCACTTTCATTAAGAATAGCTGCTGGTGGTTGAGGCAGCTATGGTCTTTGGGAGTGGGGTGGAAGGACTGTTAGTCCTCACCCACACGCACACTTCACCACAGTTGACTTCACTATGTCCAGGAAAAACCACTGCGATCACTCACGCAGGGATACCACTCTCTCCACGACATTTTTGTTTCTCACGCACTTCCATTTTTGCATCCTCTCCGTAGGTTGTTCATCTTCACGCGGGGAATTGTTGTTCATTCTCACGCACGGGACTTCCTAGTTTTTACCCACGCAGACCTCTCCTCTGTGGATTTGTTGATGGGCAGCTATATCCTCTCCTCGCAAGCTGATTTTGGGTGCTGCAGCCTTCCTTCCCTGTGAATGTTGGGTTCTTCTCTGTGATTGAGGTCTGGTGCCAACTTTCATCCACGCAGAGGCTGAGAGTATGTATTTTTCCTCCCCGGTGCGGCCAGTGTAATTTTTTCCACGTCTTTCGTTGTCCAGGGCAGACTGTCGATTTCCCCATGTTGTGAATGTGGTTGTTGCTACGTTTATAACTGTTGTAATACTCTTGGGAGTATCTTTCCCCTGTAATTGTGCTTATTGTTACGCTGTGGGGGGGGCTGCTGTAGATTGTTGGGAGTCATTTTGGCCATGAGAGGGCCAAGAACGACTGGGAAATCATTCCCCCTGTTCAACTGTAATTCTGATTGATTGCATACGTGCAATGGTTGGTCTTCATACTGTGTAAGGAGCAGGGATGGGGGCTTGGTTTGCTTGATAAACCTGGTGGCTAGAAATCACACAGACAGTGCTATAGGGTTGGCCTTCTTCTCCATCACCCCTGAATAGCACTGGAAGGGAATGCAGGGCCTCAGGGACTGTGTAGTAGAGAAGGGACTGATTCCTTGTGTTGGATGTGTGTGGGTGTCTTAGAGGTCAGGCTAGTTCTGGTGTAGGTTTTCTTGGCTCTGTAATGAGCTCACCAGCTTAGTAGTGAGCTTTTCCCAACTCCTTAATGGGATGATAAACCCAACTATGTTGTCTTGGCTGTGTTTTTGTGTATCCTTGGCTATGTCTAAGCCTGCTTGTTCCCTTATTCCTTGGAGAATCATGCCCAGCTCGAGGGTGGCAGCGCTGCTGAGAGATTAAGGAGCACGCTGGCCTATGGTTGGGTGGAACGTTGCAGCGACGTAGCTGGTTGCAAATCGAGTTCTTCATAAGATAAGTGATCTGTTCATTTTTACTTCTGCAACCATCTTTTCTGTTAATGATATGATGAACATGTTAAATGAATGCTTGTGTGAATGCATGTTGATTCCGCTATGCATGATAAATCACTATAGCTGTGTATGAGAAACATTGGCAAGTGTGCATGTTTTACTTCAATGTATTTCCTTTCATCATTCTGTTTCAGCAATTTTATGCATGTACATGTTCATGGGGCTCTGTAGCTAGGGTTTTCGCCCTAGCTTGTACGAATGAGTACCTACTAAGGACAATGGATTCCTTAGTAGCAGTTCAATGATATTTGAATTAAAAGCTATAACTAAAATAAAAAACTAAATTTAAACAAGTTAATTAAGCAAAACAGTAGAAAGTAAATAACATGAAACAAAAACAGTAAATAGTAAATAATGATCTTTATTGATGTTACCTCCAATGTGGAGGTTGGTGAAGTCCGTTGCGCTGGTCCGATGTCGGTGGCTCCGAGCTTCAAGCTTCTTCTTTTTCTCCAATGGTGGAAATGGGCCAAAAGGGGCTCTTACGGTGAAAGTAACTCGATGGTGAGCTAGGGTTTCAAGAGCAATTTTGGCAGAGGCAGGATACTTGTGATTGTGGATATGAAATGAGGGGTCTCCATCACTTATTTATAGTTGGAAACCATGCGGTTTTAGGGTTAGGGTTTCAGCTGTTTAGGGTTTTTTCCTCATTTTCTTCATTATTTTATATTTCTTATTCCTTTTTGGATATTTTTGGAGGAAAAGAGGGTTTTATGGCCTTTTGGAGGCATTTTAAGCCTTTTGGAGGCTTTTTGCATGGTTTTATGGGTTTCTGATGGAAATATGGTGAGAAAATGGACAAATGAGCCATGTAATGGGGTAGATGAGGTAGTGAACCCTTTTTGGGTGTTAACAGATTGCCCCCTGATGTGCGAGGGCAGGAGCTCATCGTATGGCCAATGGACATCATAAGTCATAGTCGTTTTTCTTGGGGTGTGGAGAAGAGAAGGAACCAACTGAAGCCTGGAACAACGATCTCGAACCAACTGCAAAGACTGAAAATTACATAACCTCAATAATGGATGAAGAATCATCTGATAATCTGGACGAGGTGGGCATTCCCATGATCGTATCAAGATACATAGAAATAACTGTGAGGCCCAAAAAGGGGGACCTGTAGGATACATAGTAATCTACTGTGTATATCATAAGGGTCCAGAAGGGACACAAATCTGGAACATACTACTGGGCTGACCATGTCTGAGCTGAACAACTGATACACCGGAAATGACAGCAGTGCTACTGAATGTGGTTCTGAAGGAACTGAGGAGCTGCTGGATCAAAGTGACAACGGTCATACTTGCCATGGTACACTGGTCTGGAACTGGACTGGGTACTCAAGGAAGCATGGAACTGGATGGCTTCTGAATACAATCTCTAACGCAGCCCGGATATTCATGGGAACATATAACTGGTCGTTCCAAAGTGACTCACCAATGTGCTAGAGTCGGGGAAAATCCGGGGTCTTCGACACATACTGGAAGGGATATACATCCTGCGCGATTCTCAACGATGCGATTAAGGTGCTGAAGTCAAGCATGTGAGAAACAACTATTCGGAGAGGCAATGATGATTCCTCTCAAAATGGTCCGTAGGCACTCACCACAGATGGTGATGGGTCCAAGGTGCAGGGGCCTCTGGGTCTATCCTCTGGAATAGAGGGGCTGTCGTCGACAGAGGGAGACCTGCAACTATCAAGGCAATGATGTTTCCTTGATAGGAGCGCGAGGTGAAAAACCGAACTGTGATAGTACTGATGGCAGGGTTGATAAACTGGGGTAAATAACTGGGCAAGTAGAGTTGGTGGACTCAAACTTCCTTTGTTCAGAGTATGATGGTAGGGATGATCGGGCAGCACATGAAACTGATTGGTGGTAAAGGGATCATAGCTGTATGGGATCTGAGGGTGAATGGGCTAAGGGAGACTCAAGCTGTGGTAAAATGGTAGGAAACTGCAGAATACTCTGAACAAAGGAGACCTGATTGGGGGTGCTGCTAAGAGGATCGATCATAGCGCCAAGAGGCGCGGGGGGACTTCTTCATGGGTTAGGGAACTAGCAGAAGTGTGGATATAAAGTGGTACTGTCATGTATATTTTACGAGCCCATGACATTTCATGCTCGTGGTTGCTTTCAATTTTAAGGAGTCTGAAAGCAAATAAGAAGACTCTGAAGTTATTGAATGGTACTATCGTGTGGATTTTACGAGCCCGGGACAGTACATGCTCGTGGTTGCTTTCAATTTTAAGGAGTCTGAAAGAAAATAAGAAGACTCTGAAGTAATAGAATGGTACTGTCATGTGGATTTTACGAGCCCATGACAGTTCATGCTCGTGGTTGCTTTCAATTTTAAGGAGTCTGAAAGCAAATAAGAAGACTCTGAATTAATGGCCAGGCAAGGAGGAAGTGTTCGATCAAGGAACATTTATGATGACCAGGACGGAGGGTGGGGGGGAACACTGGTGGGCCTCCTTGTGGGGTGCATGAATGGTGGAAAAATAACGAAACATTTGCAGTATGACAGGAGTGGATGGCTCATGTAAAAAATGTGAAATAATCGGATGACGATCGACGTGGCGCGCAAATTGATGCGGCAAGGTGTAGGGACGCACTGTTGAAATTATACCAAGTGAGAGCGAGAAATGATCTCAAGCATTATCACGGGCTCGGAAAAAAAATGGATCCAGTGATCTAAAAATTGGTAAAAACGGAGAGCGACCGAAGTGGCACGCAAACCGAGGTGCCTATTGGTATCGAAAAAATGGGCAAAAAATGGTGTAGTACAATATAATGCAACGAGGTGACCATTGTGATGGTTTCGTCGTGCTGATTCCAATGGTGGAAACGGTTCTGAAAACAGACTCCATTTGGGTGCAGAATGGTCAAACAAGAGAAAATTCAATGGACTATAAATGGGAAGTGGGCCCAAGGACAAGTGTCATTTGTACTATTTGCCTTTGATTCGTAATTGCAGTGGACCAGAGCTCAAGTGTCTTTTCTGGATGATTCGACCGGCCGATTCGAGATTCGAGAGAGTCAGGTAGGACGTCAAACTTATACCTGCATTATTTTTAGGTTTGGGGGGCGGGTAGTGGGCCCTAGGGTGTTTTTGTACGGACCATGTGGGTGGACCACGAGTCCGGCTATCGAAAACCACGGTCGCAACCCGCGGGTTCAGGCCGAACAGTCGCGGTCTCGAACCGCGGCTGTGGGCTGAACAGTCGCGGTCGCGGACCGCGGCAGTGGGCCAAACAGTCGCGGTCGCAGACCGCGCCTATGGGCCGAACAGTCGCGGTCGCCAACCGCTGGTTCAGGCCGAACAGTCGCGGTCGCAGACCGTGGCTGTGGGCCGAACAGTCACCGTCGCAGACCGCGCCTATGGGCCAAACAGTCGCAGTCGTGGACCGCGCCTGTGGGCCGAACAGTCGCGGTCGCAGAACGCGGGTTTAGGCCGAACAGTCGTGGTCGCAGACCGCGGCTGTGGGCCGAACAGTTGTGGTCGCAGACCGCGGCTGTAGGCCTGACAGCCGCGGTCGGAGACCGAACTATTCTTTTTTGGATGGGTGGGAAAGTCTATGATGTTGACGTGATCCTGATGAGACTTTTTTGTGTGATTGACAGGATGCCACAGGTGCCATGGAGGGAGCGAGAGGTTCCAGAGAGGATAGTGACAGCAGTTCGAGAGGATCACCGAGTGCGGTCACTGCTAGGACTCTTCGGACTCCTGAAGTTCGCAGAGGTTCCTATTATGCAGTCAGCAGGATTGCTGCTGACCCGGTTGGTCGGATTCTGGGAGCCAGGCATACTGGCTTTTCGAGTGCAGGGAGAGAGGGTGGACCTAACCCTCACTGATGTTTATTTCTTGACGGGGATTCCCTGCCTGGGGAGGGTAGCAGACACTCAGCCGCAGGTTTCGGTGGACTTGGATATGGAGGATATGGTGGAGCGGTTCTGTCGGCCGGGGGCTCGGGTGCATCGGAATGCACTCTTGGTGAGGGATCTACGGGAGCCGACAGTACAGGCGATGGCTGCATGTATTGTGCGGATTTTGGGGTCCCAGTCACCTGAGAAGGTGTCTGGGGGTCAGATGCAGCTCGTGGAGCATGTACTAGCCGGGACCTATTTTGCATGGGGCCAGATGTTCCTGAACTGCGTGCAGCAACAGCTGATCGCGGTGAAGGAGTCTGGCAAGGGATTTTGTTATGGTTCCTTTTTGTGTGCCTTCTTTATGGAGAGGGTCCCCACACTGCGGCCGAGGGTGCCGATCAGGGTAGGAGGATTGAGGGAGCCTCGGTTGGTGCGGTGGGGAGAGATGATGTGCCACTGTGGGGGCAGGGATGTAGGGCGATACTTCATGCAGGAGCTGTATTTGCAGTGGCTCTAGCTACCACTAACGCTGGATCATTATCCATACAGGGATATGGACTTCACAGGAGATCCGGATGCTCCACGGCCACCAGGATAGGCATGGGGGCCAGACGGTATGTATGGTTTGGTTGCTTTGTCTAGTTTTATGTATATGATATATTGTTGATATATGGTAACTGACAAAACGGTGTTTTGCAGATGTGGGTCCGAGGCCACCACCAGGACATGTGGCGCGCAGAGGGACTGTGGCCATTCCAGCGTTGCCAGGGCGGGTGGACGTGGGTCGTCCAGATGCAGCAGGGACAATGGAGTCCGTACGGGCACTACTCGACCGTCTGCTGGTAGGAGTGACTGAGGAGGGATGGAGGGACCTGGATCCGGCCGTGGTCCAGGATTGTTTGGGGGCACCTCGGGCGTTTAGATCGATTGCGGTCCGGGTGGCCCTATTGGCAGACAGGGCACGGGCACTGGAGCCCAGACGAGATGATGACTTGCCAGAGGAGGAGCGGGGAGAGGAGTCAGAGGAGGCGGACACAGATAGTGATGCAGGGTATGACTCTCATTAGGGAGAGTAGGGGGCTCCCCCCGATTTTTTGTAGCTACGTCCTGTACCTTAGAGGTTTTTAGGATGGTACATACATTGTTTTTTGTATAGCTGAGTACAGGGGTACTCAGGACATGTATATCTCATGTATATTTTTGATATCTATATATTTATGCACATGGATGCACTTTTTGTTTATGAGGTTTTATCGTTTGTATGCATGTGGATGCGCTTGATGATGTGTTGTATGTTTGTATTGCACGTGGATGCAAGTAGTCTAGGATGTTGGGCACGTGGATGCCCCTTGTGTATTTTATGTGATGTGACATGATTTATGTATGATTTAGGCACATGGATGCCCCTGTGGATGCAAATGTTTATGCAATGCAGTCTTTTTGGTTTTTTATCGAGTTGGATGAGATGCTATGATGTATGGTGGGGATGTTTATATGGTGTGATTGATATGCCAATCTAGGATGTTATTTTCCATTTGATCTGCGACACTATTTTGAGCTCTGGGGACATGCGTGAATGTGATGGATTCAAACTGTCTGCTAAGTTGTTTTGTACGCAGGAATTTTCTAAAGAGGCAAGGATCGCGCACCTGGTAGCAGTTGTTGAGATGGGAGACAAGTAGCTGGGAGTCTAAGAACACCTGAAGGTGACGTATGCCCATCTGGAGGGTAGCAGTCAGGAGACCGGTCACAACATCATACTCTGCCTGGTTATTGGTAGCAGCGCCTATACATGTTCCGTCAAGGTGAATCAGTTCGTGGGAAGGGGAATACAAGACCCATGCTGTAGAAGCCAAGTTGGGAGACCAGTGGCTTGCCCCATAAGCGTAGCCAATGTAATGAGGTGGAAGATGGTCCATCTGTGGGCATGCAAAGACGATGAATGTGAGATTATGGTAAAAAAGGTAAAAAACAAAAAAGGAAAGCAAACTGTACAATACGAACCAATGAGGTCGCGACTTCATTTATGGGAAAAAACATTTAAGGTATAACCCATTACGAGGGTTGCGTAAAGGTTGGCCTTCAGAGTTAGCTAACATGTATGCCCCCTTGCCGAGGCAAGTCTGCACAATGTAAGGGCCTTGCCACATGGATTCGAACTTTCCTTTACCTTTTTTGTCGTTGGCTTGGTCATAGGCGAGGACGAGGTCCCCCTCGTGGAAAGTTCGGGGGTGAACATGTTTGTCATAACTGGCTTGGGAGCGGATTTTGGCAGCCTCGATGTTCTGGAGGGTGGCACGACGATCTTCATCGGCTTGTTCGAGGGATAACAGACGGTGCTCAAGGGGGGAGGTATCGGGTAGAAGCTCAACGACGATGTGTAAGGCAAGTATTTGACACTTGATGGGGAGGACAGACTCTACACCGTGAACTAAATGAAACGGGGTAAAACCGGTGGCGGTTTTGGTGGAGGTACGGTAAGCCCATATGGCAGGGAATAGCATATGGTGCCAATTGGACTTATGCCGATCAACAGTACGTTGGAGTATGGTTTTGAGGATTTTGTTAACAGCTTCGACTTGACCATTCCCTTGAGGGTAGTAAGCCGAGGAAAACTGGTGTTGAAATTTGAGGAAGGTGGATAATTCGCGCCAAACGGAATCTTCAAAGTGTGATCCATGGTCTGAGACTAACTGTTTAAGGACCCCGAATCGAGTGATGACATGGTTGAAAAAGAAACGGGCAGCAGTCTCAGCGGTGCAGTTGAAGGTGGGAATGGCTTCCGCCCATTTGGTGAAGTAATCGATGGCAACAACGATGTACTTATGGCCATTCGCAGATGTGGGTCTACACTCCATGAAGTCGATGGCCCACTTACAAAAGGGACCAACGGTGACGACTGGGTGTAACGGAGCAGGTAGTGTCCGGGCTTTGGGGGCAAAAAGTTGGCAGTTATGGAAATGATTGACCGCAGTGATGCAGTCAGTGAAAAGTGTAGGCCAAAAGTATCCGGCGCGGATGACCTTTTGGGCAATGGCCATCCCTGAGAAATGGCCACCGCAGGCACCGCTATGACAATCATTAAGAACCTGTTTAGCTTCTTCGTGTGTAAGGCAACGACGAAGAATTATGTCGATTCCTCGTCGGTAAAGGACATCTCCGATGAGGAGGTAGCGAGAGGCTTGATGACGGATACAACGACGTCCATTACGAGTGACGATGGGTCGGAACTTTTGCGTGCGCAGGTATAACAAGATATCACCATACCACGGGTCTTCGGACGAGATGGTGAACAAGTGATTATCGGGTAACTGCTCGGAGATAGGTGGGGCCGGGATGAAGGAGGGGAGATCAGTGATGAGCTGGGAAAGCGCAAGGGCTTTAGTGCTCTTAGGTGTTCGGAATGTGAGGTCATATTCCTGAAGGATAATGACCCATTTAGCCACACGACCTTGCAGGAGACGCCGGTTTAAGAGATATACCATGGGGTTAGAATCGGCGACAACTGTGGTCTGACTAAGTAAAATGTAGTGTCTCAATTTTTGGACGGAAAATACCACGGCTAAGGCTAGTCTCTCCTCATATGGGTAACGTAGGGGTGGGCCAGACAAGGTCTGGCTGACGTAGTAAATGACATGCTCTTGGCGTGAGGTGTCTTCTTGAACCAAGACTCCGGACACAGCATGTTCAGATGCCGAGACGTAGAGGATGAAGTCTTGAGAGAAATCCAGAGGGGAGATCAAGGGGGCTTGTGTGAAAGATTTCTTGAGGTCTCCGAATGCAGCTTCTTCTTGCGCGTCCCAGACAAAGGGTACGTGGGTACGGAGCAGGTGCAAGAAACCGTGGACGGTTGTGGCGTAATCAGGAACAAAGCGTCGAAGAAAATTGGATCGCCCTTGCAGACTTTGGAGTTGTCGGAGCGTTCGAGGAGAAGTAAGGTCTAAAATGGCTTGGACTTTCAAGGGATCAACAGTAAT
Source organism: Pseudotsuga menziesii (assembly GCA_001517045.1). Classification (NCBI taxonomy): domain Eukaryota; kingdom Viridiplantae; phylum Streptophyta; class Pinopsida; order Pinales; family Pinaceae; genus Pseudotsuga; species Pseudotsuga menziesii. Next base: position 995,845 of record LPNX010209858.1, on the reverse strand, counting down.
TCCTTTCTGTGAAATGATGAAACCTAATAATTGGCCTGCTGGAACGCAAAGACACACTTGTGTGGGTTCAAGCGGATATGATATTTGCGACAACGCAGAAAAACTTGCCGAAGGTCATCAAGGTGGTCTGATCGTTTTCGGGAATGAGCTGTAAGGTCATCAAGGTAGATGAGCAGGATATGGACCAAATCATGAAAACAATAGGTCATGGCCCGCTGGAATGTGGCACCAGCATTTTTTAGGCCGAAAGGCATGACGCGATAGGCAAAGGTGCCCCATGGGGTGGTAAAAGTGGTTTTGTACTGGTCTTTCTTTCGGATTTGGATCTGATTGTATCCGGAAAAACCGTCCATGAACGAGAGGACTTCATGACTCGCACACGCATCAATGAGCTGGTCAATGAATGGCGTGGGGAAATTGTCTTTGGGACAGGCACGGTTTAAGTCTCGGAAGTCAATGCATACTCGAATGGTGCCTTGTTTCTTGTTGACAGGAACGGGGTTTGAAACCCAGGTGGTATAGGCAATAGGATAAATGAATCCTGCTGTGCGAAGCTTCTCAATCTCTGCTTTGATAGCTAGGAGTTTTGAGGGATGAATAGGACGCTATTTCTGATGAACGGGGGGTACGTCAGGCCATGTGTCAATGTGGTGCTCTATAATGACAGGGTCAAGACCAGGCATTTCGGTATAAGACCAGGAAAAGACATCATGGAATTCTTTGAAGAGTGTTTTGTATTCCTCGATCTCCTGCTCAGTGCAAGATGCTCCTAAAGTGATGAGTTCTGGGGTGCCTCCGGGGGCAACGATATCAATTTTGATGACAGGTGAGATGTTGGCCATGTTACCCTCTTCGAAGGCGTCAGGAGCAGGAATCGGGTCCTTGAACCAGTCAACCTTGGGGGGAAGGAATTCTTTGGACTCGACTGTAAATTGGGTAGCAGTGTTAGAGGAAGATTCATCTGGGAGAAAGTAGGAACGATGGTGCATGTCATCCCAAGGATAATATGGGGCAGTGAGAGCTTCGAGAATTTCCTCATCCATACGGAATGTTTGGGTCGTCAAATCGATTGACGGGGGTGTAGTGACGGAAGAGATCATATATATGGTATTAATCTCTTCGGAAGAGGGATAGTGCGGGGGGTGGATCTCCACAATGGTGGGTGATGGCTTTGCAAGATCTAAATGGTTCATCTCAAAAAGAACGGGATTGACCTTTCCAGAAGGAGGAGAGACCGGGAAATGGATTTCATTAATGGTGAGGCGTGCCATCTCGAGATCCAGATTGTTTATCTCAAAGAGAGTGGTATTAACCTCTTCAGAAGGGGACGAGACCGGGGAATGGATTTCCTCAATGGTGAGTGGTGCCGTCTCAAGATCCGGATTGTTCATCTCAAAGAGATCTATTCTATACTCGGGGAGATCGGGACAGTGATGGGAGTAATGCCCGTAAACATCGCATAAGGCACAGTAGTGGTTAGTGCGCAGGGATTTGTCGCGAGGCGTAGGGGTTGGATCTAGATGGACAACCGGGATGGTGGGGTTGTCGTCGAGCATTTGCATGTACTTCTTTAATGCTGGTAACTAAGGACATAGGTGAGTCGCATGGCCCAACTCATCGCATAGCGCGCATTTGGGAGGAGCACAAAACACAGGGGGGGTTTTGACTGTCTTAGCAGGTGGGACAACAGTGTAAGGTTGGGGGCCTCTGCCCCCAGTGGGTTTGGTAAGAGGAGGGGGAGGTTTTGCGAAGGGAGACGGGGTAGCGACACTGGGAGGTGGTTGATTAGTAGTGATGATGGGTTGCACCAGTTGTAGGACGACATCAGGTGTCGGGGGACGAACGGGAGGCGAAAGATACCAAACGGGTAATCCCAAGGTTAAACCAGGGAGGTTGAGGGTAGCCATGACCGGGGTGCTAGCCACTCCTGAGGGAGGGAAGAGGAAAGGAATGGTATGAATGGGTGTAGCACCAATGTGACTAGGTACCAACGGGGGTTTAGGCAACAAAGGCGTTTGATTAGTAGGAGTCGACGTGATGTGGGACGGGGTACATAGGTCGGACACTTCAGTGGTAGGAGACGGGGGTGGAATAGATGGGAAGGTGGAGATCATTGGTGCATCGGAGTAAACGCCGGGACCCACTGAAGACACGAATGAGGTGGTGGCATCCGAAATAGGTTGTTCAACCATGGGGAGCACGGGCCCTATAGAAGAAACGACTGTGTTGGTGGCACCTGAGATAGGTTGTTCCACCATGGGGAGAACATTTTCAGGCGCCGTAGGGGCATTGGAATCGTGGTAAGTAAGTTGGTCAACCGTGACCACGCGTCCCTCATGGGGAAACATCATGATACGAAAAACGGTAGAAGCGACTGCCCGCATGGCATACATGTAGCTGCGGCCAAGTAAAAGGTTATAATCAAGCTGGGCATTGATAACCTTGATGTTGATTAAGATGATTTTTCTAGCCAGCTGGACGGGGACATTGGTCAATAGGCCTTGTGGTTGAGCTGAACGGCCGTCATAGGCTCGCAACACAGTAGAGGACTGTTGGAGAGGGGGGGATCCCATTTTCTGCCGGATGGAGATGGGAATGACACATGTAGAGGCACCTTCATCAATAATGAATCGATGGATGACAAAATTCCGAATGGAGACAGAAACTTGGAATGATAAATTGGAAGGCAGGCGGGGTTCGGATTGGTCCAAATCAAATGCCATTAACTGCGAATCATTTGGATCGATAGCTCCAATGGCCGAGAGTAAAGTATTACGCTGCGAAGGGCAGTTTTTTAAGACTTCTAACGCCGACATGGCTACGGGGGATTGGGCTAAATCATCGACAATGTTGTAGTTAGACGCAGCCCGCGCATTGGGGTTGTTGTTGATACGGCGAAGTGGGAAACGGGCTGTTTTGGGAGCTCCATCTATTGGAGGTGTAGGTATACGTAATGCCTGATCAGTGGGATGAGCGTTAGTTGGGTTATTGGCAGGAGGGGCTTCCGAGGTGGAGCCATATTGGTTCCACCGAGTCTGGAGGTTGACCTCATCGGAGGACATCATCAACAGATGGTGGGTACCTGAGTCAAATATGGGTTGATCAGGAGCCACGTAAGTGATTTGTTGGATGGGCGCATTAGCTGGAGGTGGAGCCAATGGTTCAGTGTTCACTAAGCCTTGGTTTGGTAAGGGGTTTTGTAGCACCAAAGGTGGCTGCTGAGGTTGTGGGGGGTTGGGTGGTGCTTGAGGAGCCGCCTGTCCTTGGCGTAGTATATCAGCAGCCAAAAGTTGTTGAACTCGCTCCATATGTGGAAAAAAATGTGTGTAGTGGCCATAGACCCCGCAGACAGAACAAGGATAGTTCGTTCACAAATTAGGGTTTTTAGCCTGCTTGGGCGGGAGATCAGGGTTTTGGTTGGTAGGGGCCGCGTTATTGTTAGCGGGGGGATTAGGGTGTTGACCAGCTTGCTTGGTCTGTTGGTTGTTCCCACGATTGCGGCCTCTGCCGCGGTTTTGTTGGCCCTGGTTGCATTGGTTGTTTTGGTTTAGCGGTGGGTTTTCTTGGGCGTAAACCTGCCCTTGGGTAGTAGGTGAATTCTGAGTTTGCGCAGGTGCGGGAGCGGACTGCGGTGGATAATATGGAGGTGGAGGCTGCACTAGTGCAGCTACTTGAGGGGGTTGTTGATAGTGCTGTGGAGCGGGTTGTGGGTTTGCCGCAGGGGCTGGCTGTGGCTGATAATAATGAGGTTGGGCTTGTGGTGGCGCAAGAGCTGGTGCAGCCTGCTGATGATAGTAGGGCTGAGGTGCGATCGGGGGGGCGTAAGCAGAAGTCATATGGATGAAACACTGAGGTGGATAGGAGGGTCCATGGGAATGGTGTTGATGTGGCATTTGAGCATACGAGTTGGTTTCTCCGGGCTGTGATGTAGCCCGCGAAGGGTCAGGGCCAGGGGGAGGATGGGCTATGGAAAATGGCTAAGGCTGCGAAGAGAGACGGCCAATGATGCCGTCGGCAACGTGGGATGCCCCCGGCGCATTGTGCTGGGAGGGATCGCCGCGAGGGGCATCAAGTATGATGGTATAAAGATAACCCGACTCTTAGCCCAGATGGTTGAAGCCATGGGTCGTGTCCTCTACGTCGGTTGGAGGGTTGGGGATGTGACATTCGAAATGTATTCACTTGTATTTCTTATATATTGTAACCCGATGTTTATTCCGGGATGTACTTGAGTCATGTCATGCCCCGATGTTTCTATCAGGAGGTTCCATAATGTAAACAAGTCATGTCAAGTCATTGTGGGTAACCCTCCTATTGATCAAGGGTTAAATTCCCTGCAGTTTCGGGGCACTAGGGTTATTAGACTCACCTAGTGAATTCGAACCTAGTTGGGTTTATTCAAGTCAGGAATTAGTATAAATAGAGAGCTAGCCTCTCTATTTATCACACACTCACTCACACTCAATTGTAGCACATAGCTGAGGAAGAGAAAGACATTAGGGCAAGCAAGAAAGAGGTTACTGCTGTCGAGAGATCATCTTACTGTTTTGGGGTTTTACTTTGGTGTTGATTCTATCTCTGAGGAAGTTGCATGGTTTTCTCCATTTACGGTTTCCCCAAGGAAAAACACTGTGTTCATTGTCTCTTGTGTTTTATTGTTGTGCTTGTTTTTCTCTTAGTTAAAGATCCTAATGTTATGCTAGCTTAATGTTAAAAAATCTAACATGGTATCAGAGCTAACATGAGAAGAAGACACTCTGCAGCTGCAGGAACTAGGGATTCCTACTTTATGGATCTATCTCCACATATTTGCAATAGAATAAGGTTGGAATAACTCTCCTCCCTAGGGCGCATCTTTCTGTCGAACCAGAATCCAATTCTGAGTTTTTTCAGTTTTGGACCCGACACTACTACCGAAAATTAGGGCTTTTCACAGAAGAGGAATTTTTCAATGAGCCCAGGCCTAGATTGATCTCCTCCTAAAAATCAAAGTTAGGGATCAAATTCAAAGCATTTGGTTGGAGAGAACTCCGAAAAAGAAAAACCTTAATCTGCTCCTGAACCAGCACTGCAGGATTTCAACTCCAAATCCAGATCCGACATCTTGACCTGGTAAGATCTAAATCTTTTGTATTTCCATTTGAGGTTCTTAGTTAAGATGTCTCATCATAACAAGCTTGATGAAAAGCTTGAGGCAGCTGATAACTTCTGAGCCTGGAAGTATAGGATCTCCCTGGTCCTGGAAGAAAATGAGTTGGACTCCTATATCGGTGAGGAGATTCCAGTTCCAGAGGGAGATGAGGCAAAGGCCTTACATAAGAATAAGTTGGTTATGGAAAAGAGGATCATTGCTGATTCTATCAAGGATCACCTCATACCACAGGTGTCCTCCCTCAAGACACCTAAAATCATGTTTGATTCCCTAACCAAATTGTTTGAAGGGAAGAACATAAACCAGAAGATGACTCTGAGAAGCCAACTGAAGAATGTAAAGATCCAGAATGTAGAGACCATCCAGTCTTACTTTACAAGGGTCTCTCAGATCAAGGAATAGCTGGAATCAGTAGATGAAGAAGTGGAAAATGTAGAGATTGAAATGACCACCTTGAATGGTCTCCCTAGATCATGGGACTCCTTTATTCAAGGAATCTGTGCCAGAAAGAAGTTAGTCAAGTTCAGCAGACTATGGGAAGAATGCTCTCAAGAACAAGCTCGGATAGCAGATCGAGAAGAGAAGATGGGAAGTGAAGATCAAGCTCTCACAGTACACTCCAAGAAAACTATAAGAAGTTCTCATCACTCCAGAGGTAAGAAATTTCACCATAAAGATAACATTAGAAAGGACCTATCTAAACTAAGATGCTATACATATGGTGAAAGAGGACACTTTGCAAAAGACTATCCTAGAAACAAAGTTAAATCTCATAAGAAGAAGGGAAACAAGAGAAGACATCATGCTCATGCTGCAGAGGATGATGAACCTTCCAAGAAGAGAACCAAATATGAAAGTGAAGACTCTTCCAGTGATGAAGAATATGTTTTGATTTCCTCTCTTACGAGAAACATTACTCGTGGAAGCAATGATTGGCTTATAGACAGTGGGGCATCCAATTATATGACAGGATTCAAGGAATCCTTTGTGAAAGTATTAGAACATGAATCACCTCAGAAGGTGAAGCTAGGAGAGGACTACTAGTATCCAATAAAAGGTAGTGGGGAATCCTCCTACAAGCTAGACTCTGGAAAGTCTATGACAATGAATGAAGTATTGTTTGTACCAAGACTAAAGAAGAACCTTCTCTCCATATTTGCACTAGATGCAAAATGAATGAGGGTTTCATTTATAGATGGTCAAGTCATCATGTGGCCAAAAAGAAAGACTATTAATGATGCAGTAGAGATTGGAGAACAAGAAGGAGGATTGTACAAATTGAAGGGCCATCCAGAACAAGCCTTGGTCCATGACACAGTAGAGCCAAATGAACTTTGGCATAGAATGCTTGCACATGTGCATTACAAAGCACTACCAATTGCAAGCAAAGTTGTTGAAGGTCTTCCAGAAATTCAAGTAAAACATGATGGGGTCTGCAAAGGATGTGCGAAAGGAAAGAACACAAAGAAGACATTTCCAAGTAGCGATAGCAAAGAAAAAGGAATCTTGGAAATCATCCACTCCGATATATGTGAATCCAATGTCATCAAGCTCACTAAGAGGGTATGTGTATTATGTTTCTTTTATTGATGAATTTTCCAGGAAGATATGGATTTTCTTCATGAAGAACAAAGATGAAGTTTTCAGCAAGTTCAAAGAATTCAAATCCTTGATCGAGAATCACACAAAAAAGAACATCAAGACCTTTCGATCAGATAATGGCGAAGAATTCACATCAAATGAATTCAAAGAGTTATGCAAAGACTCAAGGATTAAGAGGGAGCTGTCCACCCCATATAATCCACAAAAGAATGGGATTACAGAATGGAAGAATAGAACCATCATGGAAGATATAAGAGCAATGCTTCATGATCACGATCTTCCTATGCACCTATGGGTAGAAGCTTCCAGAACAGTGGTGTATGTACAGAACCATACTCCACACAGAATACTAGAGAACAAGACTCCTGAAGAAGTCTTCTCTGGCAAGAAACCAGCAGTCAGCCATCTCAGAATATTCGGTTTTTCGGTGTACATACATATTCCAAAAGAGAAAAGGACAAAATTAGATCCTTCAGGATAGAAGGGTATATTTGTGGGATACTCTGAAAGCTCGAAGGCTTACAGAATATACTTCCTAGGATTCAAAAAGATTGACATTAGTAGGGATGTGACATTTGATGAAGACACAACTTACAACAAATCCAGAAAGAAACCTACTAAAGAACCTAAAGAAGAAGGAGCACCCAGAATTCATGATACAACCATGAATGAAGAAGTTCAAGAAGAAGATCAAGAATTTGAAGAACCTCAAGAACCTATAGATATACCTCAAGAAAAGAATCCTCATAAGAGGAAACCTGCTTGGGTATGAGAAGCTATCCAAGGTGTTGAAAGATATGGGGCTCCATAAGAGAATCACAGAGAAAGAAAGAGGACCAGATCCTGCTTTTGGTATGTAGCAATACTATGTGATTTCATTGATAAAGAACCTTCCAATTATGAAGAAGCAGAAGAACAGAAAGAATGGAAGGATGCTATGATTGAAGAGTATTAATCGATCATGAAGAATGATGTTTGGGATGTTGTCCCAAGACCAGAAGCGAAGTCAGTTGTAACTTCCAAATGGATCTACAAGATCAAACATGCTGCAGATGGTAGCATAGAGAAATATAAGGCAAGATTCGTGGCCTCTAGTTTCTCACAGAAAGAAGGAATAGACTATGAAGAAACCTTTGCACCTGTATCCAGATACACTTCCATCATATCAGCACTTGCTCTAGCTACAGTGATGAAATGGAAGATACACCAAATGGATGTCAAGACTTTTTTCTTGAATGGTGTACTGGAAGAGGAAGTGTATGTAGAATAGCCACTTAGTTTTGAGACACATGGCAGGGAGTCTCATGTGTGCATATTGAAGAAAGCCCTATATGGTTTAAAACAGGCACCTAGGACTTGGTACAGTAGAATTGATATCTTTCTATATAGTTTGGGCTTTACTAAGAGTAAAGCAGATTCCAAGCTTTACTACAAGGTTGAAGATGGCAACCCAATGATGCTCCTACTGTATGTAGATGATCTGTTTGTAACAGGTATGGATGGGTTGATTGCTGATACGAAGAGGAAGCTTGCTGTCGAGCTTGAAATGAAGGACTTGGGAATGATGCACTATTTTCTAGGCATGGAGGTGTGGCATAATGTAGATGGAATTTCCCTCGGACAAGGGAAATATACAGTAGAGATCCTGAAGAGGTTTGGGATGATGGACTGCAAGGCTATGGCCACACCTATGGCATCAAACCTAAAGCTATTGAGCGATGCTTCATCAGAGACGGTTGATGCTACGATGTATTGTCAGATGATTGGGTCCTTGATGTATCTAATGAACACGAGAACAAATATTTGCTTTGCTATGAACACCTTGAGCTAGTTCTTGACAGATCCGAGACATGTTCACTTGATTGCTGCAAAGCATATTCTGAGGTACCTGAGGGGTACAGTTGATTATGGGCTCAAGTATGATGCAAATCAAAAGATTAACCTGGAGGGTTATGTTGATTCAGATTGGGCAGGAAGTGCCATTGATAGGAAGAGCACTTCAGGCTGTTTCTTCAATATGGGATCAGGTGTGATCTCTTGGTTTAGAAGGAAGCAATCCTGTGTGGCATTGAGTACAGTTGAAGCAGAGTATGTTGCAGCTTGTTCATCTAGTTGTGAGGAAATATGGCAGAGGAAGCTACTATCTGATTTATTTGATCTCCAGTTATATGCTTCTTGTATATATTGTGACAACTAGAGTTGTGTGAAGTTGTCGGAGAACCCGGTGTTCCATGACAAGTCGAAGCATATTGAGATCAAATATCACTATATCAGGGATATGGTACAAAGGGGAGCAGTGAAGCTCCAGTATGTTGCGACGGACAAACAGATAGCTGATGTGTTGACGAAGCCATTAGCTAGAGTGAATTTTGAGTAATTCATGGAGAAGCTTCGTGTTCTCCAGATCGAGGTTCCTTCCAAGGGGAAGTGATGAGTCTGTGAGCCATTCTTACATGGTGAGAGGACTGGTTCCTTCCATGGTCAGATGTAATGGCTAAGCCATTCTATCATGGTGAAAGGATTGGTTCCTTCCATGTCAGATATGAGTGTTGAGCCATTCTGATATGACTGTAGGATTGGTTCCTACATGATCATATATAAGGGCTATTTCCATTCTTGGAATGGAGGTTCCTGGTTAGTTACTAGGAATCAGGGATTATTTTAAGGAACCATACTCATTTACAAGTGTATAAATGTTGGAAAATACTACGGATTCTTAAAACGCCAACTATAAAATTATTGGCAATATTTTTCAAAAAATATTTTAATTTCCAAGGATTTTATATCATTTATATAATAATTTGGTGATTTCTAGGGTGAAAACATTTTACCCCATCAAAATTGGGTGAAACAGGGCTTCAAAAAATGCAAAATGGCAAACTTTTTGGGAGAAAAACATGGAAAAATAGCTCACTGGGATAAAATTTGCCCCTAAAATTATCCCTGCCATGAATACTTGGTCTAGGACTGAGGGCAATTATGATATGACTGTAGGATGTGTTCCTACATGATCAAATGTGAGCGCATGGCCATTCTGATGTGATTGAGGGATGTGTTCCCACTTCATCAAATATAAGGGTTGTTGCCATTCTCTTGGAGAATGGAGGCACCTGGTTAGTTACTAGGAACCCTCAACCGGGGGTTGAGAGCCTTTCCATCATAGTTGTAGGATGTGTTCCCGCATGGGTGGATGTAAGTGTAGATCCCTTCCATCATGGTTGCAGGATGTGTTCTCGCATGGGTGGATGTAAGTGCAGATCCCTTCCATCATGGTTGCAGGATGTGCTGGCACATGGGTGGATGTAAGTGCAGAGCTCTTCCAGCATGGTTGTAGGATGTGTTCCCGCATGGTTGGAAGTGCAGAGCCTCTTTAGCATCATTGCAGAATGTGTTCCCGCATGGCTAAATGTGAGTGTTGGGCCTTTCTGATGTGATTATAGGATTGTTTCCTACATTATCAGATGTGAGTGCTAGGCATGCCTTTCTGACATGGTGTTGGATATGTTCCTCTCATGGTCAGATATAAGTGTTGGGTGGGCCATTTTGACTTAGTGCTAGATTTAAGTGTTGAAGAAGACCTACATGGAGGCTAGGCCTACAACCAGCATAAAAAAGCGATGGCTCTATAGAACTTCCTGTGATGATAAGAATCATGAGATAGCACCCGTGATGATCCAACAGTTATGATCCAGATTGAGTGATGATCCAGATCTAGTGATGATGCCCAGTGATGATCCAGATCCAATGATGATGATCCAGATCGAGTGATGATCCAGATCCAGTGATGATGATCTAGATCTAGTGATGATCAAGATCCAAAGATGAAGATGACTTGAAGATGAAAATGACTTGAAGATGAATATGACTGGAAGATGATGATGACTTGAAGACGAAGATGACTTGAAGATGTAGATGACGAGATGATCCAGAGAAGAAGACCAGTGACGAAAATTGTGTCAAGAGAATACCTTCCTAGTTAAGAGGGAGTGTTGATGTAATTGTAACTTCGGAATGTATTCACTTGTATTTCTTATATATTGTAACCTGATGTTTATTCAAGGATGTACTTGACTCATGTCATGCCCCGATGTTCCTATCAGGAGGTTCTATAATGTAAACAAGTCATGTCAAGTCATTGTGGGTAACCCTCCTATTGATCAAGGGTTAAAGTCCTCGCAGTTTTGGGGCACTAGGGTTATTAGACTCACCTAGTGAAGTTGGCCCTAGTTGGGTTTAGTCAAGTAGGGAATTAGTATAAATAGAAAGCTAGCCTCTCTATTTATCACACACTCACTCACACTCAATTGTAGCGCATTGCTAAGGAAGAGAAAGACATTGGGGCAAGGAAAAAAGAGATTACTGCTGTCGGGAGATCAGATTACTATTTTGGGGTTTTACTTTGGTGTTGATTCTATCTCTGAGGAAGTTGTGAGGCTTTCTCCATTTATGGTTTCCCTGAGGAAAAACACTGTGTTCATTGTCTCTTGTGTTTGATTGTTGTGCTTGTTTTTCTCTCAATTAAAGATCCTAATTTTATGCTAGCTTAATGTTAAAAATATAACATATACCATGTTTTGGTTATGCATATTGGATGGATTTATATGGTTTCTCTGATGGTGCATGCCTTCATACCTTGAACCTTGCTTCAGTTGCTTGGGTGTTGTGCTCCCCAGTTCATGACTTAGTCAGTTCAAGAGCCATTTGTGTTGGTCAAGCTACCAACAACATTGCCAAGTATTAGGCAGTGATAGGTTTACTGACCAAGGTTGCATCTTGAGACATTCATGATTTGGTAGTATTGATGGACTCTCGGCTAGTGGTTTGTCATCTAAACCAATTTTATACCATCATGAACCCTAAACTTCTTCGTCTCTTTCGAAGAGTGCGTCTGTTAGAGAAGTCATTCGATTTCATCACTTACAGGAATATCCCTAGGTCTTATAATATGATTGTTGATTCATTAGAAAATTACATTATAGACCGGTATATCACCCATTCATAAATTTTAAAAATAAAGCATGGTCCATTATAAAGTAAAATAAACTGTATAAGACACATAAAACTCATGTAAATACAATTTTTCCATTTGAAATATATATAAACACCGAAACTTAGTCTATATATATATATATAAAGTGTTTTTACATAAATATGGTCACAAGACCTCATCTGAAGCACTCTATCTTTCAGGTATACAAAATGATACAAAAAATCTTGAATCTAGCTATATTTTAGTGATACATCATGCAGACCACCCTAATGATGCTCGTGGTAGCACATAATAGCTCTTGCTACCCTACGTAGAAAGTGACTAAAGTGGCCTGACACTCCCATAGTATGTCTTTGAAACCTCCTTGGGAGGTCATCTATAGCAACATCTGGGGTATTAAAATTCAACCGGCCTAGGTTCTCCTCCAGCTCGATGAGCTCATCGTTGCCTCTATGGAAAAAGTGAGCTCCTGCTCGCCTGTCCATTGGGGAAGATCCCCTAGGCCGTGCATCCACAACATCTACATGAAAACATTAGGTCTTGTTATCATCCATAAAAATCATAAAACATAAAAATATAAAAATATAATCAACATATTGAGTATTTCTTCTTACTGATGTCACCCCACTGAGTACCAAGTGGTAGAGGAAGGTCGGGATCCCCTCGTAAGTCGGTCCATGCATAGGCATAGTACTCAATCATGAGGATCTGATTGTTTAGCCATTGGAATAAAGGAGCCCTGTATTTGACCTTGGATCCTCCACCTCCAATGCAGGCCATGATCTCCACCCACCGCAGCATGTGGGGGTCTCTAGGTCTCAACTCTATAAATACTACTTGGGGTCTCAAGAGGGGTACCCTATCAAATAAGAATCATGACAGAATGGTCCCGTAGCCAAACATTTTTAGTTCCCCTTGCTGACACTTGGTTAGATGATCCTTGAACATAGGTAATAGTTCCTCAACCCATTTGAATATTATGGGCGCCATGGCCTTTAGGACATACAGCATGTGAGCCCAGTAAGATTCGTGATCCCCTTGGCTCCCAGCTACCCTCTGAATAGTAAAGAGAATAGTATGAAGTGGCAATTCCCTCACTTCTTTGATCGACATTTTTTTCCCAACATCTTGGTTCCTGGATTACAATGGTGAACTATCAACTTCTGGGTAGTGATATCTCCCCCTCAAGATCCTGTCAGTGAAATAAGCGCTCCACGCCTAGAAAACCCGGTGAGAAAGTATATGTATTTGATCCGGAATTATGCAAGAATGCAACAAAATACACAAATAACAAGAGAAACAAATATGCAGCGGAAATAACACTTCATTTCATTAATCAATAACTAAAACTTGTTTACATACAGAATGGAAATAAACTAGCTAGAGTACTGATAGCTTATCTCTAAGAAGAGATGTGGTTGCTACATGCCTCTGAAATCTATGTTACAATGAGGCTCGAAGGCCTATATATTATTGAGAAACAATGGAAACCCTACACATCGAAAAACCTAACCCTAGGAGGTGAAACGCCTTAATGTGGGCCCTGTTGGGTAACTTGGTACATCAATTTCCCGGGGTCGTAGCTTTAGCATACTACCTCCGTTTGACGTGCATGATACATCGTTAGAAATATATGTTTAACGACTACATCCATAAATGGCAAATATTGAGTTCAGAACGGACTCATATTTTCCCAACCATTCGATGCCAAAAAAATGTAGTTTAGGACCCAAAAACTGCCAAAAATAATAAATTGTGCTACAATTAAGGAAACTGGAAAACTGAAAGAAACAGTGGTGGGGGTCCAACAGGAATAGGTGGGTGGCCACCAATATCCTCCTAGATTATTCTTCAACCTCTATGGTGAGGATATGAGGCTCGATCTCGAAATGTTGCTGCTATGGATTCCACATCCACAGTATGTGCTCTAGTAATTGCACATGCGATACCAGACTAGGAGCGTGCAAAAATTTCAAGGGGCCACATCCTTGTAGAGAAGCAATGCACCCCACATTTTCCATAGCATAGGCATCGTCATCTTCATGTTGCCTCTCCTTCCAAATCACCATGATGAGAAAAATAACCTTTCAAAAAACAATCAATGAGGCATTTGGACACTTAACCAACATTTAAAAATGTTAAAGATCCTCTATTTTTTCTACGAAATTGCTTTTTTGGACACTACAATCAGCACAAACTCTATCCCCTTATCACATAGTGGTGCCACATCCTGTGCAAGCCCGATAAAAGGTGGTTCTTATCGAGCACCGCTCCTCCCGTGAAGGATAGAAGCATTACCCAAGATGCGTTTTTTTAGGCTTGGCTTAAAATCCCCAAAGATCAATAAAAATACATGAAATTGGAAAATGGAAACCATATAAATGAAGAGAAGGTTTCTATCTCTCACCTAGATCTCACGGCTCAGAAATCGGATGAGAGACAACTCCGAATTCTTCAACTAAAAATATACACACAATTCTCCCAAATGATCTCCAAGAATTGGTAAATGGTAAATGAGTTAGTTTTTACTATTTACTTTGTTTTTTATAAAATATTTTTTGGGTTTTTATATTATTTTAATGTTTTTTAAATCATTTTAATTAAAAATACACTTTCTATAGTTTATAAAAGCCAATTTTAAATATTTTTGGGGAACTAATGGCCTTTTAAAAAAATTTGCAGGGACAGAAGTAAAACAGTATTGTCTATAGGTAATTGTTTTTGGCTTTTCCATACTTTCGTAAAATGGAAAAATTCGTCGAGAGTTCATTTTGAAACTTTGATCATGCTCTATAAACTTAGAATGAAATTTTTGAGTCATTTTCTCTTATTTTCATGCTCATAAAACCTGTTCATCATGAAAACAAACCCTAATGGAGTCTTCTTTAAACTCTTTTTGGACTCCTTAAATGTGAAAACATTGTCAAGCAAACTGAGTCTTCTTCACACTCGTAAAAGTACTTGAAGATTCGTCTTTCCATCGGTAGTTTATCTTTGTTTTGGGTGGGGTTGACTAGTTATGAAAAAGGACCCTTTAGATTCTCCTTTTGTTTTCATTCAAACTCTCTAAACATGAACGAAGCTGATTTAAACTTTCAATGGACTCGTTAAACCAAACACTAAGAGACCCTCTTTTGGGAACGGACCCCACTTTCTCAAGTTCATGAAATATATGAGAATGGACTTGTCCTAGGATGAGCTACAACAAGTGTTTGTTAGCCTATTTGAACTCATAAAAACTAAAAGAGGAACTCATCAATCATGATGGATAAATTAAGGGAAGGGAATCAATTCATTTTGAAAATGAAATGGCAATTTGTAATCACCTTTGAACATGGCACTTGTCTACATTCATTCAGTCAATTGGGTATTCAGGTGACTTCCAAGTCTATCCACGTTCATGAGTCATGTCATTCCTTTGAGTCTTTCAAAGAATGCATTGCCTGCCTCTTCATTATGTCCTAGTATCCTCCTGGTTTAGTTAATGCTAGCAAGTATTTTGTTGTGTCCCCCTATGTTCAAAGGGAAGTTGAAATTTTTACCAGGCTTTAATCAAAAAAACCTTTTGTGTCAGTTACTTTTGAGTCAGTCCTATGATTACATGATTTGCAACATTCCAGAACTTTGTTCCTATTTTTTTTTCGTCGATGTGGGATTCATAATGGCCCTCCTTCGATGAGACTATTCATGTCAACATTAGCTCATCATCCAAGAATTAGTCTTAGAAACAAGTTTAGTACCTTGAGGCCTGTATGCCTTAATGATAGATTCTCTCACTCTCGAAATAGGTTCACATCATTAACCTTTGATCGATAGGCTCGACTGAGTGCTCGAGATCAAATCATCTATTCACACTCAGGAGATTATACTAGGGTACCTTGGGAATCATTAACATCAATGGTGATCTCCCTCACACTTTTTAACGATTCACATCATTGACTGGTAATCATGTGGTTTCTACCATGTTTGACATCAAATAATTGTAATCACATGGATAGAATCGTACTTTGTGGAAGACGAGACGAAGACCCTGGGAATCGGTCAAAGCACTCATAGTTGTCTCCCAAGGTTGCGATGGGGTATATTGTATGAAGTCTCAGCATGGATCCACATATCTATGGCCATGTCTGTGCTCAAATTTGTGGTCATTTGGCATAGATCTACAGTGTATTTCACGTATCTATGTCGAGAACTATAAGTCTAGGCTACCTCACAAAATTTCTTTCCAAATCGTAACGAAAGTAGTCAGAAAAAAAGGTCTTTAGAACTGTCCTAGATGAAGGAGCTTGAACTTCTGTTTTGTCCTTGTCTTGTTGGAAAGCTATTTTCTCTCCCGAGCTTGTAACATCACCAATGACTCTGAAATCCTTTGATGGACAAGGTTTCTAGCCCCATGGTCTCATACCAGCCCTTTCAGTAGATATTGGGGGAAAAACCATTTCCATTCAAGTGGAAGTAGTAGATGCCCCACTAGACTACAACCTCCTATTAGGAAGAAATTTGTTATTGTTGCAGCTGCAACCGTTCTCCCCAAATTTCTTAAATTTTGGGCCCCTCCTCATGATTTAGAGTTGTTTTTAATCGTTGGATCCTTTGAACCTTTTGGTTGTGCTTTAGTGTTGGACGATTTTAAAAGATTGACTCTCGGCCTATTTTTAGAGATTGAGGGTTTTGGAGTTGTTTGGGTCGCCGATTGTGAGTTTGGTTTTACTGATGATTTTTTTGAAAGGCCGTTGTTTCAGAGGTGAAATGTATTTTGACCATTGTTGAATTTTAAAACTCTCTGAACACTTAATCTTTCTATTGATCGGGTGTCATTTTTTGTTTAATCGAAAGCCGTAGCCATTTCCTCTTCCTCCGTTGCGGCTCCCAATGCAACTAAGCGCCCGAAGTATACAGCGCTTCAACTGCTGATTAAAGCACTTCACCCTCCGATATGCGTCGCGTGGCTATAACCTTTCTTCTTCTGCCATTGTGGCTCCCAAATTGGATAAGCGCCTGAAATCCAAAACGCTCTGCCAGTCAATGCATCAGTCTTTTAGTCACTTGCTCGTAACCGTTTCCTCTTCCACCGTTGCGGATCCCAAAGTAGTTAAGCCTCCAAAGTGTAAACCCTTCTGACTTACGATTGAGAGTGTTCCCGCCTGTGGGTCGTGTATCCTTAACCTCTCCTTTTCCGTCGTTGCAGCTAGGAAATCCTTTTCGCGTCCGATGTCGATATCCTTTCGGCTTCTGATTTAGAACTTTCCCACTTGAGGATTAGTCAAACTCTTCCGTTTATTAAAATTCTCAAATCAAGGGATGCACCTGGTCGTTTTCTTGTGGATTAGCCATTTCAGGTGGTTTAAGTTAACGTTTAAAATGCCATTTCAACGAATGATGCACAGTAATTGATTGCAGGTAGAACTCAAGGGACTGCTGGGGTGACCACGGTGTGAAGGCGACGCTTCATAGTTTGTAAAAAATCAAATCGAAACCAGCAGAGTCACGAAGGAGACAAGAAAAGGAAAAGACAAAAAATTGAAAGCAATAAAAAACATAGATCTGAAAGGTCCAGCAGTTACTCAACTGATCATGAGCATACGAAGAACCAAAAAGTCACACGTTTTGGGGGAGCCCAAATGATCTACTGTTTGAGTTTAAATACTGGAAAGTTAGAATTTACCGGGGCTTTTTCCCTGAAAAAATTTGTAACTTAATGCTTATAAGAGGAACTATTTCATTTTACAATCAGAAACTGCAACTTTTTCCTGTTGGAGAAAGCGTAATGTGGAATATGTCAATGTGATTAATGAGCAATGTTGAATGTGAACTATTTCATTTTCAGCTGTGTCTCATTAACTATAAGAGAGTTCTAATTTCTTGAACCTATGTTCTTGTCTGAATGTTCTTCAGTACTTTTATGATGTCTTTTCCACTATGAGTAATGGTAGTTTTAACTGTTGATGAGCTATCTTATCATATATACTTTTATTCATGTTTATATGTTTGGTTATAAGAATAGCTATCTGTGATTTGCCATAACACATGAACAGGGGTGCATTACTCATGAATGAATACCCAGCTCTCTAGAGATAGTTTAGTTAGCATTTGTTTTCTTGCATGATTGGGATGCTTGTGAGTACTAAGACGAGAGGTAAGAACCTGCACATCACATTGTGACTACTCTTTGCATCTTCATCACCCTGCATTTAGTTAGCCACGTGCATCTCATACATTAATTCAAAAATACAAAAATATACACGGTGGACCGGGCCGCAACCGGTAAAACCTTTTGTTTTTTGTTACTTTGACCTACAGTAGTCGGACCGCAAACCGGATGGATTCCCTACACCAAACAGTCATGGGCTAGTTGGGAACATTGACTGGGGAGAATCCCTTGCTATTGTTTCTTGCGAATTTCTAGGCCTCAATAGTTTTGGCACTAGAAGGATGGCCGCTAGTGCATGGCTGGCCAAGGATACCTGTTTTCCCGAGATTATTCCATCGGTAACAGTTCTGAAAGCATTGGAATTCATAATCCAATTCCAGAAGAAAGGAATAGAGAACATCTATATTTTGTTGGCAACAAAGTTGTTAATGACCTAAGAATACACACAAAGGCATATGTAAAGAAGATTGGAGGATTTCCAATTATCCCTGAATTTCCCAGAAGAGAATATAAAAAGAAAGATTGTCCTGTAGTAGAAGACTCAGTGCTGGTTGGAGACTGGGAATAACTTGTAGAAACAGCCTTACAGGAAGTTGTACTACCTTTGAATCAAGAAGGCTTAGATACCCCTCACAGTTCTCCTGCTCACACTCCTATTGGCTCACCTCCTCACTCTCCACCCAGACTCATGGCAGGAGTAAATGCTAATCCACCACCCAACCCACCAAATCCACCACATGCCTGGAGAGCCATATCACCTTTAAATCTAACGCCTCCGCTACATGATCTACCTCAGGCCTTTGACAAGATGTTTCCCAAGTTCGACCCATGTGAGAAGATATTAGTAGATGACCACCTACAAAGCTTTTATTTCCAATAGAAGGATTAAGGGCTGGGGAGTATGAAGATGTAGTCTGCAGACTGTTCTCGCATACCCTTAAGGGAGCTGCAACATCATGGTACTTTGGGTTTCCTGCAAACTCTATCCCTGATTGCGATACCTTCGAGAGAATTTTCAGAAGTGAGTATGCAATTCAAAAGACTCAAGCAGCCCTCATGAAAGGACTACGCGCCTTGAAGAAAGAGAGAAAGGAAAAGGTGCACAGTTTCACACAAAGGTTTGCAGCATATCTCAAAAAAAATTATGAAACTGATAAACCTTTGGACAAGGTACTGATTGAGTATTATACTTCAGCTTTAGTCCCTGATTTGGACATGTTTGCCAAAGGTAGGGCCAAGCCTACTTTGACGGAAACCTATGAAGAGGCAAAAGTAGTGGAGCCTGAAAGAGAAAGTATCGAAGATTATCCAGAACACCCAGGAGAGAAAGGTGCGGGAAGGAAATCCTTATTGTTTACTAAGCCTAAGGAAGAGAAATCACCAGATTTTGAAAATATGGCAAAAATGATGCAGAAGCTTTCCAACAAAATCATAGATTTGGAGAAAGAGAAGGAAACACAAAAGTTCTATAAGCCCTATTATAAGAAAAGAGAGGATAACAATCAGTCTCAACCTCCTCCTCACAATGCTGCATCCATGAATCTAACAGAAGTAGGAATGGAAAATTTTTACACTTTTCACCAACAACCACACTCTGAATCAACTGTTGGATTCTAGATTAATAGAAGACGGAGATGAAGAAAAAAAAGAGAATACTACTTCAACGAAAGAACAAGAAGAGGAAGCCATGGTTTTGTGGGATTTTGTTTCGTTATTTGACGCAGAAGAAGAAAAGAAGCAGGGCTACAAGGACGTCATGGAAACCAACGTGACAACAAGGAGCCAAGGGCCAATTAAAGAAAACAGTCTCATTCTCCCAAAGATTAAGAGGCTTCAGCAAAATGTTAAGAAATTTCAAAATAAATCCTTAGCTGATAAAATTCTAGAATTCACTATTACCAGCCAAGATCCTAAGCAGAATAATATGTTGGCCAAGACAAATGAAGAAAAGATGATTGCTGATAAACCTCAGCCCATTGAACAACAAATGGATTATGACATCATGGAGGATTTAAAGAAGGTAAAAGATAATGTTTCACTATTCGAAATGTGTAAAGTGCCGCAGCAAACAGAAAGACTATTGAAATCACTTGAAGCATCGGATGAGAAGCTGCCCACTGACAATCAACCTCGGGAAGAAGAAGAAATCGGTGAAACTAGCATTGGAGGTAAGTCTAAAAGCAAACATCCACCTTTCCTCCTCACGTTTGAAATTTTCAATCATAACGTACATAATTGCCTGGTAGACGCAGGGGCTTCGGTTAATGTCATGCCAATATCAGTCTGTAAAAATATAAATGGGCAGCCTAAGCCATCCATGTGGAGGGTTGTTCAGTTGGATAGGATGGATGTAAAGGTAATTGGTGAGATGGAAGATGTCCTAGTCCGTCTGGCGTCAAATGATAAAGTGTGCCAAGTCATCAATATTGTGGTGGCCGATATACCAGACGCTTACGGTCTTGTCCTAAGCAGAGATTGGTCGGCCAAACTAAATGGATATTTTGCCTCGGATTGGTCGCATATATGGCTGCCATACAAAGGAAGTCCGAACCAGATTAAGATTTTAAGGGAGCCTCACATGAAATACAACGTTACTCAATTAGATGAGAAGAATGAACCAGTGGATTCTATATTGGGAAACTATTTTATTGAGTTGGAACCAGGAAATTACCAAGCAGAAGAAGTCAGCAACACATCAGACACCTAGCCTTATCTCCTTCGATTCTCATAGGCTGATGAAATTGACTGTAACATAGTAAACTTAGCAGTAGGAGTAGATTCACATTCAATAGTTAATGATTTTTGGACTTTGTTTTTTGAAGGCTCTAAGACGTTAGAAGGGTCAAGGGTCGGCTGTGTCCTGATCGACCCCCAGAAGAATAAACATTTTCTTTCATGTAGATTAGAGTTTGAGTGTATGAATAATACAGCTGAGTATGAAGCGCTGGTGCAGGGCTTGAGGAAAGAAATTGAATTAAAGGTAAGTAATTTAAAAAATTTTGGAGACTCTGAAATTATTGTGAAACAAATCCGATATCAAATACATTGTGTTTCCCCTCACTTAAAGGCTTACCAAAATGAGGTATGGGACCTGCTTAAATGTTTTAATGCATTCAATATTATTTCAATTCCAAGATTTAAAAATGCAGCAGCTGACCTGTTGGACACATCAGCTGATAGGTTGGTACCCACTAATAATCAATGCTCTGATGAATTACTTTTCAGGCCCTCAGTACCTGATATGATTACTAACATATGAGTGTTCGATGATGACCAACAAATTATAGAATGCTTAACGAATGACGAGGCATTTAAAGGAGCCATTATAGACGATGAATAACATCAGGCCGAGCTGAAGTATGATAATTTCATTCCTAAAGGTGTCAAAACGTTAGAAAAAATGTTTGATTTAAATGAAAAGTTTAGAAGACCAGCCAACGTGAAGACCCATATCTCATCTCTACAATTTGAGCTTATAAATTTAGGGACTGAGATGAATCCTAAATTTGTGAATCTTGGCAAATGTTGTTCACCAGCAGAAAGAGACAAGTTCGTCAGTCTGTTTAAACAATATAAAGATGTTTTTGCCTGGACATACGAAGATTTGAAAACATACGACACCAGCATCATCAAACATGTTGTCCCCATCAAAGCTGACGTCAAGCCATATCAGCAACCTTTAAGAAAAATGCATCCAAAATTGGAACCGCTGATTCAGAGTGAAGTGAGAAATTATTGGATGCTAGAATAATTTTTAAGGTCAGAGACTCTAAGTGGGTATCAAATCTGGTACCAGTAAGAAAAAAGTCTGGAGAAATCAGACTATGCATGGATTTCAGAAATTTAAACCACGCTTCAGATAAAGATAACTATCCTGTGCCACCCATGGAGCAATTGCTACAAATGGTCTCAGGTTCTGAACTATTTTCGTTATTAGATGGTTTCTCTGGCTTCAATCAAGTATTAGTAGCCGAAGAAGATAGATTGAAGACAACCTTCAAGACCAAATGGGAAACCGTTGCCTACAGAAGGATGCCCTTTGGGCTTATAAATATTGGAGTAATGTTTCAGAGGGCTATGGACATAGCTTTCTGTGGATTGATTGGTCGTAGTGCTGTAGTCTACCTTGATGATATTACGATATTCTCAAAGAAGAGAGAAGAGCACGTGTTTCATTTAAGGTATATTTTTGAATGTTGTCGGAAATATGGCATCTCGCTCAATCCCAAAAAGTGTGTGTTCGCTATCACAGAGGGAAAATTGCTGGTTCATATAGTTTCAAAGAAACGAATCTCTATAGATCCAGAAAGAATTAAGGCCATTGAACAGATCCCGTTACCCCATAATAAAAAAGGGATGCAATCATTTATGGGAACTATAAACTTCGTGTGAAGATTTGTGCCTGATTTCGCTCAGATTGTCAAGCCACTACAGCAGATGGTGAAGCAAAATGCACAATTCAAATGGAATGAGATTGAGAAGAATGCATTCAGCAAAATTAAAACTGTTGTTGTACACGCACCCCCCCTAAAAATCCCAGATTTTGATAAATACTTTATTCTGTATACCTTTGCATTCGATGATTCGCTAGAAGTTGTGCTTACACAAAAGGAAGATGGGGGGGATGAATTCCCAATATCCTTCATGAGCACTGGTCTGCAATGGGGCGAATTAAATTACCCAGCCATTGATAAACAAGCTTACGCAGTAATCAAAGCAGTGAAGCAATTCAGGCCTTATATTAAAAAAAATAGAACCAAGGTAATCGTCCCCTACCCAGCTGTAAGGTCCCTTCTTGTATAGAAGGAGTTAGGAGAAAGAAGGGGCAACTGGGTAACAGCTCTTCAAGAGTACGACCTTGAATTCAAGACAGCCTCTATAGTTAAAGGACAAGGGCTGTGCAAACTGATGACTAAAAATGGAAAAAATGAAGAACACGCCAGGGAGGATGAAGCCGGATTACATGTAATGGAGGTATGTCCTTTGTTTACAGCTCCTGAGTCTTGGTATAGAGACCTCGTGCATTACCTGCAGGCAGGGCTGTTGCCAGAACATTGGAATTCTAAGCAAAGAAGAGCGTTGTTTCTTAAATCAGCTTCCTATCAAATTGTTGAAGGAGTATTATTCAGAAAAAATTATGACGGAGTTTTTCTCAGATGCTTAGAGAAAGAAAATGCAAAGAAAGTAATGTCATAATTGCATGACGGGCCTGCTGGGGGACATTATTCAGGGGATACTATAGCCCACAAAATCCTTAGAGCCAGTTACTATTGGCCTACGCTCTTCAAAGATGTGCACGCACATGTCAGGAAATGTGATATTTTCCAAAGGTGTAGTGCAAGACAACCTAAAGCAGCAACACCCCTAAATCCTGTGCTGATCACGGAGCCATTCGAGCAATGGGGGTTGGATATCATTGGAGAAATAAAACCAAATTCCTCTCTACAACACAATTACATTCTAACCATGACTGATTATTTCACTCACTGGGTTGAAGCTATCCCGCTGTACAAAATAAATCAAGACGAGGTCATCAGCTTCCTACAGGACCACATCATGACCGGGTTTAGAGTTCCAGTTTTGTTAGTTTTTTATAATGCTACGTACTTTTCATCAATTAAATTAACTGCTTTTTCTCATGATAAAGGGATAAAATTGCATTATTCTGCTAATTACTATCCACAAGGAAATGGCCTGGCTGAATCCACTAACAAAAATCTGATTCGAATTTTAAAGAATACTGTGATAGAAAACTAGAGGAGCTGGCACTCAGCACTACCAAACGCCCTTTGGGCCAATAGAGTCACCCCCAAGTCTGCAATAGGAGTGTCTCTGTATACCTTGGTGTATGGTAAAGAAGCCATTCTTCCCCCCAACATCATGCTACCCTCTTCCATAATAGCTCAAGAGTCCAGAGGGTCGGAGAATGAAGTTTTGCAGATAAGGATATGCAATCTTCTGAAAGCAGAAGAGGCTAGATCTCAAGCCAGAGAATGCTTTAAGCAACAGCAGGAGTTAGTAAAGAGATGGTTCAACAAACATAAAGCTGGAACAAAAGACTTTGAAATGGGAGACTTAGTTCTCAAATGGGATCAGCCCCATGATGAGAAAGGAAAGCATACTAAATTCCAGCAGTTGTGGGTAGGCCCTTTTCAGATTGCGGCAAAGATTGGCCCTTCTACTTATAAGTTGCAATATTTACAGGGGTGGGAGGAGAAATTAGCTGTAAATGGTTTGGTTCTCAAGCCTTATTTTTCCTAAGTTTCTTTGAGTTCTTCTATCTTGTATATAAATAATCTGTTTAGCTGTCTTTTGAGTCATGTTTTTTAGTTGGTTTTAGTTTGAGTTTTCTTGATTTCAATAAAGGAAATGAGCCCGTGGTTGCATGGGGAACACCAAATTTTTTGGGAATGATAAACATTTTTGGGTATCAGACTGTGTGTTGCTGTTTGTCTAAAAGAAATTCTTCCAGTTTAGCAGTTTTCTCGAATAGCTCTGAGTGCATTGAAGTCCTGCTTAAACCCTGTGAAATAAACCGGATTCAAAGAGTCTGGAATACTATGTTGAGGCTCCATCCACATCACACTTAAAATTTTCTAAGGGGTGACAGCAAAGGACCCATGGAAAGAAGCAAGGTGAACAGTATATTAAATATAAAAGATCCCATGCCAAGAAACGAATGCGAAAAGGAAAATAAGAGTCAAAAAACTCCTATGAAAGCATCATACATCAAAGCAAATGCTGAATCATAAGTACTAAATTGCCGAAAGTTCCTCTCCGTCCGTGAGTTGAAACATGAAGTACACCGCTCACACAAAAGGACACTATGGGATAGAGGAGCCTGAATTAAAATTCAGAAAGAAAGGCATGCAGGAGGACTCATATGAAAAGGGACAAAAGTCCAAAAGCACAAAAAGTGCTAAAGTGGCATGGGAATTAGGAACAAACGAATATTTATGTTTACCATATGCTACAATCCTATGGTTTCCAAGCTATCAGCTACCTGAAGACAAAATTAATAATGAAATTCATCCTCTGGCCTCAACAGAGTTATCTGGACTTGAAAATCTTGGTTTCCACTCTCCCAAATTGGACTATCATCAATGATTAAAGGCACACACTTCCGTCATTTGAGAAATCCAGATAGCTGGAAGAATTCAATAGATGCATTTGTTGTTAAATAGTCTGTCACTCAAAGAATAATCACCCAGAGATCTAGGTTCACCAGGTAATCGCCAATTGTTGCAGCTGCAACCGTTCTCCCCAAGTTTCTTAAATTTTGGGCCCCTCCTCATGATTTAGCGTTGTTTTTAATCGTTGGATCCTTTGAACCTTTTGTTTGTGCTTTAGTGTTGGATTATTTTAAAATATTGAATCTTAGCCTATTTTCAAAAATTGTGTATGTTTGAAGTTGTTTGGGTCATCAATTGTGAGTTTGGTTTTGCTGATGGTTTTTTTGAAAGGCCGCTATTTCGAAGGTGAAATGTATTTTGACCATTGTTGAATTTTAAAACTCTCCGAACACTTAATTTTTCTATTGATCAGGCATCATTTTTTGTTTAATTGGAAACCGTAGCCGTTTCCTCTTCCACCGTTGCAGCTCCCAAAGTGGCTAAGCACCCGAAGTATAAAGCGCTCCGACTGTCGATGCATGTTAACCCTTTAGTTGCGTACCCGTAGCCTTTTCTCTTCTCTCGTTGTGGCTGGGAAATTCGTTTGTCTTCCGATGTGATGTCCTCCAAATTTCAACTAAATCTTTTCCCGCTCGCATTCCATGTGTCTTTATCCTTTCCTCTTCCACCGTTGCAGCTCCCAAAGCGACTTAGCACCCGAAGTATAAAGCCTTCCGACTTCCGACTAAAGCACTTCGCCCTCCAATATGCGTCACGTGGCTATAACCTTTCTTCTTCCGCCGTTGCGGCTCCCAAATCGGCTAAGCACCCAAAGTCCAAAATGCTCCACCAGCCGATGCATCAGTCTTTTAGTTGCTTGCCCATAACCATTTCCTCTTCCATCATTGTGGCTCCCAAAGTAGTTAAGCCTCCGAAGTGTAAACCCTTTCGACTTCCGATTGAGAGTGTTCCCGCCCGCGGGTCGCGTATCCTTAACCTCTCCTTTTCCGCCGTTGCGGCTAGGAAATACTTTTCACATCCGATGTCGATATCCTTTCGGCTTCCGATTCAGAACTTTCCCGCTTGAGGCTTAGTCAAACTCTTCCGTTTATTAAAATTCTCAGATCAAGGGATGCACCTGGTCGTTTTCTTGTGGATTAGCCATTTCAGGTGGTTTAAGTTAACGTTTAAAATGCCATTTCAAGGAATGATGCACAGTAATTGATTGTAGGTAGAACTCAAGGGATTGCTGGGGCAACCACAGTGTGAAGCCATAGCTTCAAAGTTTGTAAAAAATCAAATCGAAACCGATAGAGTCGCGAGGGAGACAAAAGAAGGAAAAGACAAAAAATCGAAAGCAACAAAAAACGCAGATCTGAAAGGTCCGGCAGTTACTCAACTGATCATGAGCATACGAAGAACTGAAAAAGTCACATGTTTGGGGGGAGCCCAAATGATCTACTGTTTGAGTTTAAATACTGGAAAGTTAGAATTTACCGGGGCGTTTTCCCTAAAAAAATTTGCAACTTAATGCTTGTAAGAGGAACTATTTCGTTTCACAATCAGAAACTGCAACTTTTGCCTGTTGGAGAAAGCGTAATGTGGAATATGTCAATGTGATTAATGGGCAATGTTGAATGTGAACTATTTCATTTTTAGCTATGTCTCATTAACTGTAAGAGCGTTCTAATTTCTTGAACCTATGTTCTTTTCTGAATGTTCTTCAGTACTTTTATGATGTCTTTTCCACTATGAGTAATGGTAGTTTTAACTATTGATGAGCTATCTTATCATATATACTTTTATTCATGTTTATATGTTTGGTTATAAGAACAGCTATCTGTGATTTTCCATAACACATGAACAGGGGTGCATTACTCATGAATGAATACCCAGCTCTCTAGAGATAGTTTAGTTAGTATTTGTTTTCTTGCATGATTGGGATGCTTGTGAGTACTAAGACGAGAGGTAAGAACCTGCGCATCACATTGTGAATACTCTTTGCATCTTCATCACCCTACATTTAGTTAGGCACGTGCATCTCATACATTAAGTCAAAAATACAAAAAATATACACGGTGGACCAGGCCACAACCGGTAAAACCTTTTGTTTTTTGTTACTTTGACCTACGGTAGCCGGACCGCAAACCGGATGGATTCCCTACACCAACTAGTCACGGGATAGTTGGGAACATTGACTAGGGAGAATCCCTTGCTGTTGTTGCCTGTGAATTTCCAGGCCTCAATAGTTTTACACCATGACTACTGTCACTTTGATGGTATTTCCAGCCATCCAATTTCCGCATCTAGGGAGGATTGTAACCATTAATTAACTCGATTTATGTACGACGGATGTTACCACCCCTACGGCTAACAACATCCCTATTTTAGGCTAGTCGCCTCCTCCTTACCAGTCTATTAGGGTAGGCATGCTAAAGGATTCTTCCCTTATGGGGATTTTTTCATCAAACCCTCCTAACACAGAAATGACAATGGTAAATATGATTTCTTCATTTGATTATGATCCAAAGGGAAAACAAATTGTTGAATCCACTTCGTTGAGTCTGCATGAAGCAATGTACAATGTTATCCAAAACCTTTTCGATGACCACACTAATGACCTTCATTTGGTGGCTTCATACCCTTACCATCTGCCCTACTAGCTAGAACCCTCTCTTACTACTCTGGATTATCTCTCCCAGAATTTTCCCTCTGACGAGTCCATTATGGAGATCATGAGTTTGAATGAATATATATGGGACAATCATCACCAAAGATCCTTGTTCCTCCCAAATACCATTTCAGTAGACCATGATTTTTCATCCATTTTTACTACTGATATTGTTAAAACCCATCAAAATCCTATATTGTTGCAGAAGGAGGAGTCTGAAGGAAATCTATGCAACAATACTCAAACAAATCCAATTGACATATCAGCCAAGCCTGGCACCCTTGAGCATGTTCATGTTGGGAAGAACTACTTAGCAGAAGAATCTGAAGCATATAGAGAACTTTTCAAAGGATTCTAAGATGTATTTTCCTGGTCCTATGAAGAAATGCCGAGGATATACCCATCCATTGTGGTTCATGAAATAAAAACCTATCCCATTACAATACCTGTCAGGAAAAAAAAATGAGACAAGTCCATCCACGAAAAAGCTGCAGCTATCAAAGCTGAAATAGAAAAGCTTCTAAAAGTAGGGTTTATTTATCTCGTACCCTTGACAGAATGGGTATTGAGCGTTTTCCTTGTCAATAAAAAATAGGGCACTATTAGAGTCTGTATCGATTTCAAATATTTGAACAAAGCTTGTCCCAAAGACAACTTTCCCACTCCGCATATCGACCATATTATCGACAACTGTGCCGGAAGTGTCATCTTCTCATTTATGGATGGATTTTTAGGCTATGACCAGATTGAGATATTACCCACTGATCAGCACAATACATCATTTATTTTCCCATGGGGAACCTTTGCATATAGGAAGTTACCATTCGGCCTAAAAAAATGCTAGAGCCACTTTCCAGCGCACTATGTCCTATGCTTTTCACGATATCAAACATATTGTAGAACCATACCTTGATGACCTCCCAGCTCATTCAAAATGACGGGAGGACTATCCTGGTCATCTTGTTAGATTTGTATCATTCAATCTAGCATTATGATCTTAGGATCTTTAACTGAGAGAATAAAATGCACAACAATAAAACACAAGAGATAAGAGACATAGAGAATTTTCCTCAAGGAAACCATAAAGGAGAAAACCTCGCAACTTCCTCGGAGATAGAATCAACACCAAAAGTAAAACCTAAAAACATAAAGATGATATCCCGACAGCAGTAGTCTCTCTCTCTGATCCTAGTGTATCCTCTCTCACTCATGCACCCTAATGAGTGAGTGTGTGTGTGTGATAAATAAAGAGGCTCACTCTCTATTTATATTATTCCATTCACTTGGGCCTCACTTAACAATTACTTACTAGATCCGACACCTCTAGGAGTGTCTAATAACCCTAGTTCCCCACAACTTGTGGGGACTTTGCCTCCTCTGACCAACAAGGAGGGTTATCCTTAACACAACGGTGGGGACTATTGCCCCAACTTACAATGACTCACCTAGGATCGACTTCTCTAGGATAGTCTAATAACCCTAGGGCCCCACAACTGCGGGGACTTTAACCCTTGACCAATACGAGGGTTACCCACAATGGCTTTACATGACTTGTTACACTATAGAACCTCTCGATAGGAATATCAGGGCATGACATGACTCAAATACATTACAAACACATCCTGGAATAAACATCGGGGTACAATACATAAGATATACGGATGAATACATTCCAAATTTACAAATACATTAACACTCCCTCTTAACTAGGAAGGTATTCTCTCGACACAATTTATCAGCACAAGTCTTCTTCTCTATATGATCTGGATCATCATTGAGTTCTCATCATCTTCATCTTCAAGTCATCTTCATTTGGATCTGGATCATCACTCGGTCTGGATCATCATCATTGGATCTGGATCATCACTCGATCTGGATCATCATCACTGAATCGGGATCATCACTCGATCTAGATCATCATCACTAGATCTAGATCATGACTTGATCTAGATCATCATCATAGGATCTAGATCATCACTGGATCTGGATCATCACTCGATCTGGATCATCATAGGTTCTATCTCACAATTCTTCTCGTCACAGAAAGTTCTACAGAGCCAATTTTCATGCTGGTTGTAGGCCTGGCCTCCATGTAGGTCTTCTTCAGCACTTATATCTAACACCAAGTCAGAATGGCCTGCCCATCACTTACATTTGACCATGAGAGGAACACATCCAGCACCATGTTAGAAAGGCATTCCCAACATCCACATCTGATCATGCAGGAACCATTCCTATAATCACATCAGAAAGGCCCACCACTCACATTTATCCATGCGGAACACATCCTGCAACCATGCTAAAAAGGCTTTGCTCTTCCACCCATGCAGGAACACATCCTGCAACCATGATGAAAGAGCTCTGCACTTACATCCACCCATGTGGGAACACATCCTGCAACCATGATGGAAGGGCTTTGCACTTACACTCACCCATGTGGGAACACATCCTGCAACCATGATGAAAGGGCTCTGCACTTACATTCACCCATGTGGGAACACATCCTGCAACCATGATGAAAAGGCTCTGCACTTACTTCCACCCTTTCAGGAACACATCTTGCAACCATGATGGAAAGTCTCTCAACCCCAAGTTGAGGGTTCCTGGTAACTGACCAGGTGCCTCCATTCTCCAAGAGAATAGCAACAGCCCTTATATCTGATCAAGTGGGAAAACATCCCTCAATCACATCAGAATGGCCATGCGCTCACATCTGATCATCTAGGAACACATCCTACAGTCATATCAGAATGGCCCTTAGTCTTAGACCAAGTATTCCTGGTAATTGACCAGGAACCTCCATTCCAAGAATGGAAATAGCCCTTATATCTGATCATGTAGGAACCAATCCTATATTCATATCAGAATGGCTAAGCACTCATATCTGGCATGGAAGGAACCAATCCTCTCACCATGATAGAATGGCTCAACCATTACATCTAACCTACTCATCAGAATGGCTATGGATTGAGCACTGATATCTGACATGGAAGGAACCAATCCTCTCACCATGACAGAATGGCTCATCCCTTACATCTGACCATGGAAGGAACCAATCCTCTCACCATGTCATAATGGCTATGGGTCTCATCATTTTCCCTTGGAGGAAACCTCGATCTAGAGAACACCAAGATTCTCCCTGAAGTACTCGAAATTCACCCTAGCCAATGGCTTCATTAACACATCAGTTATCTTCTCCTCCATCACAACATACTGCAGTTTCACTGCTCCCTTCTACACCATATCCCTGATATAGTGATACTTGATCTCAATATGCTTCAACTTGTCATGAAACACTGGATTCTATGACAACTTCATGCAACTCTGGTTGTCACAATGTATACACGTAGCATCCATCTAGAGATCAAATAAATCAGACAGTAGCTTCCACAGCCATACTGCCTCACAACTAGCTAAACAAGTTGTGACATACTCTACTTCAACTGTACCTAGTGCCACACAGGTTTGCTTCCTGCTAAACCAAGAGATCACACATGATCCCATACTGAAGCAACATCCTAAAGCGCACTGTCTGCCCAATATGAATCAACATAACCTTCTAGGTTAATCTTTTGATTCACCTCATACTTGAGCCCATAATCAATTGTACCCTTAAATGCTTTGCAACCATCAGGTGAACATGTAGCAAATAAAATATCCGGTCTCGTAATCGTCAAGTACATCAAGGACCCAATCATATGACGATACATTGTAGAATCAACCGAAGCATCACTCAATAGCTTCATGTTTGATGCCATGGGTGTGGTCATGGCCTTGCAGTCCATCATCCTGAACCTCTTCAGGATCTCTACTGCATGCTTCCCTTGTCCACACCTCCATGCCTAGAAAATAGTGCATTGACACATGATAGGAGCATCACTGGTCTTCCGCATTCAACCTTGAATCAAAGGTTGGAATCCACTTTGCTCTCAGTAAATCCTAGAGTCACCAGTAAGCTATCCACCATGTCAAACCTCAAGATATTCTGTAGTCACTCCCTATAAAGAAGAGCATCATACTCCCTCTGTCTTTCGTACTCTATGTACTGAAACATTCTATACCAGAGTGACAAGTAGCTTCCTATGCTACTAATATTTTATGTACCCATCTAGTGTATAGAATTTCATCTTCAACCTTGTAGCAAAGGTGAATATCTTCATCAAGCTCATCATGTATGTGTTTCAACTCCCACTAGCTGCAAATGTCTCTTTGTAGTCTATGCCTTCTTTTCGTGAGAAGCCTCGTGCTATGAATCTTGCCTTGTATCCCACGATGTTTCCATCTACTGCATGATGGAACTACGAACTTCCCTTCATGTATCGATACTACATCCTAGACATCATTCTTCTTGAACTGGTCTTCCCTTTCTTCTTGGTTACTTCTTCATAGCTGGAATGTTCTGAATCAATGATGTCACTGTATTCTTCATATTATTATTCATCTTGAACTGTCATCACTTGTTCTTCAGAACAAGTCTCATCCTTCTTTGCTTGTAGGCAATTTTACGCGATCTTTCCTACAAGTCAAATTCATTAGTTGTAATGTTAGAAACATTTCATAAGGTATATTCATAATGAAAAATTCTTATGCATAAATATATGATCATGCAACTATTTTAGCCAATACAACATTCATCCATATCTCATGGAAACGTTTCTAGATGCCTTCCATCTCTACCAAGACAACATTGAGATTGTGCACTAATCCAATATGTCAGCAAAGAGGTTTCATTATAGATAAGTAGCAATGGAGAGTTGTATAGCACCATGAGCTACTTACCCATCACATGCATATTAGTAGTATACTGTCATTAATGTAGACATTCTATCATGCATAATACATTAACTGAATATAAACAAATGCATAACAAAACAATATCATGAAATGACAATTGAATGCTTATCTTTATTTGTTTCATGGGTAGACTCCTTCTTGATCCTTCAGCTTCATCATCTTCTTCATTCATAATGGAATTGTTTCTTATCCAAATTCTAAGGTGGATAAGAGGTTCTTCAAGAGTTGAGATCTTCATATTCCTCATCACTTGAGGGATCTTCTTTGGATGGTGAGAGCTTGATCTTCAGTTGCTCCCATATTCTTTTCTCTTATTATTAGTTGAGATTCTTCTTCTTTCCAGAGTCTACTGAAAGTAATCACTTCCTTTTGGCACACATTCTTCTAATGAATGAATCCCATAATATTGGGAGGCCATTCAAGGTGCCCATCACCACTTTTGCATTCTTCACTTCTTCTTTTACTGCTTCAAGTTGTTCTATGATTTGAGAGACCCCTGTAAAGTATGACTGTATGGTCTCTGCATTTTGGATCTTCACATTCTTTAATTGGTTTCTTAAGGTCATATTTCGAATTATATTCTTCCCTTCAAATAGCTTGGTCAAGGAATCAAACATCTTCAGTTTCTTTAGGGAAGACACTTGTGGTACAATTTGATCCGTGATTGAATCAACAATGATCTTCTTGGCCTTGACCAAGTTCTTCTTGTGAAAGGATTTTAGACTCATCTCCCTCTAGAACTGGAACCTCTCTACTTATGTAGGTGTCCAATTCATTTTCTTCAGAGAGGTAATTTACTTCCATGCTTGGAAGTTGTCAACTTCACAAACATTATCATCAATCTGATGTGATAGATCACTTAGAAATGAGAACCTCAAATGTAAATAGCAAAAGATTATATCTTACCGATTTGAGGTGTACATCCTGGTTCTGGAGCTGGCTGATTTAGGGCTTCACAAAGAAACCCTAATTTTAAAAACTTGGAATATTTTAGATCTTATTGGATAGAAATATATACCTCTTCAAGTGGAGTTGTCCAATGTACTCCTTTTCTGAAAACAGTGGAGGGAAGCTCCCCGAACAGGAAACCCTAATTTTTCAATTTCTTCTGCAGAAATGTCTATTACTGTTTCTGTGATATCTCTTAAATTAATACTCCTCGGAGTCTGAAACTTCTCACTAAGGTATAATCGCAGGTTTTTGTTCCTACACCATAGGTTTCATCAGAATTGTTTTCACCAATGGGTACGTATGATAATTTTCCCAAGGTGACCTATTACAGGACTGTTCAGAATAGTGATGTTGTACAGACTTCCAGAGTTTGATCTGGAATTTTCCAAAGTTGCGTCAAAGAAATCCTTAGTCTTTGCTAAGCTAATGTGTGATCTTCCCTATGCTTCAACGGAATATGAGCCCAGTGATTCATTCCCAGATGAATTCCTATTCCTGATAAGCACTATTGACCCATGGTATGGAGATTTAATCATTTACCTCCAGACAAAGAGATTTTAGCCCACTCTATCATGTGACTATCGACGTCGTATCTATCACCATGAAAAATACTACCTCATATTGAATGACACTTTGTATAGACGGGGTATCGATTTTGTTCTTTAGCGATGCCTTACCCATGAGGAAGCTGAACAAGTTTTGAATGATTGCCACTCTGGAGCATGTGGCGATCATCTATCTGGGATGGCTACAGCCTAGAAAATCCTTCGCCCTGGCTATTTCTGGCCTTCAATATTTAAAAATTGTCACAAGGATGTTAAGAAATTCCCACCCTACCAACATTTCTATCTGAAAAAGCACACCCACCCTGATCTATTACACCCCATCATTTTTCGTTGGCCCTTTCACCAAATGGGGGATCGATTACATGCATTGTAATCCTACCTCATCCGAGGGGCATGGTTACATCATCGTAGTCATTGATTATTTTACGAAATGCGCTGAGGCTATGCCTACATATGCAGAGGATGGTAATACTGCCACTCTCTTCCTATTCAATCACATGATAGCAAGAGTCAGAGTCCCACAGTCCATAGTTACGGATCATGTATCACATTTCCACAATCAAATGATGGAGGAATTAAGTGTCAATCTAGGTTTTCATCATGAAAACTCAATGCCCCATGAAAACTCGAGGCCATTAATTAATTTTTGAAAACAATGCTACGTCGGATGGTTGGAGACCATAAATCCAACTGGAACCATATCCTCTTTTCCGCTCTTTGGGATTATAGGACTTCAGTAAAAATAGCTACAAGTTTTACACCCTTTCAGCTTGTCTATTGACTAAAAGTTGTCTTGTCTATTCAATGTCAAATTCCATCCTTGAAACTTGTCATCGAACTTCTCCCAGACACTTCCACAGAGGAAGAAATATTTCTCTACTTCAACAACCTTGACAAAACTAGAAGAGATGCTGCCTTAGCCAATGAGGCACACAAGAAACGCGTCAAGGCACAGTATGACAAGTATGTCCAACCTCATGCCTTTAACGAAGGTGACCTATTTTTAACCTATGATCAGAGACATGACAAACTAGGGAAAGGGAAGTTTGAATCCATGTGGTACAGTCCCTTCATTACTTCTAAAGTTCTAGAGAAAGGGGCATATGAGCTCGTAGACTATGATGGAATCCCGTGAGGATGACCTCGCAATGGGTTGTACCTAAAGAGGTACTATGCTAGATTTTTCTTGTATAGTATCTTGTATATATTTATATTGCTTGAAATTTTAGCGTGCTTAAGTATTTTCAATATGGTTTTGCGTTTAGTGTCCAAATCTGTTTATACCATGTTTTGGTCGTGTAGAGCAGATGGCTTTCTACGGCTTCACTAATGGTGCTTGTCGCCACACTTTGAACCTTGCCTCAGCTGCTTGGGTTCTCTATTGCCCAGCTCACAATTTGGTCAGTTCAGGAGTGATCTGTATTGGTCCATATACCAACAATATCGTTGAGTATGAAGCAGTCATAGGTCTTCTGACTGAAGCTACCTCATAGGACGTTTGTAACTTGGTAGTTTTTATGGACTCACAACTAGTGGTTTTTCATTTAAATCATGTCTACACCATCAGGAATCTTGCGCTTCTCCGTCTCTTCCGAAGAGTAGATTTATTGGAAAGGTCATTTGAAGCTATTACTTATAGGCATATCCCTAGGGAATACAATACAGTTGATGACTCATTGGAAAATTACATCCTAGACTGGCATATTTCCAATTCATGACATGAAAATCAAACATGGTTCGCTATAAATAAATTGTAAAAAGACTCATAAAACTCATGTAAATGCATTCACCATTTGAGACATATAAACAACAAAAGTAAAAGTATGTATATATATGTGTGTGTGTTTTAGAAAAATAGGTCACGAGACCTCATCTGAAGCACTCAAGATTTTAGACAAAACATCATCATACAAAATCCTGAAGCTAGACATCAGCTTTCAGTAATACATCATGCGGCCTACATCTTGTGGTGCTGATGGTCGCACATGACATCCCGAGCTACTTTGTGTAGCAGTCTACTAAAATGACCTGGTACTCTTGCAGTGGGCCTTTGATACCTTGTGGGGAGGTCATCAATCAACACATATAGTATGTCTAGAGTTAACCTCTTAAGTTCTCCTCTAGTTCCCCGGTCATGTCATCGCCCTATGGAAACAAACAAGCTCCCGCTCGCCTGTCTAGTGGGGAAGATCCCCCAGATCAGGCTACTCTGACATTTGCATGAAAACATTTAAGTCTCATTAATACACATAAAAAAAATAAAACATAAAAACACAATTTCCATTTTAGGGTTTTGTTTCTTACCAATGTCTCTCCACTATGCACCAATTGGAAGCGGTAGATGAGGGTCACCCCTGAAATCAGTACCCGTGTATGTGTAGTCTTCAACAATGAGGAGCTAGTCTCTCAGCCATCAGAAAAATGGGTCTCCAAACTTCACCTTTCCCCTCAACCCTTTGAATACTACCTGGGGTCTTAGTTAGGGGACCTGCTCAAAAAAGAAACATGCTAAAATGGATCTAAAACCAAACAGCTTCAACTCTCCCTACCAACACTTGGTTAGCTGGTCTTTGAAAACTAGTAATAATGGCTCCACCCAGTTGAATACTGTGGGTGCCATCGACTCTATACCATAGAGCATGTGTGCTCTAGAAGCCTAATGAGCCCCTTGGATCCTTACTAACCTCTGCAAGGTAAATAAGATCGTGTGAAGAGGGCCATCCACCACTGCCTTGATGGGAATTTTCTTCCCTGATGCTCTAGTTCCTGGAATGTAGTGGTGATTTATCAATTCTTGGGTGGTGATGTCCCCTCCACGGGAACCAGTCAACGATAAAGGAGCACCCCATATCGATATGCCTGCCAAGAAGTAGATATATTCTACTTCAATCGTCAACATGTGAGCTCCCACCTCAAAGTATTGTTGCTCCGGATTCCACATGCAGAGAATATGTTCCAGTAAACACTGATGCGACACCATCCTAGGTGTGCGAAAGAATTTCAGAAGGACATAGTTCCTCAATGTGGCTATGCATCTCGCATTTCTTTCGGCAAAATCATCATCATCATCATGTTGCCTCTCTTTCCAAATAATCATTTTTTACCAATGGAAACATGTCAAAAACAATCATAAGGACATAATCCACCTTTCAAATTATCAAAAATCATCTATTTTTCCTTTCCCACATGTTTTTCTTTACCCACGGTCAGCACCGCTTGAGTCTCGTTGAGGACAGGTGGTGGCACCACCTGAGTGAAGAGGATTTGGCACGTTTCCTATGGGGTACCGCTTATCCCACAAGGGATAAGAGAGGTGGCTGTATTTAAGGTTTTAGGGCTTTCTTAAGCTACCCAAAAATTCCCCAAAAATCAAAAATGAAGACATGAAATGAAAAAAGTGAGGCTCAAGCTCTTACTTGGTTTTGATGATGCGTAAATCGGACAGTAGATGCTCCCAAAATCACCAACTGAAAATCTAGATAAAAACCTTCTCCAAGGGCTCTCCACTGTTGGTAAATGGTAAAATGTTTTTTTTAAACTAATTGGGTGACTTTTATAAACATTTTAGGGCTTGGAATATCATAGTTTTTCTTTAAAACCATTCATTACAAGAAAACTATTAGTCGTGATCCTTTAAGGTCATTTATTGGAGAGTTTAATGGTTGTTTTTCAAGTCATTGCAGGAATAAGAGCGGTAGCAGTAAAAGTTTTGGGGAGTTTATTTTTTTATTTTTCGTACTACCATAAAATGGAAAAAGTCTTTGAGCATTTATTGTGACACTTTGGTCATGCTCTCAAAACTTAGAATCAAAGGTCCGAGTCCTTTTCTAATTCTTTTCAGACTCGTAAAATCAATCATCATGAAAAGAGACCTAATGGAGTCATCTTTAAACACTTTTTGGGATCCTTAAATACAAAAATATTATCGAGTGATCTTGTCTTCTTCACACTCGTTAAAGCAGTTGAAGAGTCATTCATCTTACAGTAGGTTATCACTTTTTCGGTTCAGATGAATTATTTATGAAAAAGGACCCTTTGGATTCTTCTTCCATTGTCATTCAGACTCTCTAAACATGAACGATGCCAAGTTAACTTTCATTGGACTTGTTAAATTAAACATTGAGAGACCCTCTTTTGGAAAGGAACCCCTCCTCTCTCAAGTTTGTAAAACATATGAGTTTGGAATTGTCTTTGGATGAGCTACAACGAGTGTTTGTTACCCTCTTTGGACTCGTAAAAATGAAAAGAGGCACTCATTAGTCATGATGGGGAAATTAAGGGAAGGGAATCAATTAATTTCGCAAATAAATGGCAGTTTGTCGTTACCTTTGAGCATGGCACTTGTCTGGATTTCATTCAGTCAATTGGGTATTCGACTAGCTTGTAAGTTGATCCACTTTCATGAGTCATGTCGCTCCTTTGAGTCTTCTCAAAAGAATGCTTTTCCTTCTGTCATATCATATATCTATCTGGTCTAGCCAATGCTGCCAAGTTTATAAGTTGTGCCGCCCAATGTTCAAAGGGAAGCTAAAAACCTTTACCTATGCATTCAAAAAATCCTCTGTGTCAGTACTTTTGAGTCAGTATTATGGTTACCTTATTCACATCATTCTAGAACTTTGTTCTGAGTTTCATGTCATTGATGTGGGATTCATCATGGCCCTCCTTCAATGAGACTATTCCTATCGACATCAGCTCATCATCCGGGAAATAGTCTTAGAAACAAGTTTAGTACCTTGAGATCGGTATGCCTCAATGACAGATTCGCTCGCTCTCCACATAGGTTCACATCATTTACCTTTGACCGATAGAGTCGATTGGGTGTTCGACATCAAGAAATGTATTCACACTCAGTAGATTGTACTAGGGTACCTTGGGAATCATTGACATTAATGGTGATCTCCCTCACACTTGTTAACGGTTCACATCATTGGTCGGTAATCAAGTGGTTTCCACCATGTTCAACTTCAGAACATTGTAATCACATGGATAGAATCGTACTTTGTGGAAGACGATACGAAGACCCTGGGTATTTGTTTAGCACTCACTGCTTTCCCCAGGTTTCTATGGAGTTTTGTATGTCAAGCATGGATCCACATTTGTATGGTTGTGGCTATGCTCAAATTTGTGTTTGTACGACATAGATCTACATTGTATGTCTGGTAGCTATGTCCAGGTTTGAGTCCTATATCACATGGATCTACGTTGTATTCTAGAAGCCATGGTTTTTCATTCCTCTCATGGATCTTCCTTGTATTTGTCTACAGCCATAAGTTGGTTACATTTATTTATGAGTCAAAAATATTGATGTATTGCAGATGCCTACTCGATGACACTCTTCGATCAAGCTGACTCTTACCTCGAAGTGATAACTTGTTCTCCCAAATATCTCCCCTATTGTATCTCTCTAGCCTCATGCTTTGGGGGCCGTTTTGTTATACCAAATCATGTCATCTACATGTGATAAGATCCTTAACACTTCTATTTTCCCTCAATCCCAAACCTAGAGTGGAAACAGTGCTCTAGATGTCAATTTTACATTAAAAACCCTAGCACTGATTTTGTTCTTTAGATTATGAGCGGTACCTTATGTGCACCGCCTAAGTCCTGTTACAGATAAGTGGTGCCACCGCATATGTGCTTTGTT
The DNA here is from genome assembly GCA_001517045.1 of Pseudotsuga menziesii. NCBI lineage: Eukaryota > Viridiplantae > Streptophyta > Pinopsida > Pinales > Pinaceae > Pseudotsuga > Pseudotsuga menziesii. The sequence continues at coordinate 956,209 of LPNX010209858.1, read as the reverse complement.
CTTGAAGTGGTTCTTACCTACATCGCTCTGTCATTAAGGTATATAAGTTGTACCCTTGGTAAAAGGTGAAAAAAAAAGCTTCATGAAGCTTCTAGATCAAAATCTTCATAGACAGCCTTATCTCTACTCACCTAGGTCAATTAAGCTCGAGAACCATGCTTTGGGAATCTCATGGCCACCTCACCCACCAATCTCTCAACCATTTTTATCCTTTTGATCCCTATAAAACCAATCTCATACCCCATGGTTGAGGAGAGAGAATTGAATGGTAAAGTTATGCTATTGAATTGACTGTCTGGCCTAATCCATCAGAGAGCTCAAGAGAGCAAGTTGGAGCTATCGGGGATGAGGTGTTTTTCTTGTGAAAGAATTTTCGACACTAAGGCACATGGTTGTAAGCTATTTCATTTATTTTCTAATGCAAAGTTGATTTCCTTCCCACATATTTGTTGCACTGATCTCGCATATATGTTATTGGATTCCCTAGTCACTAGTATGAATGTGTACGTAATTTTCTAGTAGCTTTGATGTCTTTGCATGTTTGATATGTTCTACAGGTACATCGAATCTTTATCAAAGCATCATTCCAGGTGTCTATAACATTCAGGGAAGTTTCTCAACCTTTTTCATTCACTCATTTGTTCTGGATCTTGACCATTCATACCAAAGGAACAGCTTCTGTCCGCAGAAGGTGTAATATTCCTAACAACAAATCTAGTGACTCCACCGGGGATTAAAGCAAGTTTCAGTTGATCTGAGATTCCTCAGTCCTTGAATACTTGTCTGAATCCAATCTCCATTCTATAGATCTCTTCAGTTAAATCTTCCATCTGACTTAGTGAAGTTTTGGTTTAAAACTTTTAGATCTGAACTTCTTTGACTTTACATGCTCTATGTTACTGTTAATTCATCAGTCTAGGTGTTGATTTGAGCAATTTTTAACTTGAATTTTCGTTCTCTTTATGTTCTAGATTTATCTATGGAACCACACATGTGCTGTAGGCAAAAAGCGGTGCCACCGCCTGAACCCTGTGAGCAATAGGCGGTGCCACCGCCTAAGTGCAGTGATCCAGAAGCGGAGCTGATCCAGAACTGCTCTGTCAAAGACCCCTCCAGCATGGTGCTAGGTAGGCCTTGTTCCAGAACTTGATTTGTTTTGATTTTTTGACAAAGTAGGGTTTTTCTTGCTTTCAGCCCTGTACTATCAAGCTTGTTTGTTTGAATCTGGATGCTCATGGTTAAAATTTTTGTGGTGAAAGTTTGCTTGATTAAAGGAATCCAAAATCTAGGTTAGGATTATTGATTATTAATTTTCCTTCATGTTTGTTGGTTGTGATTCTGGAAGGAACTATTGAAATCTTAGGTTTCAGCTAGATCTCTTTTCATTTCATTCATAAAGACTAAAAGAAAGACCACTTGATTATCGTCTTAATTTCACTTGTTTCCATAGAGGACTTCTTTTTGCTTTTAAAAAGAAATTTTTTTGTTGAGATTAGGTCATTATTTTTACCGAGCATAGGGCACTAGATCTCTGATTAGCCTCATAAGCTTTTAGGTTCCCTTTGTTCTTTTGTCTCTCTTGCATCATTATTGTCTCATCAAAAGAAAAATATTGTAGTTTTAAGCTAGATTTATCTATGTTTCAAAGAAAAATCGAAAAAATATATTGCATATGCATGTAGAGTGCTTGTTGTTTTTCTTTTAGGAAAAGAGACTCTTACCTATATGATTTCTTTCAAAAATAAATGAGTTTGGAATGTGTTGCTTGTATTTTGATTTGATTTGTTCAAAATAGTTGTTTGGGAATTTTTTCTTTTCAAAATGAAAAGAAAATACTCTCTCTCCCTCCCGTAGGTAGGCATATCTCGAACGGTAAATTGAAATATTTGCATCTACATATCTGCATGGTTTTACTTTTTCTGTCAAAATTCTGTGCATTAACCTAACCGTCCACTTTAAAATTAACAGTAGTTATGGGCTTAAATTTTGTATAGAAATTTGAGTGATGGGCTAGAGACATGTTTGGGCGTCGTTAAGCGTAGGACCTATCGTTACTTTTCCGCACTACATCACGGGACTTGCGTGGTTCTTCCATATACCATCAGTATATCAAATGGCCTTTCACATACCCTTGAGGTATATAGAAAGGTACTTCACATACTCGATTGTATATAGGAAGGCCCCTTGTGAACGGTTGTGCATTAGATAGCACTACTATCAATTTGAGATCCCATGTACCTTGCGTATATCGAGAGACCCCACTAGGATACCCTATCTATCCAAGTTAACCTCTTGTTCATCTTGGCTTTACTTGCGAAGCTCGTAAAGTCTTGATAATCCTAGTGAGAGACCGGACGATCTGAACTCCTCCTGTCATTAAAGTTTGCTTGTTTGGTTTGTAGCTTGAGTAGGAGAATTTTTGGTGTGTTTCTTCTAGTTTTGAAACACTAGGTTAGATAGGAACTGTGCAAACTGGATGAATTGAGATAGTCTAGAAGAGTATGGGGCTTTCCACCTAATTTTCCTCATGTTTCGGGAGAAGATCCTATGGAAGCTATTGACCAAGGAACTTCTACCAACTCCAATGTGGGAGAAAATGTGGTTGCAGAAAGCGGAGAACAATATCCTTCGCATGATCCTCCCTTGGCTCAACAATGTTCTATGGGTAATACTTCTTTCCATTCTCCCATAGAAGGCCGTGTTGATGATACCAGCCACCTAGATTATGGTCCTGATGCTCCGTTTTGGGATACCTCCATGGGGCAGGCCATTGCTTCGTTTAGTGCTCATCCAGCCTATTCTGAACAAATTTCACCAGCTAAAGAAGAAGGTAGACAATACCAGGCAGCCATTCTCCACACACATGACTTTGAAAATAGAATATATAAAATATTGGATACACCACCACCTGGCTTGATAGTTTTTCCTCGTAATGTAGACCCTTGTCCTGCTAGATATCACTCACATGCTGATTCTATGAAACCCATTGAACCTATTTTAGATCGTGTGTGACTCCGCATAATCCAGGTCAAACCACTAACCCCACCACCTCCTATATTATTTTTGTTCCAAATCCTCCCGGGTCTTCTACACCTAGGGGACAACATTCAATTCCTGTTTCATCAATACCTTCTAGTGTCGGGGGGAAATCCCTAGCACGACCTACATTACCTATCAATGGAGTTGTAGCTAGTAATGGACAGACCTCTAATATAGGGCAATCTGCAGTTTATGTCCCTTCTACCTATACGAATGTAGTTAACCCCCCATTAAGTTTAGGTAAGCCCTTGGGGGCACAACCTACAACCAATCAAACCTCTTTGGGGTATGGTTACCTAGCAAATCAAGTACCTGTAGGAAATATCAATTACCAACCCACCCCTATAGGCATACCATATACTGGAGTTCCCTATCTTGGTAACACTTTCACTCCATGGGGGAAACCTAACTGGTCCTACATGCTAGCTATGGGAGGGATACCTATACATACTGTCGGGGGCGCTGGAGGACCACCTTGTGGAGGTCCTCCCCTTGGGGGGCCTAATGGTCCTGGAGGGCCTGGAGGCCTTCCTCCTAATGGTCCTAGTGGGACTGGTGGGCTTGGGGGCCTAGTGGCTTTCCTCCTAATGGTCCCAGAGGGTTGGGTGGCCTTCCCCCTAGTGGTTTTGGAGGCTCCATAGGTTTTCCTCCTAGGGACCCTGGAGGGTCTAGTGGTCCTTCTCCTGGTGGTCCAGGTGGTCTTGGTGGCCCCGGAGGCCCTGGTGGTCCCGGTGGTCTTAGTGGTCCCAGAGGCCCTAGCAAAAAAAATGGTTAATATTGCTTTTGAGATGCATCAAAATATTGATGTCCAAAATACTGAGTTATTTGGAGTTGTTACTGATTTACTCTAGACCCTTTATGTTATGGTACAGGGTGTAAAGGTTGCAGTCATTTGAGCCCTGTCACAGGTGCAATAGGTTGGTCCTTCTGAGGATCACTTGGCTAAAGTGCAATCCTCTCTACAACATTGTAGATTTCAAGAGTCACCTAAAGCACTTTATTTGTGAACACCCAAATACAATAACATGAATAAGGAAATTAGTTATGTCAGTGTCGAACTCTCTGTGTTATGCATGTATTTACTGCATAACATACAACATGTTGCAGTCAAATAAATTTAGGCAAGGGAGGACATAGTCTATGAACAGTTGAAACACTCCAATAACATTGTTTCGACGCTCCAGAACTACTTGGATGAGACATATAAACAAACACAGAGGTGGTAGTAGGATAGACAGAGCCTTAAGTAAGTTGTTGCTTTTTATTTCCATAACATTCCAAAGGTCAGAGATAATTTACTTCCATGCTTGGAAGTTGTCAACTTCACAAATATTATCATCAATCTGATGTGATAGATCACTTAGAAATGAGAACCTCAAATGTAAATAGCAAAAGATTAGATCTTACCGATTTGAGGTGTCCGTCCTGGTTCCGGAGCTGGCTGATCTAGGGCTTCACAAAGAAACCCTAATTTTAAAAAATTGGAATATTTTAGATCTTATTGGATAGAAATATATACCTCTTCAAGTGGAGTTTTCCAATATACTCCTATTCTGAAAACAGTGGAGGGAAGCTCCCCGAACAGGAAACCCTAATTTTTCAATTTCTTCTGCAGAAATGTCTATTACTGTTTCTGTGATATCTCTGAAATTAATACTCCTCAGAGTCTGAAACTTCTCACTAAGGTATAATCGCATGTTTTTGTTCCTACACCATAGGTTTCATCAGAATTGTTTTCACCAATGGGTACGTATGATCATTTTCCCAAGGTGACCTGTTACAGGACTGTTCAAAATAGTGATGTTGTACAGACTTCCACGTGTTATTGGCTCATTGTATAAGTTTGAGACTTGGACCATAGAAAGTACAGTCTGTGCCCTTTCTATAACATCTTCCATAATTTCATTTGAACCTTTGTATCCCAATATATAGCAATTCACCCCAGCTATCATGTTTAGGGATGAATTCTGGAAGGGGATGGAACCCTAACTTTGCGGGATCATATATCCCAGAATATAGAAAATATGAGGATGAATTTTGGATAGAGTGTAAATAAATATTTTATATTCGTCCTATGAAATTTTCAGCTCCTGATCCTTCTCCAATATTGGGATATAGCAAATGTACCAAAACTTAGCAGTTTTAGTATTTAGGGTTTTTCTAGCTCGGGGTCAAACTAGGGTTTGACGTTCTCGGAGTTTCACCCAACCAAAAAAACTTGATCCAGGTCTCTAAAATTTGATTTTGATGAGGATATAAATCCTATGCCAGGATGACTCAAAAATTCCTCTTCTGTAAGAAGCTCTAATTTCCCGCATCGAAAACTGAAAATGCTCGGAATTGAATTCCACTTCGACAGAAAAATGTACCCTTCAATGGATTGTGGAGAGAAACCCAAAAAGTAAGAATCCATAGATTCTAAAACTGCACAATGTCTTCTTCTCAGGTTAGCTCTGATACCATGTTATATTTTTATCATTCAAGCTAGCATCATGATCTTAGGATCTTTAACTAAGAGAATAACATGCACAGCAATAAAAAACAAGAGTCAAGAGACACAAAGAATATTCCTCGGGGAAACCATAAAGGAGAAAACCCTACAACTTCTTCAAAGATAGAATCAGCACCAAAAGTAAAACCCGAAAACATAAAGATGATCTCCCAATAGCAGTAGTCTCTCTCTTTGATCCCAGTGTCTCCTCTCTCAATCATGTGCCCCAATGAGTGAGTGTGTGTGTGATAAATAGAGAGGCTCACTCTCTATTTATATTCTTTCGTTCACTTGAAACCCACTCCAACATGTCAGCCTCACTTAACAATTACTTACTAGAGCCGACACCTCTAGGAGTGTCTAATAACCCTAGTGCCCCATAACTTGTGGGGACTTTTCCTCCTCGGACCAACAAGGAGGGTTATCCTTAACACAATGGTGGGGTCTATTGCCCAGACTTACAATGAATCACCTAGGGTCGACTTCTCTAGGATAGTCTAATAACCCTAGGGCCCCACAACTACGGGGACTTTAACCCTTAACCAATAGGAGGGTTACCCACAATGACTTGACATGACTTGTTACATTATATAACCTCCTGATAGGAACATCGAGGAATGAAATGACTCAAATACATTACAAACACATCTCAGAATAAACATTGGGGTACAATACATAAGATATATGAATGAATACATTCCGAAGTTACAAATACATTAACACATCTTAGAGACATTTTCCTTAGATGTCGTCATTATAACATATGGATCAATCCTTATAAATGTGTTTTTTGCATCAAGATGGGATGTCTGTTAGGTTTTGTGGTTTCGAAGGATGGAATCTGGATATATTTATTGAAAATTACCGCTATTCTAGCCCTACGAGCCCCAACCAAGTTTCTAGAACTCCAAAGTTTGCAAGGGAAGGAAAACTTTCTCCATTGTTTCGTTTGCAATTTTGCAAAGAAAACATACAGCTATATGTGTCTCATCAAGAAGGACACTCTGTTATTTTGGGATGACCAAGCCCAATGGGCCTTTGATAATCTCAAACACACTCTAACTCATGCACCCGTGATACACCCCCCAGATTATTCAAAGGATTTTCTCTTATACATTGCTGCCTCCACTACTGCCATCGCTATGGTTTTGGTGCAGGAGAATCCCGACGGTCAGGAGCACGTGATATGCTATGCTAGTAAGAATCTCATAGATTCTGAAACTCGATACTCACGTGTGGAGAAATTAGCATTGGCCACGGTCATTGCTGTACAGAAATTTCACAACTACATTTCTCTCCGCACAACCACCGTATTGACAGACCAGAACCCTATGTAATACATCCTAACTCGTCAGGTGCTTGTGGCCAAATATTCTCCATGGATAGTCATCCTATAGGATTTTGATCTAGAATTTTCCAAAGATACATCAAATAAATCCTTAATCTTTGCTAAGCTAATGTGTGATATTCCCTATGCTTTGATGGAATTTGAGCCCAGGGATTCATTCCTAGATGAATTCTTGTTCCTGATAAGCACTACTGACCCATGGTATGGAGATTTAATCAATTATCTCCAGACACAGAGATTGCATCCCACTCTATCTAGTTACTATCGTCGATGTATCCGTCACCACGCAAAATAATACCTCATCTTGAATGACACTTTATATAGACGCAGTATTGATTCCATTCTCCAGCAATGCCTTACCCATGAGGAAGTTGAAAAAGTTTTGAATGACTGCCACTCTGGAGCATGTGGCGGTCATCTATCTGGGATGGCTACAGCCCATAAAATCCTTTGCGCTGGCTATTTCTGGCCTTCAAAATTTAAAGATTGTCATGAGGCTATTAAGAAATGCCCACCCTGCCAACATTTCTATCCGAAAAACTTCACCCACCCTGCTCTGTTACACACCGTCATTGTCGTTGGCCCTTTTTCCAAATGGGGGATTGATTACATGCATTGTAAGCCTACCTTAGCTAGGAGGCATTGTCACATCATCATAGCCATTGATTATTTTATGAAATGGGATGAGGCTATGCCTACATATGCAGAGGATGGTAAGACTGCCGCTCTCTTCCTGTTCAATCATGTGATAGCAAGATTCAAATTTCCGCAATCCATAGTTACGGATCATGGATCACATTTCTGCAATCAAATGATGGAGGAATTAAGTGCCAAGCTAGGTTTTCATCATGAAAACTCAATGCCCTATTATCCGCAAGATAATGGTCAAGTCAAGGCCATTAATAAAGTTTTGAAAAAAAATGCTGTGTCGATTGGTTGGAGACCATAAATACAACTGGCACCATATCCTCTTCTCCGCTCTTTAGGCTTATAGGACTTCAGTAAAAAAAAGCTACTGGTTTTACAACCTTTCAGCTTATCTACATCCTAGAAGATGTCTTGCCTATTTAATGTCAAATTCCATCCTTGAAACTTGCCGTCGAACTTCTCCCAGACACTTCCATAGAGGAAGAAATATTTCTCTACTTGAACAACCTTGACGAAACTAGAAGAGATGTTTCCTAAGCCAATGAGGCACATAAGAAATGCGTCAAGGCACATTATGACAAGTCTTTCGAACCTCATTCCTTTAATGAAGGTGACCTAGTTTTAACCTATGATCAGAGACATGAAAAACTAGGGAAAGGTAAGTTCGAATCCATGTGGTACGGTCCCTTCATTGTTTCTAAAGTTCTAGAGAAAGGGGCCTATGAGCTCGTAGACTATGATGGAATCCCCTTAGGACGACCTCACAATGGTTTGTACCTAAAGAGGTACTATGCCTAGATTTTTCTTGTATAGTATCTTGTATATATGTATATTGCTTGAATTTTTAGAGTGCTTAAGTATTTTCAATATGGTTTTGAGTTTAGTGTACAAATATGTTTATACTATGTTTTGGCTGTGTAGAGCAGATGGCTTTCTATGGCTTCACTAATGGTGCTTGCTGCCACACCTTGAACCTTGCCTCAGCTGCTTGGGTTCTCTATTCCCTAGCTCACGATTTGGTCAGTTCAGGAGTGATTTGTATTGGTACAGCTACCAGCAATATCACCGAGTATCAAGCAGTCATAGGTCTTCTGACTGAAGCTACCTCTCAAGACGTTTGTAACTTGGTATTTTTTATGGACTCACATCTAGCGGTTTGTCATTTAAATCATTTCTACACCATCAGGAATACCGTTCTTCTCCATCTCTTCCAGAGAGTATGTTTATTGGAAAGATCATTTGAAGCTATTACTTATAGGCATATCCCTAGGGAAGACAATATAGTTGCCGACTCATTGGCAAATTACATCCTAGACTGGCATATTGCCCATTCATGACATGAAAATCAAACATGGTTCATTGTAAATAAATTGTAAAAAGACACATAAAACTCATGTAAATACATTTTCCATTTGAGACATATAAACACCAAAAGTAAAAGTCTATATATATATAAGTGTTTTACAAAAATAGGTCACGAGACCTCATCTGAAGAGCTCAGGCTTTTAGGAAAAACATCATCATACAAAATGTTGAAGCCATACATCAGCTTTCAGTAATACATCATGTGGCCTATCATCTAGTGGTTCTCATGGTAGCACATGACATCCTGGGCTACTCTGTGTAGCACTCTACTGAAACAACCTGGTACTCTTGTAGTGGGTCTTTGATACCTCAGGGGGAGGTCGTCAATAGAGGCATCTGGTATGTCTAGAGTTAACCTCTCTAGGTTCTCCTCTAGTTCCCCCATCAGGTCATCACCCTATGGAACAAAATGAGCTCCTTCTCGCCTGTCCAGTGGGGAAGATCCCCTAGGTCATGCTGCTACGACATCTGCATGAAAACATTTAAGTCTCGTTACTACACATAAAAACACAATTTCCATTTTAGGGTTTTGTTTCTTACCAATGTCGCTCCACTATGCACCATGTGGAAGCGGTAGATCAAGGTCACCCCTGAAATCAGTACCCGCGTATGCGTAGTCCTCAACCATGAGGAGCTGGTCTCTCAGCCATCGAAAAAATGGGTCTCCAAATTTCACCCTGCCCCTACCTTCTCTTGTGCGGGCCATGATCTGAACCCACCTCAGCATGTGAGGGTCTCTCACCCTCAACTCTATGAATACTACCTAGGGTCTCATTTGGGGAACCCACTCAAAAAATAAACATGCTAAAATTGATCCAAAACCAAACTTCTTCAACTCTCCTTGCCAACACTTGGTCAGCTGGTCTTTGAAAACTGGTAATAATGCCTCCTCCCAGTTGAAGACTATGGGTGCCATAGACTCTATAGCATAGAGCATGTGGGCTCTAGAAGCCTGATGAACCCCTTATCTCCCTACTAACCTCTGCATGGTAAAGAAGATCTTGTGAAGAGGTCCATCCACCACCGCCTTGATGGGAATTTTATTCAATGATGTTCTAGTCCCTGGAATGCAGTGGCAATTTATCAATTCCTGGGTGGTGATGTCCCCTCCATGGGAACCAGTCAACGAGATAGGAGCTACCCATCTCAATAATCCTGTCAAGAAGTAGATATCTTCTACTTCAATCGTCAACATGTGAGCTCCCACCTCAAAGTATTGTTGCTCCAGATTCCACATGCAGAAAATATGTTCCAGTAAACGCTCATGTGACACCATGCTAGGTGTGCGGAAGAATTTTAGAAGGCCACAGTTCCTCAACGTGGCTATGCATCCAGTGTTTCTTTCAGCAAAAGCATCGTCATCATCATGTTGCCTCTCTTTCCAGAAACCCATTTTTAACTGATGGAAACCTGCCAAAAATAATCATAGGGATAATTACAAACATAATCCACCTTTGGTGAGTCTATTCGAGGGACTTAAACAGGTTATGTCCCTTGTGATTTACAGGTTGCGTTGGAGACAGTGTTCAGAAGCCCCAACAGTGCTTCTATATAGATTTATGATTGATGCAGCATACTTGTACCACAGAGACTCTGACTCTCAATCAGTGAGTCCATACAGCTATGTACCGTCCCAGATCCAGTAGGCTGCCAGTCATGAAGATATAGCATTCCATGAGAATGCCATCAGTCCAATGTACAAGCCCTTTAGATTAGTATTGTATTCATCCTCACATTGAGGAAACCATTATTGTACCATCAGTTGTATATGATCAGCTCTTGTATTTTAGAGCATAGATCAAATTATTATTTTGACAATGTCACGAGCATGGGGATGCCCACCTCATCGATATAAATGTCACACATTATTTGTATCTCACCCATTGATGGGAACCATATCATTACAAAAACCAAAAGCCACCATGCCCCAGCCTCAGAAGCACCACCTCTACGCAGCAAATCCTATGATGTATGTCGGCCATACGATGAGCTCCTGCCCTTATACATCAGGGGACAATTTGTTAACCTGAAAAATCCCTCACTCATCTCTACATGGCCTACACCACCCAAGTACACCCATGATCGACCCAAGGACACCCATGATCGACCCTCGTAACACCCCATTAGACCCCCACACCCTCAAAAAGGCTTAAGAATGAAGAAAAGGGCTTAAAAACCACAAAAAGGAGCCTAAATAAATCTCCTAGGGTCTAAAGCCTCCAAAAAGGGGCTAAAACCCCTTAAGGGAGCCTAAAACCCTAAAAGGAGCTAAAGTTAGGGTGAAAGGGGCTAAGCCCTAACCAAGGGCTTAAAACCCTAAAAGTCCCCAAGAAAGCTATAAAAGGAGGGGTGAGGGTCACTCTCAAAACACTTCCCCCTTGCATACTCTTATGCTTCCTGTGGATTCCTTGAGACCCTTTGTCTCTCAAGACATCCACATTCCCTCTCCTCCATTCTCCATTGAGCCATAGCTCCCCCATCCAAGAGAGGTGCTTCTCCAAGCCAGGGCATGGTGGCCCAATTCCATCAAAGAGAAGGTATACCAATTTTGTTTCTTGTATTTGCCTTAGTATTTTGTAGTTTTTCCTAACCCTTTTTTGTTTGCAGGTTTGTTTCTGACATGTTTTTGCAGGTATTTTGTTTCTAATAGTTGTTTGCAGGTAGCCAAGGCGAAGCCCTAACCTTGCTCTCATTGGGGCTCACAGTCGTTTTTCTTTCTTGCTCTTTTCTTTCTATCCATTCCATTTTCTTTATGTATTTTCCACACGCAAGAACCTACCCTTATGTCCTATACATAGAAGGGATAAATTCCTACCACTGTAGCAAGGAAAAATTCCTACCACAGAACTGGCGACCATACCAGGTCGATCCCACAGGATCCCTGGTTCAGTTTTTTCAAATTTCAAGTTTTTTCAGTCTATGTCCTAGTTTTAGAAATTTCTTGTCAAATCTAGCTTACATCTAGTTTATTTCCAGTTTTTATTACTGTCGAAGCCTCTGCAAGGAAAATCTGAGTCAGTTTGGCCACAGTACAAGTTACTGTCAGCCGGATCTGACTCAGGATCAGAAAAACCCCAAATCTGGGGCAGGTCTCTTATCAGACCTAAACAGGGGATGAGGTCACTCTTTTAGGCCTCACAGGCGTGACCAGGTCACCCTTTTCCCCCCAAAAGGTGCGACTTCACTCATATAGGCAAACCACTTCTGTCTGTGAAACCTGTGCGACCCCCTCGCCTGTTTCTGAAAAAAATTTGTGAACCCCTCGCCGAAATTGACCCGAAATGAGCGCTCTGTCAATCAGTACTTAATTTTCAGTTTAATAGGGACTATCAGTGCAGCTCAACTGCCTCTATCCAAGCACAGTAGTTTAATTTATGTTTCTGTTTCAATTTATTGTAATTGCATCAACAAACAAAGTTTAAATTCAAAATAAAATTTAATGGCTTAATTAATGAATGTAGCTTAACTAAAATTGACATAAAATTAACAATCTTTCTTACCCTTCCTCCTATACCCAATCATCACCCTTCGGGGTATTTCTGGGATATGACGAAGGGCATAGCTCATATAGTCCTAGGCCCTTCACTGAATATTGTTCTAAACCATTAAAAATGGATGACTTGGAAGGTAGACGGGGTAGAGAAAGAGGGCTTCTCACAACACTAAGCATCCTCCCTGTTGACCAACCTTGCATCCAGGAGGTGACCTATGGATCTACAGATGGTCCTAGTCCCATTGTGTTGAGAGCCCAACACCTTCTCTTGGTCTATGAGGAATATAGGTGTAAGGTAGTCACCTAGTTAGGTTGTCACATTCAGGGTTAAAAATGTATCTGTTTACAAATTTCTAATTATTCATTGCTTGCACAAAAATGATATAAACTCTACCACAATATGATGAATTCATAAACCATTTGTAGCCACCTGATACCAGAAAGACAGAAAAACAAATACACCATACCAAGTAATCAACCCAACTCAGTTCATGACACTGAGAGAGCCTTAAAATTTATCAATTTACACTGAGTTCAAAAAAATCTACAGTCTTTGAGGACTTAAGTCCCTAACTGCCTCAACTATGGGAAGTACTTGGGCTCATCCCAGAAATTCGTTGTGAGGAGTACCATGGGAATCCCAATGTAGCTGGCCACTAAGAGGAATTCCCAAGTGAAATGGGAAACGACCCCCACCGATTGAGTAGAAATTCCCATGAGGAAAAATCCAAGCGTTGTCTTCTAGCATTCTTGGTGGCTGAGTGACCACCTACATCCAATAGGAAGCCATTGAAACCGAGGTCCAAACATCATTCCCATCAGTTTGATAAACATCTAACATAATTGATCCCCCACTCTCTTCCTCACGCCTAAGAGGTGAACCACCACCATTCGGGACATTAAACTGAGACCGTCGAAACCGTTCTTAGCGATATCCCACACCATAAGAAGGACACACATCCTTTGATTCAGATTCAAACCCATACCAATATAAACCAAACCTCCATACTGCACCATCAAGCCCCATGGCTGGTGAAAATCTGGATCCATTTTCCGGCATAGCCATAGCAAGTGGACCCATGTCCACACCACAACCGGTCACCAAAAACCCTGCAAGTAGCCCAAGCATAGTCATGTAAACTGTCATCAGTCAGCTGCCACCACCCACAGTGACCAACCAAGATGGCCCACTTGCAACACACATGGGCAGTGGCCCTTCCACACACACTGCCCCTCCTACCACACAGGGGGGAAGTGCACCGTCCACTTACATTTCCCCTACTATAATACATGGGGGAAATGTCCCCTCCATTCACGCTATCCCTCACGTCATACTTGGAGGCATTGGCCTATCAACTCACATTGTCCCCCCCACCACATTTGCGGGCATTGGCCCATCTACAATGGTGCCACCACAAGTGCCCCCAACCATGCAAATGCATTATGCACGTACAAACTCCACCACTATATCTCCCCCATCCCACATCAACCTAGGGTCAAATCTGCATTTCATGGCTCGTCTTAACTTGTCAGATTTGGCTCAATTGATAAACGACCCCATTCGCCATCAAGCTTTTCGGCCTCCAATCCCAACTAAGTTGCCATCAGACATCCCCAAGTTTGAAGTCAAGGTAGGGGAATGTCCCCAAAACCACATTATGGCATTCCATATATGGTGCTCGTCCAATAGTATCATAGATGATTCCATCAGGCTGAGGCTATTCCAATGCACCCTTACAAGTGCTACGGCCAAATGGTATATTTAGCTACTGCAGGCCAAATACCTAAATTTCAACTCCTTAGCTTTCATGTTCTTGCAGTATTTCCAACTCCCCATCAGATATGACAAAGGGGTGGATATCTTGTTATCCTATCGCCAAAGCACTGTCACACATATAACCGACCCCATCCATTTTTGGCAATGACGTCGCAGCTTATGTAAAATCCAACTTGACAACAGGATCTTCTTGGATTGGTTCCTCAAGACCTTGCTCCCGCCCATAGCAAAGGATGTCGCATCCGAACGTCCCCAATCTTAAGAAGAGGCCATACTGAAAGCCCAACATTTTGACCTGATCTACGCTCAGTCTGGATATCTGTACACTGTCATTCCAGGCGCTCCACGCCTGGGTACCTCCTATCGGGATGCACCAGGGGTATCCCATGCTACAGACGGCATCATAAGCTCGGTCTCCCAACAGCCATAGCACTTTCTGACAACACCTTTTGTTACACCATAACCAAGCAACACTGCTAGTGTTGCTTACCAAAACCAAACTTCGGACTATGCAAGAATGATGTCCCAGTCCGGAGCAACAGCTTCCTATGCACAACCTGCGCCACCGTAGCAACCTCAAGCCATGGCATGGCCAACACAATAGTACACAGGGAAAATACCCACATTTATGGCACCGCAGCCCACTCAAATCTACTATGCACCACCAGTGCAAGCAGTCCAAGCCCCTACCCCCTGCTCCACCCGCTGCGTTGTGACAATTGTTTGAACAACAAAACCGTCCCAACCAGCCTGCACCCAACAATCAATAAGGGAAATCCTAGAATAATCTACCCCGGAACCAAGCCAATAACCAACCGCAAGAAGGTGGTCAACAACCAAACCCTCCCAACAATGCCACGGTAAATTAACCTGCCCAAAACCCCCCACGACAAAATGCACCAAGACGCAACACCATGTTGCACACAAACCAACCCTGCACACTCTGTAATGTCTATGGGCGCTACACATTTGAGTGTCCCCTCATGGGTCGCGATAAGCAAGTCATTAAGAACGAGGCCCAATAGGCTGCCAATGCTATGAACCAAACCCATCCCAACCCAGCACCACAAGGACCTCCCCCCATGGTGCTCCAGAACCCACTACTTGTCCAAGGGTTGGTAGCAACTGCACCCCCTCCCCAACCCAATCCCAATGCTCCGGGGGCACCTCCCATAGCCGAAATAGGTGTTCACCACCTGCTAGCCATGATGAATCAAGAGGTCAACATACAAACTAGATGGAATCAGTACAGTACCACCACCAAAACCGCTAAAACATCAATGGAATCTACGTCCAAAATAGTCAACCTACCTCTTCAATTACCCCCATTCCCCCATCCCCCCATACGCCGAGTGGCCAACAATGCCATAGCTAGAGCTGTTTTCAGCTATAGCATTGTGGATTATTTGGCCCAAACACCAACGACCATGTCTGCTCTGGAAGTACTCAAAACGTGCCCAATGCAGCGAAAAGAGTTACTAGCCGCCCTTGGGGCCGTAGACCCCTCCGACTCCAAGTTGATCATGTTTGACATGGAGAATGGAGAACACACATGCCATTGACCATCACCTTCCAAATCCCAGTATCTATCCAGAACTTGGTTGTGCACCAGTGCATAGTAGATGAGGGGACATCTACGTGCATTATGTCTACGTTGGTTTGGAAAAATTTGGGATCACCAATTCTGCAACCATCCTCCACAAATCTGCGGGCTTATGATGGCCATCCCACTAAATCCCAAGGAATCCTCCCCCATGTCCCCATCACATTAGCTGGGAAGACAATGTTGATCGACATAGAGGTCGTCAATGCTCAACTGGACTATAAACTTCTCCTCGAAAGAAGTTATATGTACGCCATGAGAGTGATCGCATCAACTGTCTTCCGTCTCATGATGTTCCCTCACGAAGGGAAGATCATGATAGTTAATCAACTCACTTATCACAATCCGCAAGGGTTAATGGCACCTGCCAACGTTATCCCTACCATCACCACCATTGAGCCACAAGGGAAAACCACACACGCCAATGTCGTCCCTGCAATCAATACCATGGTTGAAAATACACCAGCCTCCCCATTGTTGAATGTGGGTCCTGGGTTGTTTGTCGATACCACCATGATGGCTCATTTCCCCTTAGTTTCACCACCACTGACACAAAATGAGATTGTGGACTTGTGCATGATCTCATCCAGCGCCGCTACACTGCCCCACCCAAAAAGGGCCAAGGAAAAGAACACCAAAGCCACCATAGAACCTTGACAGATCCTGCCATGCACCGTCTATGAACAATAGGGCCATCCAACTCAGAATTGCCTTGAAATTCCAATTATCTGCATGCATTTGGATTCCATGGATACAACTGAAAACCTCCCCGTGGTTGAACTTCCAAAGACGCCAATAGTGAGAAACACGTCATTGAGAACAAACCATGCTTGCACCCTTTGCGGATTATATGGACACTATTCTCACCACTGCCAATAGTTGTCCGAGTTATGAATGGCTCTAGCCAACCTTCGACAACATTCCCTTGAATTTGAGATCACTCTGATCGAAGAAGTTCACCCCCCACCTCCTTCTTCAGACACCATGTCCATTTACATGATGTCTAGTTATACTGAACCTCTTGTCTCCACCATCACCAATGGTCCATCAGACCTGTCTCTTTTGTTGTTTCCCCAGCCATAGCCGCAACCTCAGTCACAACCTCAACCTCAATTACCAGGGAAACAGTGGCATTCATTCCCGATCAACATGATCCTTTTCATTTTTCTTTTCCTTTTCCTTTCCAATGACCACACTAATGACCTTCATCTAGTGGCTTCGAACCATTACCATCTGCCCCAATGGTTAGAACCCTCTCTTCCTACTCTGGATTATCTCTCCCATACTTTTCCCTCTGACGAGTCCATTATGGAGATCATGAGTATGAATGAATCTATATGGGAGGATCATCACCATAGATCCTTATTCCTCCCCAATACCAGTTCGGTAGACCATGATTTTGCATCCCTTTTTACTACTGATATTGTCAAACCCCCTCAAACTACTATATTGTTGTAGAACATGGAGTTTGAAGGAAATATATGCAACATTACTCAAACAAATCCAATTGACATATCAACCAAGCCTAACACCCTTAAGCATGTTCATGTTGGGCAGAACTGCTGAGCAGAAGAATCTGAAGCATATAGAGCACTTTTCGAAGAATTTTGAGATGTCTTTGCTTGGTCCTACGAAGAAATGTTGGGAATAGACCCATCCATTGTGGTTCACGAAATAAAAACCTATCCCACTACAAAACCTGTCAAGCAAAAACTGAGACAAGTCCATCCATGAAAAGTCACAGCTATCAAAGCTAACTCTAGAAAAGCTTCTAAAAGTAGGGTTTATTTATCCCATACCCCTGACAGAATGGGTATCGAACATCGTCCCTGTCAATAAAAAACATGGCACTACCAGAGTCTGTATCGATTTCAAAGATTTGAACAAAGCTTGTCCCAAAGACAGCTTTCCCACTCCGGATATCAATCAGATTATTGACAACTATGACGGAAGTGTCATCTTCTCATTTATGGATGGATTTTCAGGATATAACCAAATTGAGATATTACCCACCGATCAGCACAAGGCAACATTTATTTTCCCATGGGGAACCTTTGCATATAGGAACTTATCATTCATCCTAAAAAATGTTGGACCCACTTTCCAACGCGCTATGTCCTATGTGTTTCACGATATCAAACATATTGTAGAACCGTACCTTGATGACCTCACAGCTCATTCACAGCGATGGGAGGACCATCCTAGTCATCTTAGAGACATTTTCCTGAGATGTCTTCATTATAACATATGGCTCAATCCTCATAAATGTGTTTTTTGCGTCAAGATGGGACGTCTGTTAGGTTTTTTGGTTTCTAAGGAAGGCATCTAGATAGATCCATTGAAAATTTATGCTATTCTAGCCCTACCAACCCCAACCAACCTTCTAGAAATCCGAAGTTCGCAAGGGAAGGCAAAATTTCTCCCTCGTTTCATTTGCAATTTTGCAGAGAAAACATACAGCTATATGCTGTTAAATTTCCATATGCTTAGCTAAGACATTAGTATTTTATTTCATAACAAAATCATATAAACAGGATCACTAAAAGATAGACAAGCACAACCATACAAAAGGAACACAAATATTTATCCTGGGAAAACCCTAAAGGGAAAAACCCAGCAAAAGCTTCCTCAATATAGATGCCCCAAAAAGATAAAAGATAAAACCAGCAAGGAGATCAAAGCCTGATCCTCCTCCTTCTCCATCTACTTCTCTTCTCCACTAATGTGCTACACAAGTGAGAGCGTGTGTCACTAATGAGGAGCAGTACACCTCTATTTATATTCATTCGCTCACTTAAGTTAACTCATTTGACATGTAGGCTCGAGTTAAATCATGTAGGCTCGAGTTACACATGTAGGCTCAAGTAACCACACTAGGGTGCTAATGACCCACCTTTACAATTAGAGGAGACTACCTCATGACTCTTATTATATCTTCCGATTAGGAGCATAGGGGTACAATGTAATACAAGTGGTTCTCCCAGTAGGACCATCAGGGACCACAAAAAGATACATATAGAATATTCTTCGAAGTTACAATATTTCAACACTCCCCCTTAACGAGAAGGGTATTCTACAGCAACATCAACAACAACAAGAGTAGAGATAGGGGACATCATCAACATCAGCAGGGTAACACATCTATAAATCATTGGAAGCTTTTCAACATCATGTAGTCTTCATCTTCAATCATCAGCAACATCTTCAGTCTTTGATCTGCAACATCTTCAGCATTTTGATCTTTCAATTAGCAATGAAACCTTCAGCACTTGGACCTTTCGATCAGCAACATCTTCAGCACTTTGACTATTCAATCAGCAACAACATCTTCAGCATTTTGACCTTTTGATCAGCAACATCTTCAGCACTTTGACTTTTCGATCAGCAACAACATCTTCAGTATTTTGTCCTTTCGATCAGCAACATTTTCAGCATTTTGACTTTTCGATCAGCAACAACATCTTCAGCACCTTGACCTTTCGATCAGCAGCAACATCTTCAGTACTTTGATCTCTCGATCAGCAATATCATCATCAACACTTTTCCCTTTCGATCAGCAGCAACATCATCATCATCATATTCTGATCTGTCGATCATAATCATCATCACATTCTGATCTTTCGATCAGAAACATCATCATCATACTCTGATCTTTTGATCAGAAACATCATAATCATAGCACATCATCATCATAATCTAATCTTTTAGATCAATACGTCATCATCATCATAATCTAATCTTTCGATCAGTATGTCATCATCATCATACTCTGACCTTTCGATCAGTACGGCATCATCATCATCAGCAACAACCGGAAATCCACAACTCAAAGACAAAAAAAAAATTGGATTATTTTTGGAATTAAAGTCCAGGGATGATACAATCCCACCACATTCTTGACAACTGAAGTTACTGTATTGATTACGAGAGAATCAATCCCTGTCAATTTAGGACTAAGTCGAAGGATGATGCAATCCTACCACATTCTCGACGACCGAAGTCACCGGATACAATTATGGGATAATCACTCCCTATCACTTTAGGACTTGAGTCCAAGGATGATGCAATCCTACCACATTCTCGATGACCGAAGTCACGGGATACAATTACGGGATAATAACTCCCTATCACTATAGGACTTGAGTCCAAGGATGATGCAATCCTACCACATTCTCGACAACCGAAGTCACCGGATACAATTACGAGATAATCACTCCCTATCACTTTAGGACTTGAGTCCAAGGATGATGCAATCCTACCACATTCTCGACAACCGAAGCCACCGGATACAATTACAGGATAATCACTCCCTATCACTTTAGGACTATGTCCAAGGATGATGCAATCCTACCACATTCTCGAGGACAGAGGTCACCGGATCTATTATGGACAGATGTCCCGGGATGATACAATCCCTCTTCATTCTCGAAGACCGAGGTCTCCAGATCACTTTAGGGCAAGTGCCCAGGGATGATACAATCCCACCATGTTCTCGAGGACCAAGGTCACCGGATCTATTATGGATAGATGTCCTGGGATGATACAATCCCTCTTCATTCTCGAAGACCGAGGTCTCCAGATCACTTTAGGGCAAGTTCCCAGGGATGATACAATCCCACTGCAACATCACTACTCCCCCTTCAGGGAAGATCTTTTCGAACCACACCAAGCTTGTCTTGAAAGTGTTCAAACTCTACTCGAGGCAGAGACTTCGTCAGTACATCATCATCCAAACCATCATCATCTACATCTTCAATATGTGAATACTGAACTATCACTATCTGTATCTCTAGTATGTGAATACCGAAAGCATCATCATCTATATCTTCAGTATAGAAATACTGAATCACCATCATCTATATCTACAGTATGTAAATATTGAAATAACATCTATATCTTCAGTATGGGAATACTGAAATCATCATCATCTATATATTGAGTATGGGAATACTGAAACATCATCATCTCTATATTTAGTATAGAAATATTGAATCACCATCATCTGCATCTATAGTATCATCATCTACATCTTATCTTGTAAGTATAAATACCGGATTTCTACGTGTTACGTCGAAACACAGGGTTCTTTTTCATCACAACTATGTTTATTACATAGAATCAGTGTAGTGTCCATCTTCAGGTCAAAGAGACCTGATATTAGCTTCTGAAGCCAAATGGCTTTACAATTTAGTAGAGCAATCTGCTATGTATTCTGCTTCAACTGTGCTAAGAGAAAAACTAGACTGTTTCCTACTAAACCATGAACTCATAGCAGACCTCAAACAAAAGCATCTACCTGATGTGCCTTTCCTGTCTGAGATACTTCCAGCCCAATCTGCATCTGTGTAGCCATACAATCTATACTCATGGCTTCATATATAGTATATACCAAAGTCTATAGTCCCTTTCAGATATCTCATCACATGTTTTGCAGCTACTAGGTGAACCCGTCTTAGTTGAACAAGATATTGACTTAAGGTGTTCACAGCAAAACAAATGTCTAGTCTGGTATTTGTTAAGCACATCAATGACTCAATGATCTGTCTATAGTGAGTCACATCCACTAACTCTAATGAGTCATCAGCTAACAGCTTCAGGTTGGAATCCATGGGTGTGGCCATGACTTTGCATTCCAACATATTGAATCTCTTCAATATCTCTACCACATACTTTCCCTGGTTGAGAAAGATTCCTTCTAAACTTTGCCATACTTCCAGACCTAGGAAATAATGCATTAACCCAAGGTCTTTCATCTCAAATTTTTCTAATAGTTTCTTCTTTCTTTCCATGATCTGTTTCTCATTCCCTATTAAGAATAATTCATCCACATATAGTAATAGAATGACAGGTACATCTTCTACAACCTTGTAGGAAAGGTTAGGATCGACTTTACTCTTGCCAAATCCCATGCTCATCAGGAAACTATCTATTCTTCTATACCAATCTTTGGGAGATTTCTTCAGGCCATAGAGGCCTTCTTCAACTTGCATACTTGATTCCTTCTGTCTTCAACTTCAAATCCTCATGACTATTCGATGTAAGACTCTTCCTCAATCATACCATTAAGGAAGGCTTGTCTTTACTTCATCATGGAAGAAACTACCATGATAGTTTTGAAGGAAGTGTACCTTTCTACCTGGAGTAAGTGTCTCTTCAGAATTAATTCCCTCTTACTAATAGAAACTTCTAGCCACAACTCTTACCTTACTTCTATCAGCAACATATCTTATCTTGCAAATCCAATTGGAAGATACCACATTCTTGCTTTCCGGTTTGAGTACTATATCCCAAACATCATTATAGTATTACAACATCTTCTATGAGTTTGTCTTCTTAGGTCATCAACATATCCTAGTCTTCTACATTCAACCTTGAAGGTTGGAACCCACTTTACTCTTGGTAAAGTCTCGATCCATCACAAATCTATCCATCATGTCGAACTCAGATACAATTTTCTGTAGTCACTCCCCCTGAAGTGGAGTATCATCTTCCCTCTTCATTCTGTACATGTGGTTCTATGCTTGATATATACTAGTCAATAGAGTATGTTATGTCATAGTCTATTATTTCTGGGGAGAATCATGAACCTTGCTTTGTACACTTGTTCCATCATATCATATACATCATTCCCCATGATCAACTGTTATTCTTTGATCATAGCTTCTTTCATAGCATTCTTTTCTTCATCTTGAGTTATCTCTTGTACCCATGGTGGTCTTCATCCTTCAAGGTTGTTCTACCACTCTCTAAATATCTTTCTTCCGTCATGGTGTCTCTGACCCTGGGAGCTTCAGATTCATGTTTATTGGAGTGAATCTTGAATTGTCATCACTTGTTCTTCGGAACAAGTCTCATCCTTCTTTTCTTGTAGGAGGTTGTACATGACCTTTCCTACAATTCAAATGCACCAGTTGCATGGTTAGAACTATTTCATAAAACATATGCATAACGACAAATTCTTATGCATCATGCAACTGTTTAGTCAATACAACATTCATCCACATCTCACATAAACTTTCTAGATGCCTTCCATCTCCACCATGACATTATTTAGATTGTGCACTAATCCAATATGTCAGCAAAGAGGTTTGATAAGTAGCAATGGAGAGTTGTATAGCACTATGAGCTACTTACCCATCACATGCATATTAGTAGTATACAGTCATTAATGCAAACAATCTATCATGCATAACACATCAACTGAATATAATCAAATGCATAACAAAACAATATCATTAAATGACAATTGAATACTTATCTTTTGTTTCTTTTGTGGGTAGACTCCTTCTTGATCATTTTGCTTCATCATCTTCTTCATTCATGAAATCATCATTTCTTATCCAGATGATAAGATGGATAAGAGGTTCTTTAAGAATTGAGTTCTTCATATTCCTCATCGCTTGAGGGATCTTCTTTGAATGGTGAGAGCTTGATCTTCAATTGCTTCCATTGAGCTTCTTCTTCTTCCCAAAGTCTGTTGAAAGTAATTACTTCCTTCTGGCACACATTTCAAATAGATTGGTCAAGGAATAAAACATATTCAGTGTCTCTGGGGAGACACTTGTGGTACAAGTTGATTCATGACTGAATCAGCAATGATCTTCTTGGCCTTGACCAAGTTCTTCTTGTGTAAGGCTTCTAGCCTCATCTCCCTCTGGAATTGGAACCTCTATACTCATGTAGGTGTCCAAACCATTTTATTCAAAGAGATCATATACTTCTAGGCTTGGAATTTGTCAAATTCACCAAGCTTATCATCAATCTGATGTGACAGATCACTTTGAAATGAGAACCTCAAATGAAAATAGCAAAGGATTAGATCTTACCGATTTGAGGTGTCCATCTTGGTTCCGAAGCTCACTGATCTAGGGTTTGTCATAGAAACCCTAATTTCAAAAACTTGGAATATTTCAGATCTGATTGGATATACAGATAGATCTCATCAAATGGAGCTGTCCAATGTACTCCATTTCTAAAAACAGTGGAGAGAAGCTCCCGGAACAGGAAGCCCTAATTTTCCAATTTCATCAGCAGAAATGCCTGTTACTGTTTCTGTGATATCTATGAAATGTATGCTCCTATGTGTCTGAAATTTTGTACTGAGGTAACCTCACATGTCCCTGATCCCACATCACAGGTTTCATCAGAATTGGTTTCACCATTTGGGATTTATGATCCTTTTCCCAAGGTGACCTATTACAGGACTGTTCAGAATAGCGAAGTTGTATGGAATTCCACGTGTCACTAGTTCATCTTATGAGTCTGATATTTATAAAACCAAAATTAAAATTTGTGCCCTTTATGGAACATCTTCAGGAATTCCATTTGGACCTTTGTATCCCAATATTTTTCAATTCTCCCCAGGTGTCCTGTTTAGGGATGAATTCTGGAAGAGGATGGAACCCTAACTTGGAGAGAACATATCTCCTGGAATACAGATAATATGAGGATGAATTTTGGACACAGTGTTCATCAGGATTTTATATTCATCCCGTGAAATTTTCAGCTCCTGATCCTTCATCAAGCTCGTAATATATCGAATGTACCAAAACGTAGCAGTTTTAGTATTTAGGGTTTTTGTAGCTTGGGGTCAAACTAGGGTTTGACTTTCCCAAAGTTTCACCCAACCAAATTTCTTGATCCAGGTCTCTAAACTTCGGTTTTGATGAGGAGAAAAATTCTATGCTGGTCTCACTCAAAAATTCCTCTTCTGTAGAAAACCCTAATTTCCACATCGAAAACTGAAAATGCTCGGAATCGAATTCTGCTTCGACAGAAAGATGCGCCCTTCAATGGAGAGTCATCCTATCATACTTTTGCTGATGGATTGTGGAGAGAGACCCAAAAATTGAGAATCCATAGCTTCTGAAGCTGCACAATGTCTTCTTCTCAAGTTAGCTCTGATACCATGTTAAATTTCCATATGCTTAGCTAAGACATTAGTATTTTATTTCATAACAAAAGCATATAAATAGGATCACTGAAAGATAGACAAGCACAACCATACAAAAGGAACATAGAGATTTATCTTGGGAAAACCCTAAAGGGAAAAACCCAGCAAAAGCTTCCTCAATATAGATGCCCCAAAAAGATAAAAGATAAAACCAGCAAGGAGATCAAAGCCTGATCCTCCTCCTTCTCCATCTACTTCTCTTCTCCACTAATGCGCTACACAAGTGAGAGTGTGTGTCACTAATGAGGAGCACTACACCTCTATGTATATTCATCCGTTCACTTAAGTTAACTCATTTGACATGTAGTATTGAGTTAAATCATGTAGGCTCGAGTTACAAATGTAGGCTGAAGTAACCACAATGGGGTGCTAATGACCCACCTTTACAATTAGAGGGGACTACCTCATGACTCTTATTAGATCTTTCGATTAGGAGCATCGGGGTACAATGTAATACAAGTGGTTCTCCCGGTAGGACCATTGGGGACCACAAAAAGATACATATAGAATATTCTTCGAAGTTACAATATTTCAACATATGCATCTCCTCAAGAAGGACACTCTGTTCTTTTGGGATGACCAAGCCCAACGGACCTTTGATAATATCAAACACGCTTTGATTCACTCACCTATGATACACCCCCGATATTATTCAAAGGATTTTCTCTTATACACTTTTTCCTCCACTACTACCATCGCTATGGTTTTGGTGCAGGAGAGTCCCGACGGTCAGGAGCACGTGATATACTATGCTAGTAAGAATCTCATGGATTCTGAAACTCAATACTCATGTGTGAATAAATTAGCATTGGCCACGGTCATTGCTGTATAGAAATTTTTCCACTACATTTTGCTCTGCACAACCACCGCATTGGCATACCAGAAACCTATGTAATACATCCTACTCATCAGGTGCTCGTGGGCAAATATTCCCAGTGGATAGTCATCCTACAGGAGTTTGATCTGGAATTTTCCAAAGTTGCGTCAAGGAAATACTTAGTCTTTGCTAAGCTAATGTGTGATCTTCCCTATTCTTCGACGGAATCTGAGCCCAGTGATTCATTCCCAGATGAATTCCTATTCCTGATAAGCACTATTGACCCATGGTATGGAGATTTAATCATTTATCTCCAGACAAAGAGATTTTAGCCCACTCTATCACGTGACTATCGACGTCGTATCTATCACCACGAAAAATACTACCTCATATTGAATGACACTTTGTATAGATGCGGTATCGATTTTCTTCTCTAGCGATGCCTTACCCATGAGGAAGCTGAACAAGTTTTGAATGATTGCCACTCTTGAGCATGTGGCGATCATCTATCTGGGATGGCTACAGCCCAGAAAATCCTTCGCGCTGGCTATTTCTGGCCTTCAATATTTAAAAATTGTCACAAGGATGTTAAGAAATTCCCACCCTACCAACATTTCTATCCGAAAAAGCACACCCACCCTGCTCTATTACACCCCATCATTTTTCGTTGGCCCTTTCACCAAATGGGGGATCGATTACATGCATTGTAATCCTACCTCATTGGGGGGGCATGGTTACATCATCGTAGTCATTGATTATTTTACGAAATGGGGTGAGGCTATGCCTACATATGCAGAGGATGGTAATACTGCCACTCTCTTCCTATTCAATCACGTGATAGCAAGAGTCAGAGTCCCACAGTCCATAGTTACGGATCATGTATCACATTTCCGCAATCAAATGATGGAGGAATTAAGTGTCAATCTAGGTTTTCATCATGAAAACTCAATGCCCTGTGAAAACTCAAGGCCATTAATTAATTTTTGAAAACAATGCTGTGTCAGATGGTTGGAGACCATAAATCCAACTGGAACCATATCCTCTTTTCCACTCTTTGGGATTATAGGACTTCAGTAAAAATAGCTACAAGTTTTACAGCCTTTCAGCTTGTCTATTGACTAAAAGTTGTCTTGTCTATTCAATGTCAAATTCCATCCTTGAAACTTGTCGTCGAACTTCTCCCAGACACTTCCATAGAGGAAGAAATATTTCTCTACTTCAACAACCTTGAAAAAACTAGAAGAGATGCTGCCTTAGCCAATGAGGCACACAAGAAACGCGTCAAGGCACAGTATGACAAGTATGTCCAACCTCATGCCTTTAATGAAGGTGACCTAGTTTTAACCTATGATCAAAGACATGACAAACTAGGGAAAGGGAAGTTTGAATCCATGTGGTACGGTCCCTTCATTACTTCTAAAGTTCTAGAGAAAGGGGCCTATGAGCTCGTAGACTATGATGGAATCCCGTGAGGATGACCTCGCAATGGGTTGTACCTAAAGAGGTACTATGCTAGATTTTTCTTGTATAGTGTCTTCTATATATTTATATTGCTTGAAATTTTAGCGTGCTTAAGTATTTTCAATATGGTTTTTCGTTTAGTGTCTAAATCTGTTTATACCATGTTTTGGTCGTGTAGAGCAGATGGCTTTCTACGGCTTCACTAATGGTGCTTGTCGCCACACTTTGAACCTTGCCTCAGCTACTTGGGTTCTCTATTCCCCAGCTCACAATTTGTTCAGTTCAGGAGTGATCTGTATTGGTCCATATACCAACAATATCGTTGAGTATGAAGCAGTCATAGGTCTTCTGACTGAAGCTACCTCATAGGACGTTTCTAACTTGGTAGTTTTTATGGACTCACAACTAGTGGTTTTTCATTTAAATCATGTCTACACCATCAGGAATCTCGCGCTTCTCCGTCTCTTCCAAAGAGTAGATTTATTAGAAAGGTCATTTGAAGCTATTACTTATAGGCATATCCCTAGGGAAGACAATACAGTTGATGACTCATTGGCAAATTACATCCTAGACTGGCATATTGCCCATTCATGACATGAAAATCAAACATGGTTCGCTATAAATAAATTGTAAAAAGACTCATAAAACTCATGTAAATGCATTCACCATTTGAGACATAAACACCAAAAGTAAAAGTATGTATATATATATGTGTGTGTTTTACAAAAATAGGTCACGAGACCTTATCTGAAGCACTCAAGATTTTAGACAAAACATCATCATACAAAATCCTAAAGCTATACATCAGCTTTCAGTAATACATCATGCAGCCTACATCTTGTGGTGCTGATGGTCGCACATGACATCCCAGGCTACTTTGTGTAGCAGTCTACTGAAACGACCTGGTACTCTTGCAGTGGGCCTTTGATACCTTGTGGGGAGGTCATCAATCAACACATCTAGTATGTCTAGAGTTAACCTCTTAAGTTCTCCTCTAGTTCCCCGGTCATTTCATCACCCTATGGAAACAAACAAGCTCCCACTCGCCTGTCTAGTGGGGAAGATCCCCCAGATCAGGCTACTTTGACATCTGCATGAAAACATTTAAGTCTCATTAATACACATAAAAAAAATAAAACATAAAAACACAATTTCCATTTTAGGGTTTTGTTTCTTACCAATGTCGCTCCACTATGCACCAAGTGGAAGCAGTAGATGAGGGTCGCCCTTGAAATCAGGACCCGTGTATGTGTAGTCTTCAACAATGAGGAGCTAGTCTCTCAGCCATCAGAAAAAAGGGTCTCCAAACTTCACCTTGCCCCTCAACCCTTTGAATACTACCTGGGGTCTTAGTTAGGGGACCTGCTCAAAAAAGAAACATGCTAAAATGGATCTAAAACCAAACAGCTTCAACTCTCCCTACCAACACTTGGTCAGCTGGTCTTTGAAAACTAGTAATAATGGCTCCACCCAGTTGAATACTGTGGGTGCCATATACTCTATACCATAGAGCATGTGTGCTCTAGAAGCCTAATGAGCCCCTTGGATCCCTACTAACCTCTGCAAGGTAAATAAGATCGTGTGAAGAGGGCCATCCACCACTGCCTTGATGGAAATTTTCTTCCCTGATGCTCTAGTTCCTGGAATGTAGTGGCGATTTATCAATTCCTGGGTGGTGATGTCCCCTCCACGAGAACCAGTCAACGATAAAGGAGCACCCCATATTGATATGCCTGCCAAGAAGTAGATATATTCTAATTCAATCGTCAACATGTGAGCTCCCACCTCAAAGTATTGTTGCTCCGGATTCCACATGCAGAGAATATGTTCCAGTAAACACTGATGTGACACCATGCTAGGTGTGCTAAAGAATTTCAGAAGGCCATAGTTCCTCAATGTGGCTATGCATCTCGCATTTCTTTCGGCAAAAGCATCATCATCATCATGTTGCCTCTCTTTCCAAATAATCATTTTTGACCAAAGGAAACATGTCAAAAACAATCATAAGGACATAATCCACCTTTCAAATTATCAAAAATCATCTATTTTTCCTTTCCCACATGTTTTTCTTTACCCACGGTCAGCATCGCTTGAGTCTCGTTGAGGACAGGTGGTGGCACCACCTGAGTGAAGAGGATTTGGCACGTTTCCTATGGGGTACCGCTTATCCCACAAGGGATAAGAGAGGTGGCTGTATTTAAGGTTTTAGGGCTTTCTTAAGCTACCCAAAAGCTACCCAAAAATCAAAAATGAAGACATGAAATGAAAAAAGTGAGGCTCAAGCTCTTACTTGGTTTTGATGATGCGTAAATCGGACAGTAGATGCTCCCAAAATCACCAACTGAAAATCTGGATAAAAACCTTCTCCAAGGGCTCTCCACTATTGGTAAATGGTAAAATGTTTTTTTTTTTACTAATTGGGTGACTTTTATAAACATTTTAGGGCTTGGCATATCATAGTTTTTCTTTAAAACCATTTATTACAAGAAAACTATTAGTCGTGATCCTTTAAGGTCATTGATTGGAGAGTTTAATGATTGTTTTTCAAGTCATTGCAGGAATAAGAGCTGTAGCAGTAAAAGTTTTGGGGAGTTTATTTTTTTATTTTTCGTACTACCATAAAATGGAAAAAGTCTTTGAGCATTTATTGCGACACTTTGGTCATGCTCTCAAAACTTAGCATCAAAGGTCTGAGTCCTTTTCTGATTCTTTTCAGACTCGTAAAATCCATCAGCATGAAAAGAGACCTAATGGAGTCATCTTTAAACACTTTTCGGGCTCCTTAAATACAAAAATATTATCGAGTGATCTTGTCTTCTTCACACTCGTTAAAGCAGTTGAAGAGTCATTCATCTGACGGTAGGTTATTGCTTTTTTGGTTCAGATGAATTATTTATGAAAAAGGACCCTTTGGACTCTTCTTCCATTGTCAATCAGACTCTCTAAACATGAACGATACCAAGTTAACTTTCATTGGACTTGTTAAATTAAACATTGAGAGACCCTCTTTTGGGAAGGAACCCCTCCTCTCTCAAGTTTGTAAAACATATGAGTTTGGACTTGTCTTTGGACGAGCTACAACAAGTGTTTGTTACCCTCTTTGGACTCGTAAAAACGAAAAGAAGCACTCATTAGTCATGATGGGGAAATTAAGGGAAGGGAATCAATTCATTTTGCAAATAAATGGCAGTTTGTCGTTACCTTTGAGCATGGCACTTGTCTGCATTTCATTCAGTCAATTGGGTATTCGACTGGCTTGTAAGTTGATCCACTTTCATGAGTCATGTCGCTCCTTTGAGTCTTCTCAAAAGAATGCTTTTCCTTCTGTCATATCATATATCTATCTGGTCTAGTCAATGCTGCCAAGTTTATAAGTCGTGCCGCCCAATGTTCAAAGGGAAGCTAAAACCTTTACCTATGCATTCAAAAAAGCCTCTGTGTCAGTACTTTTGAGTCAGTATTATGGTTACCTTATTCACATCATTCTAGAACTTTTTTCTGAGTTTACTGTCATTGATGTGGGATTCATCATGGCCCTCCTTCAACGAGACTATTCCTATCGACATCAGCTCATCATCCGGGAAATAGTCTTAGAAACAAGTTTAGTACCTTGAGATCGGTATGCCTCAATGACAGATTCGCTCGCTCTCCACATAGTTTCACGTCATTTACCTTTGATCGATAAAGTCGATTGGGTGTTCGACATCAAGAAATGTATTCACACTCAGTAGATTGTACTAGGGTACCTTGGGAATCATTGACATTAATGGTGATCTCCCTCACACTTGTTAACGGTTCACATCATTTGTTGGTAATCAAGTGGTTTCTACCATGTTCAACTTCAGAACATTGTAATCAGATGGATAGAATCGTACTTTGTGGAAGACGATACGAAGACCCTGGGTATTTGTTTAGCACTCACTGCTTTCCCCAGGTTTCTATGGAGTTTTGTATGTCAAGCATGGATCCACATTTGTATGGTTGTGGCTATGCTCAAATTTGTGTTTGTACGACATAGATCTACATTGTATGTCTGGTAGCTATGTCCAGGTTTGAGTCCTATATCACATGGATCTACGTTGTATTATAGAAGCCATGGTTTTTCATTCCTCTCATGGATCTTCCTTGTATTTGTCTGCAGCCATAAGTTGGTTACATTTATTTATGAGTCAAAAATATTGATGTATTGCAGATGCCTACTCAATGACACTCTTCGATCAAGCTGACTCTTACCTCGAAGTGATAACTTGTTCTCCCAAATCTCTTGCCTATTGTATCCCTCTAGCCTCATGCTTTGGGGGCCATTTTGTTATACCAAATCATGTCATCTACATGTGATAAGATCCTTAACACTTCTATTTTCCCTCAATCCCAAACCTAGAGTGGAAACAGTGCTCTGGATGTCAATTTTACATTAAAAACCCTAGCACTGATTTTGTTCTTTAGATTATGAGCGGTACCTTGTGTGCACCGCCTAAGTCCTGTTACAGATAAGTGGTGCCACCGCATATGTGCTTTGTTCTTGAAGTGGTTCTTACCTACATCGCTCTGTCATTAAGGTATATAAGTTGTACCCTTGGTAAAAGGTGAAAAAAAAAGCTTCATGAAGCTTCTAGATCAAAATCTTCATAGACAGCCTTATCTCTACTCACCTAGGTCAATTAAGCTCGAGAACCATGCTTTGGGAATCTCATGGCCACCTCACCCACCAATCTCTTGGCCATTTTTATCCTTTTGATCCCTATAAAACCATTCTCATACCCCATGGTTGAGGAGAGAGAATTGAATGGTAAATTTATGCTATTGAATTGACTGTCTGGCCTAATCCATCAGAGAGCTCAAGAGAGCAAGTTGGAGCTATCGGGGATGAGGTGTTTTTCTTGTGAAGGAATTTTCAACACTAAGGCACATGGTTGTAAGCTATTTCATTTATTTTCTAATGCAAAGTTGATTTCCTTCCCACATATCTGTTGCACTGATCTCGCATATATGTTATTGGATTCCCTAGTCACTAGTATGAATGTGTACGTAATTTTCTAGTAGCTTTGATGTCTTTGCATGTTTGATATGTTCTACAGGTACATGGAATCTTTATCAAAGCATCATTCCAAGTGTCTATAACATTCAGGGATGTTTCTCAACCTTTTTCATTCACTCATTTGTTCTGGATCTGAACCATTCATACCAGAGGAACAGCTTCTGTCCGCAGAAGGTGCAATATTCCTAACAACAAATATAGTGACTAAATCGGGGCTTAAAGCAAGTTTCAGTTGATCTGAGCTTCCTCAGTCCTTGAATACTTGTCTGAATCCAAGCTCCATTCTATAGCTCTCTTCAGTTAAATCTGCCATCTGACTTAGTGAAGTTTTGGTTTAAAACTTTTAGATCTGAACTTCTTTGACTTTACATGCTCTATGTTACTGTTAATTCATCAGTCTTTGTGTTGATTTGAGCAATTTTTAACTTGAATTTTCATTCTCTTTATGTTCTAGATTTATCTATGGAACCACACATGTGCTGTAGGCAATAAGCGGTGCCACCGCCTGAACCCTGTGAGCAATAGGCGGTGCCACCGCCTAAGTGCAGTGATCTAGAAGCGGTGCTGATCCAGAACTGCTCTATCAAAGACCCCTCCAGCATGGTGCCAGGTAGGCCTTGTTCCAGAACTTGATTTGTTTTGATTTTTTGACAAAGTAGGGTTTTTCTTGCTTTCATTCCTGTACTGTCAGGCTTGTTTGTTTGAATCTGGATGCTCATGGTTAAAATTTTTGTGGTGAAAGTTTGCTTGATTAAAAGAATCCAAAATCTAGGTTAGGATTATTGATTATTAATTTGCCTTCATGTTTGTTGGTTGTGATTCTGGAAGGAACTATTGAAAGCTTAGTTTTTAGCTAGATCTCTTTTCATTTCATTCATAAATACTAAAAGAAAGACCACTTGATTATCGTCTTAATTTCACTTGTTTCCATAGAGGACTTCTTTTTGCTTTTAAAAAGAAATTTTTTTGTTGAGATTAGGTCGTTAATTTTACCGAGCATAGGGCACTAGATCTCTGATTAGCCTCATAAGCTTTTAGGTTCCCTTTGTTCTTTTGTCTCTCTTGCATCATTATTGTCTCATCAAAAGAAAAATATTGTAGTTTTAAGTTAGATCTATCTATGTTTCAAAGAAAAATCGAAAAAATATATTGCATATGCATGTAGAGTGCTTGTTGTTTTTCTTTTAGGAAAAGAGACTCTTACCTATATGATTTCTTTCAAAAAGAAATGAGTTTGGAATGTGTTGCTTGTATTTCGATTTGATTTGTTCAAAATAGTTGTTTGGGAATTTTTTGTTTTCAAAACGAAAAGAAAATACTCTCTCTCCCTCCCATAGGTAGGCATATCTCGAACGGTAAATTGAAATATTTGCATCTACATATCTGCATGGTTTTACTTTTTCTGTCAAAATTCTGTGCATTAACCTAACCGTCCACTTTAAAATTAACAGTAGTTATGGGCTTAAAATTTGTATAGAAATTTGAGTGATAGGCTAGAGACGTGTTTGGGCGTCGTTAAGCATAGGAGCTGTCGTTACTTTTCCGCACTACATCACGGGACTTGCGTGGTTCTTCCATATACCATCAGTATATCGAATGGCCTTTCACATACCCTTGAGGTATATAGAAAGGTACTTCACATACTCGATTGTATATAGGAAGGCCCCTTGTGAACGGTTGTGCATTAGATAGCACTACTATCAATTTGAGATCCCATGTACCTTGCGTATATCGAGAGACCCCACTAGGATACCCTATCTATACAAGTTAACCTCTTGTTCATCTTGGCTTTACTTGCGAAGCTCGTAAAGTCTTGATAATCCTGGTGAGAGACCGAACGATCTGAACTCCTCCTGTCATTTAAGTTTGCTTGTTTGGTTTGTAGCTTGAGTAGGAGAATTTTTGGTGTGTTTCTTCTAGTTTTGAAACACTAGGTTAGATAGGAACTATGCAAACTGGATGAATTGAGATAGTCTAGAAGAGTATGGGGATTTCCACCTAATTTTCCTCATGTTTCGGGAGAAGATCCTATGGAAGCTATTGACCAAGGAACTTCTACCAACTCCAATGTGGGAGAAAATGTGGTTGCAGAAAGCAGAGAACAATATCCTTCGCATGGTCCTCCCTTGGTTCAACAATGTTCTATGGGTAATACTTCTTTCCATTCTCCCATAGAAGGCCGTGTTGATGATACCAGCCACCCAGATTATGGTCCCGATGCTCCGTTTTGGGATACCTCCATGGGGCAGGCCATTGCTTCGTTTAGTGCTCATCCAGCCTATTCTGAATAAATTTCACCAGTTGAAGAAGAAGGTAGACAATACCAGGCAGCCATTCTCCACGCACATGACTTTGAAAATAGACTATATAAAATATTGGATACACCATCACCTGGCTTGATAGTTTTTCCTCGTAATGTGGACCCTTGTCTTGCTAGATATCACTCACATGCTGATTCTATGAAACCCATTGAACCTATTTTAGATCGTGTGTGACTCTGCATAATCTAGGTCAAACCACTAACCCCACCACCTCCTATATTATTTTTGTTCCAAATCCTCCCGGGTCTTCTACACCTAGGGGACAACATTCAATTCATGTTTCATCAATACCGTCTAGTGTCGGGGGGCAACCCCTAGCACGACCTACATTACCTATCAATGGAGTTGAAGCTAGTAATGGACAGACCTCTAATACAGGGCATTCTGCAATTTATGTCCCTTCTACCTATACGAATGTAGTTAACCCCCCATTAAGTTTAGGTCAGCCCTTGGGGGCACAACCTGTAACCAATCAAACCTCTTTGGGGTATGGTTACCCAGCAAATCAAGTACCTGTAGGAAATATCAATTACCAACCCACCCCTACAGGCATACCATATACTGGAGCTCCCTATCTTGGTAACACTTTCACTCCATGAGGACAACCTAACTGGTCCTACATGCTAGCTATGGGAGGGATACCTATACATACTGTCGGGGGCACTGGAGGACCACCTTGTGGAGGTCCTCCCCTTGGGGGGCCTAATGGTCCTGGAGGGCCTGGAGGCCTTCCTCCTAATGGTCCTAGTAGGCCTGGTGGGCTTGGGGGCCTAGTGGCTTTCCTCCTAATGGTCCCAGAGGGTTGGGTGGCCTTCCCCCTAGTGGTTTTGGAGGCTCCATAGTTTTTCCTCCTAGGGACCCTGGAGGGTCTAGTGGTCCTTCTCCTGGTGGTCCAGGTGGTCTTGGTGGCCCCGGAGGCCCTGTTGGTCCCGGTGGTCCTGGTGGTCCCAGAGGCCCTAGCAGAAAAAATGGTTAATATTGCTTTTGAGATGCATCAAAATATTGATGTCCAAAATACTGAGTTATTTGGAGTTGTTACTAATTTACTCTAGACCCTTTGTGTTATGGTACAGGGTGTAAAGGTTGCAGTCATTTGAGCCCTGTCACAGGTGCAAGAGGTTGGTCCTTCTGAGGATCACTTGGCTAAAGTGCAATCCTCTCTACAACATTGTAGATTTCAAGTGTCACCTAAAGCACTTTATTTGTGAACACCCAAATACAATAACATGAATAAGGAAATTAGTTATGTCAGTGTCGAACTCTCTATGTTATGGATGTATTTACTGCATAACATACAACATGTTGCAGTCAAATAAATTTAGGCAAGGGAGGACATAGTCTATGAACAGTTGAAACACTCCAATAACATTGTTTCGATGCTCCAGAACTAGTTGGATGAGACATATAAACAAACACAGAGGTGGTAGTAGGATATACAGAGCCTTAAGTAAGTTGTTGCTTTTTCTTTCCATAACATTCCAAAGGTCAGAGTCACACCCGACATGATTTTGGATGCTCGGTTTATTAGGCCAGGGGAATTTGCTATCAACTTCTGATAGATAATTGAAGATTTAGAGGATAAATTTCTTCCTAGTACACTTGTTGAAGTATTGGAAGAGCGGCAAAGGTTCATTGAATAATATGTATGCCAAATTCAGGATTCTGAAGTAGTTTGTGATAAGGCATATGCACAATTTTCCCATGCTTGCGAAGCCTTAATGGATGATGTCGAGTTACAAGATATAACCAATAGACTTCATGCAATAGATTCCAATCTGAACAGATTAAGGAACTCACTGAAAACATTGTCTCTGGTCGAGAAGATGATAGTAAGGTTGTTGATCTCAAAGTCATGTAGCAATAGGTCAGAAATCTCTGAACATAACAACAACACCGAATTGATCATGTCCCAGAGCTCCAAGATGAATTAGAATAGCTTACAGAAACCATTCACCCAGTGCATATCCAAGTTCAACAAGTTGCATAGGCCACTGTGGTGTAAAGCATAAAACTTCTTAGTTCTAAGGTTGTGGAACAAATTTATAAAGTCAAGGAAGACCTTCACTAACAAACGGGAGATGTGACGAAAATCATCCAATACTTTCATTCTAAGCTCAACAATACTAAATTTTCCATACGAAGAGGCTTGGGACAAGCCACATGTTAGTGTTGGGGTCCTGTTGTCCCTAGGGAAGTGACATAAAAATTTTGGGTATAAATTGAAGTGTGGATATGGATACGACGAAGCACGAGTTGAAATGGTCAACTCCATAATTTTGGGCAATTTTGGGTGGAGATATTAAATGTATGTGGTGGGTTAATTAGAAAGGATGTACACTTTGTTAAAGTATTGTAACTTCAAAATATATTCCATATGTATTGATTGTATTCCATCATCATGAGATGAGTTTGGTCATGTAAGAGTCATTGAAAGAATTAATGTAAACCTCTGGATGTAAGTCAAGTCAATGGTACCCAAGTGTCATTATAATAAATATTATCTTTGGTGTCTTTCTTGACAAGTTGGCCCTATCAGTTAGACAAGTCAGCCCTGTTAGGTCCTAGGTCAAGTCAAGTGACAAATATAAATAGGGAGGAGCTTCCCTTCATTTGTACACACTCCCTCAAGCAAGTTTGTAAGAGAGAGAAGAACAAGTGCACCCAAAAGAAGAGAGAAAAAGTTGTCTGGGTTTTACACTTCTTTGGTTGAGTTCTATACCGAGGAAGTTTTACGGGATTTTCTCCCTTGTGGTTTCCCCGAGGAAAATATTTGTGTTCTTTGTGTTAATGTGCTTGTTGTTATTTCAGTGATTCTATTAGTGAAAATTATTTTAATATCTTATCTAAGAAATTAAGAAAAACTTAACATGGTATCAGATCTACCCTAAAAGGAGACGCTGCATAACTAGGGTTTGTTAATCTAAACAAATCCCTTGACGGATCAACCAGAAAAGAGGGCTCACTCAACTCACCCCATAAGGGCGCATATTTTTGTAAAAATAGAATTGAATTCCATGAAGTTTCAATTTTGGACCAGACACTGCTGCCAAGAAGAACTAGGGCTTTAGTTTTCCTCATAATCCATCATCAATCTCAGAAAAACCAAGATATAGTCTATCTCTCCCTGGGAAAGCACAGCTTTTCCATCACTCAACCCTACCAGTGATCCCAACTAAAAAAATAACATTTCTACATAAAACCATAGGTCATCCCGAAGAAGGTCATCCAGAAGCTATATTCTTCAAGTAAGAACTACTTATTTTAATTCCATTTGAAGTTCATATTCTGTTAAAATATGACAAAGAGTACCAAGCTAGATGAGAATCTTGAGGGTGCTGAAAACTTCAGAGCATGGAAGTATTGGATCATCCTCATCATAGAATAAAATGATCTAGAAGGATTTATAAAGGAGGAAGTGGTAGAACCAGAAGAAGCTGAATCTAAGTCCAAATACAAGAAGGATATGATCAAGTCTAAGAGGATCATACCTTACTCCATCCAATACAACTTCATTCCTCAAGTATCCTTAAGGAGGACACCAAAAGAAATGTTTGATGCTCTATCTAGCTTATTTGAAGGAAGAAACATCAATAGAGTGATGACCTTGAGGAATCACCTAAAAAGTGTAAAGGCTCAAAATTCAAAAACCATGCAATCATATTTCACAAGAGTGGCTCAAATCAAGGAGAATTTGGAAGTTATTTGTGATATGGTTGAAGAATCATAAATTGTAATGACCACCTTGAATGGTCTTGCAAGAGATTGTGAATCCTTTATCTAAGGAACATGTTCAAGAAGAATACTAACCAAGTTTTGACAATTATGGGAAGAGTGTGTTCAAGAAGAAGAAAGGATAGTAGCCAAAGAAGAGAAGCTAAATGAAAATGAGGATCAATATTTAGGAGTCCATACCAAAGGAAAGAATAAGAGAAAGAGTTATGACCATCCTCCTAGAAAGACTCAAGGGTTTAATAATTCCAAGAAATACTTCTCAAATTATGAATTCTTCACTTGTCATAATATGGGACACACTGCTATAAACTGTCCCGTGAAGGCAGAATGAGTCAAGAAGAAGAAAATATTTTAGGCCCATGTTGTTGAAGATAATGATCAAGAAGATGAGGAAAGAGCTAAGGAAAATGAATATTGTTGTGAAGAATATGTCTTGATCTTTGCACTCACATGTTCAGTCTCACCAGGGAATGACGCCTGGCTAGTAGATAGTGGTTCCTCCAAGCACATGATAGGTTACAAGGATTCACTCTTGTGTCTTGTACAAAAGGATTCCCCACACAAAGTAATGCTTCGATATGATTACCAATATCCCATCAAAGGAATGGGAAAAGCCTCCTATAAGCTGGACTCTAAAAATTCCATGAAAATGAAAGATATCATGTTTGTCCCAAGACTAAATACGAACCTTCTTTCTAACTCTGCATTAGATAAGAAAGGGTTTAGATTTTCTCTTTTGGATGGAGATGTTCTCATGTGGACAAAATGATCAAAAACTATAGATAATGTAGTAGTGATTGGAGTTGAAGAAGGAGGACTCTACATATTAAAGGGACATGTAGATTCAACATTGATGACTAGTACCATAATCCCATGTGAGATATTTCACGGAATGCTTGCTCATATACATTACAAATCACTGTCAATTGTGAGAAAGGTTGTCACAAGATTACCAGAGATTCCGATAGATCATGAAGGAGTGTGCAAAGGATGTGCACAAGGAAATAATAGTAAGAACCCTTATCCAAATGGTGACATCAAAGAAAAATGGATCTTAGATATTATTCATTCGGATATATGCAGGCCAATGAAAACTACTTCATTAAGCGGGTATGTTTACTATGCTTCCTTTATTGATGACTACTCCCACAAAAATTGGATCTATTTCTTGAAGAATATGGATGAATTGTTTGAAAGGTTCAAATATTTTAAGGACCTTGTAGAAAACCTATCTGAAAAGAGGATCAAGATCTTAATATTAGATAATGGAGGAGAATTCACATAAAGTGAATTCAATGAGTACTCAAGGAAGCTAGGATTAAGAGGGGATCTAACTATTCCCTATAATCCACGACAAAATGGTGTAGAAGAAATAAAGAATACATCTATCATGGAAGTTGTAAAATACATGATCCATGAATAAGATATACCTGTGTACCTATGGGAAGAAGAAGCTAGAACAACAACATATTCTCATAAGAGAATCTCCCACAGTACCCTTGGAAAAAAGAATCCATAAGAGATGTTTACCGAAGAAAATCCCGAAGTCAGTCACCTAAAAGGAGAAAATATCAAAGCTAGATCCTTCAGGAAAGAAGGGATTATTTATAGGATATAGTGAGCAATCAAAATATTATCGAATCTATATCCTAGGATATTGTCAAATTCAATTAAGTAGATATGTCACCTTTGACAAAGATACAGCTTTCATAAAATCAAAGAAAGATAAGGGAGATGAAGAGGAGCATGAAACTCCCAGAGTTGCAGAAGGTCCTAAACCAGTTAGGTACAAAGAAGAAGAAAAGATTCCTGAGGATCATGACATTACAAAACCTTAGAGACCTGAAGAATTTCCTAGTGAGAGAAGACTTGTCTTGGATCTTTAAGTAATCGAAGAACCAAAAAGACATGGTGTCCCAGAAGGAACCATTAGAGAAAGAAAGAATCCAAATCCATACACTAGTTATGTAGCTTTTATGTGTGATATTGTTGATAAAGAACCAACATGTTTTAAAGAAGAAACAAGGAAAAAGGAGTGGGTTGATGCAATGGTCGAGGAATAACAATCCATTATAAAGAATGATGTATGGGAAATAGTACCAATACCAAAGGACAAGTCAGTGGTATCCTCAAAATGGGTCTTCAAGACAAAGCTCTCAACAAATGGTAGGATAGAGAAGTACAAGGCAAGACTCATAGCTTGTGCATTCTCCCAAAAGGAAGGAATTGACTATGAGGATACCTGTGCATCAATAACTAGGTACACCTCAATTGGAACCATCCTTTCCTTGGCATCCAATTTGAAGTGGAAATTACATCATATGGATGTAAAGAAAACCTTTGTAAATGGATTAATAGAAGAAGAAGTATATATCGAACAACCACAAGGTTTTTATACTGATGATTAGGAAACTCATGTATGTAGACTCAAGAAGGAATTCTATGGGTTAAAGCAAGCACCCAGAGCATGGTATGGAAGAATTGATGGATTCCTGGTGAGTTTGGGCTTTACCAAGAGTAAGCCAAATTCCAACCTCTACTATAAATTTGAGGGTGATGGACTTATGATATTACTACTGTATGTAGATTGTCTATTCTTAACAAGAGAAGATAGTCCCATCAACAAATGTAAGAAGAATCTCACTACATAATTTGAGATGGAAGACCTTGGAATGATGCACTCTTTTCTAGGTCTTGAAGTATGGCAGTATCCAAACGCAGTTTCCCTAAACCAAGGAAAATAGGCAGTACAAATCCTAAAAATATTTAGGATGATAGATTGAAAATCTATGACTACTTAGATAAAAAAAATGAAACTCTTGAATGATGACACTTCAGAAGCAGTAGATGTGACCTTATACAGACAAATTTTTGGTTCTCTGATGTACTTAATCAATACAAGACTAGATATATGTTTTGTTGTAAACACTCTGAGTCAATATATGGCGAATCAAAAACATATTCACCTAGTAGGAGAAAAACATGTAATGAGGTATCTAAAGGGGACTTTAGACTATGGTCTTAGATATGCATCAAACAGGGAGATCAAATTACATGGATTTACATATTCATATTGGAAAGGAAGTGTTGAAGATAGAAAGAGGAATTCAGGATTTTTTTTTAGTTTGGTATCAGGCATTGTATCATGGTTCAATACAAAGTTGCCAAGTATTGCAATTAGCACGACAAAGGATGAATACATTGCAGCATGTTCAAACTTTAATGAAACAGTATGGCTTCACAATATCTTCATAGGTTTATTTGATGTAGAGATAGATGTTACTGATATCCTTTTTGATAATCCTAGTTGTATTAAGTTGACAAAAAATGTGGTGTATCATGACAAGTCGAAACATATCGAAGTTAGATATCGTTACATCCAGGATATGGTATAGAAGGGACCTGTAAAGCTCAAGGATGTTCCTACATAGGAACAAGTGGCAGATGTGTTGACTAAGCCTTTGTCTCATGTAAAGTTTGAATAATTTTTAGACAAGCTTGGCATAGTATGAAAGGACCTCCCTCAAAAGAGGGAGTGAAGGAAGATGGTAGAAGCATGCAGTGGTGGTATCTCAGCCTAGAAAAGGATAAGTCTGTCTAGGCATGTTGGCCTAAAAGGGTTAGTAAGTCAGATGAGGCTTGTTGATCCTAGGGGGATTAGTATGACTGGCTAGGCCTGTTTATCCTAAGAGGGTTAGTAAGACATAACAAGGCTTGTTGGTCCCCAAGAAGATCCATCTTCCTGACTAGTCCGATTGAATCAAAAGGTTTAGTAACTTAGACAAAATGCTCGGATAGATCTACCAGAGAACTCACCAAGATACTGCTCCAAGATAGAGGGAAAGATGTAGTTTCAATATTCCTATATTGATGTAGCAGGTTCAATATTTTCATATTGATGTTGTTGAGATGATTGTTGAGATAGTTTCGGTATTCCTATACTGATATGGAAGGTTCAATATTTACTTATTAATGATTGTTAAGATGATTGATGAGATAGTTTCATAATTTCTATATTGATGATGATGTTTTTGTTTCAACATTTTTATGTTGATTATGATGATGTTCCAGCATCTTTATGCTAGTGATACAGATGATGATCTAACATCTATTGATGATATTGTTTTATCACTAACATGCTAATGATGTTGTTGTTGTTGTTTCAGTATTTACATACTGATGTTGCATATGATGTTTCAGTATTTATAGATTGATGTTGC
Organism: Pseudotsuga menziesii; assembly: GCA_001517045.1. Lineage (NCBI taxonomy): Eukaryota > Viridiplantae > Streptophyta > Pinopsida > Pinales > Pinaceae > Pseudotsuga > Pseudotsuga menziesii. The sequence goes on along the minus strand of LPNX010209858.1, from coordinate 913,903 downwards.
AGATGATGTCTCAGTATTTACATACTGATGTTGCAGATGATGTTTTAGTAGATACATACTGGCATTGCAGAAGATGGTATAGTATTTGCATACTGATTTGGAAGAAGATGATTCAATATTCATATACTATCCACATAATAATGTAACCAAAGATGATCCAGTACACATAGAATATGATTTAGTATTTACATATGAAGGTTGCAGAAGATTCTCCAGCTGAGATTGATGATGAATATGTATGATGGTGTTTCAAAAATTCCTATGACATATAGAGACTCTCTAGTCAGATGTACAGTTGTGGTAGTAGTCTCTACCTTGGTTGAATACCTTCCTAGTTAAGAGGAAGCGTTAAAGTATTGTAACTTTGGAAGATATTCCAAATGTATTGATTGTATTCCTCCATCAAGAGATTATTTTGGTCATGTAAGAGTCATTGAAAGAATCAATGTAAACCTACGGATGTAATTCAATTCAATAGTACCCAAGTGTCATTATAACAAATATTATTTTTGGTATATTGCTAGAAAATTCGGTCATGTCAGTTAGACCAGTCGGCCCTGTTAGGTCCTAGGTCAATTCAAGTGACAAATATAAATAGGGAGGTGCTCCCCTTCATTTGTACACACTCACTCAAGTAGGTTTGTAAGAGAGAGAAGAACAAGTGTGCTAGAAAGAATAGTGAAGCGTTTTTTTGGTTTTTACACAGCTTTGGTTGAGTTCTATACTGAGGAATTTTTGCAGGGTTTTCTCCCTTGCGGTTTCCCTGAGGAAAATCTTTGTGTTCTTTGTGTTACTATGCTTATTGTTCTTTCAGTGGTCCTATTAGTGAAAATTGTTTTAAGGAAAACTTAACACACTTATAAGTGGTGGGAATGGGATGTAAAATCATTCGTTAGAATCCTATAAAAATGTAAAGGTGTGGGAAAAAAGGGGATTGGATTTTGTGTAAGAGTTGGTTGAGAGTATGTTTTGAGAAGACCTATAATTTATTATGTTGTAGTGTGAATGATGAGTAAGATTGGTGAAGATGATGTGTTGTTGATTTGCAGGCTGTGTGCGTAGATATAGTGTAATGGAGTTTTGATGAACAAGTCTGCAGGCTGTGTGCGCAAACTAAAAGCGTTTAAAACACGACTTATGCCAAATGAAGAGTGATTTTGTAGTTTTCTCCCGTATGGGTTTCCACATTAATTTCCTTGCGTCAAATGTGGTATGCTCATGCTTGTGTGATGTTTTATGATCTATTGTGACTGTTAACTATGTTTGTCTTACATAAAATGATAGTGTTTTAAAATGTTTTGATAAATGGAACTAAAGTTGTAAGATTTTGCACTATGTTGTTGTTCATATTTTGTGTCGATGATATTTTATTTGATAGTACTAGTGAATAGTCTCTCTAGTAATGGAATGGAAAGATCCCCTTCTATCACTACAGAATCCTAGTTCCTCTAGTCCCCATAAAGTATCTAGGGTGAGACTTCACTTGTTTCGCAAGTGTTGGTGATGGGTTTATGTTCTATTAGGTCGGTGCCTTGGGTTTTGTTTGTCAAGCTGGAAGGGTGAACCTGGGTTATTCAAGTTGATCCAACAATAAGAATGAGTGCATAAGGAATTCAATGTTGGGGATCATGTTTACCTATGAGTGAGGTCAATGAAGAGTTCCTTGAAGTTTGGTAGTTGTGCCAAGTTATCACCAATATTTTTTGACCATTCGAATTGCTTAAGAAGATAATAACAATGCATATATAATTTCATTGTATTCTAACATTAGCAACAACAAGGTAATGTTCATATGGAATTGAGCCATCAAATAGGTAAAGGTGCAGTGTAATAAATTTGGTCCTAATGAGGATACCTGGGATATGGAGGATTCCATTAGAGAGGTGTAACAAACTTAAATAATAACAACAAACAAACAATATATATATTAATATTAATACATATTGATATTCATAATTAATAATTAATAAATAGTTATTAGTAAACTATTCTAAAATGACGCATCCTTTCATGGATGGTATCCAAAGTGCCTTTCCAATTTATATATATATGGCACTCACTTTGTAATATATCATCAGTCATCTTTAATATCTATTTAATATTTCCAATATGGAATTATTTTCCATTGGTTGATTATTCAACTGAGTAATCATTGTATGTTAAAATGTGAATCATGTGGGTTTAGAAGTATTTGTTTGCTTCAAGTGGTATCAGAGCAAGAACGAGAGGGAAAAATAAAGAAATAAAAAAAACATAAGTTAAAAAGAAAAGTTAAGAAAAAGAAAAGATAAAAGGAAAAGGAAAAAAAAAGAGAGAGGGTAAAAGTGAAACTACACCTGGTTTCTTAAAGTGGGTTTGAGTTTGAATATAAAATGTGCATAGTAATAACTACAAAGAAGCAAGTGGGATTTGAACCTAGGTGGGGAAGGTAACATTTATTCCTCCCAACCACCCAATCTACTTGCATTTTACAAAAGTATTGGAAAAAAATAAAAGTCAAGGACTAGAATTTGGAAGGTTATACATTATTTTATATAACTTAAGTTTAAAAATAATAATAATAATTATTATTATTATTATTATTATTTCATTAAAAAAATAATTATTTTTGGAAAAAAAAGTTATTTGACCTAACAAGAAATAGTCGAAGAAAGTCTTTTTCCAAAAGAGACATATTGAGAATTATTACAGCTTTTGTATCTACCCTTGTAGAAGAAACGAAGACAAAAGTGAATTAGAAACATAGTCACAAACAATGGCTACTACAAATTTGGAAATGAAGGCACATCTACAAACAACAGTGGACGAGTTAGAACAATACAAGGTAATCATTAAAAGTCTACAAGTTGAGGTTGAGATGAAAAAGTGGTTGAAAGAGTGGAAAGACGTTGAGAATCACTCCTTATGGAATCAAAATCGACAGCTATAACAAACCATAAGAGATAACAAGAAAATGTTATCTGATCAGGATAAAGAAATATCATGTTTAAAAATTCATAATCAAAACCTAGAAGAACAGATCAAAAAGTCAAAAAATGACAACAAATCACCATATGGATGCGATAATGAATTAGAAGAAGAAATAAAGCATCTAAACAAACTCATCATGGAAAAATATGCTGAATTGGCGCAAGTCAGGATGAGGTTAGAAAATCAAGGAGCAGAGTTACGTCATCATAAACAGCAAAAAGAAAAAGTCCAGCAACAGTATGACGACAGTAAGAAGACACATAAGTTAGAACTGACAAAAGTCAACAAGGTTTTATCAAGCCATTTCGAAGAAATTTTCAGATTAGGTAATCATAACAAGACACTAGTCACAAAAATTAAGAAGTTGAAAAGTAGTCGAAAGACAAAACAATCTACGGAAGACATTGAAGGAAAACTTCTAGACAAACAAGAAGAAAATCGTTCTATCAGAAGGCATAATGAAGATATTAAGGAACAACTTAAGAAGTATAAAGATGATTGAAAATCACATGTAGAAGTGATTAAGAAGTTTCAAAATGATAACATGCAGTTAGAAAACAAGTTGGAAAAGATACAGAATGAAACATTAAAACCTCAAGAGACGAAAACACAACTTTCTACTGAGATCAATTCTAAAAAAATGACACTCGTAAAAGACAATGACATTGTGAAAAATCCATATCGACACCCCAACCATAAAAATAGATATTCTAAAAGGTGGGAAATGTCGAAAGATAGTGGTACCAATGTGATCAAATCTCCTAACGATAGATCAGTATGGAATGCCAACATTCCACAACAAATCAATTTGGGATGGATTGATTCATCCACATATCGAAAGTTGTGCTCAACTCTTAGTAGTTCGTATCGACGTGTTTCGTCAACTGTGACACCATAAAAAATGATGCAGAAACATTATAAGGCTTTGAGGACAAATCCTTTCTACGGGAGTGGCAATGTAACAAACTTAAATAATAACAACAAACAAACAATATATATATATATATATATATATATATATATATATATATCAATATGAATTATTAATATTAATACATATTGATATTCAGAATTAATAATTAATAAATAGTTATTAGTAAACTATTCTAAAATGACGCATCCTTTCATGGATGGTATCCAAAGTGCCTTTCCAATTTAGATATATATGGCACTCACTTTCAAATATATCATCATTCATCTTTAATATCTATTTAATATTTCCAATATGGAATTATTTTCCATTGGTTGATTATTCAACTGAGTAATCATTGTGGGTTAAAATGCAAATCATGTGGGTTTAGAATTCTTTGTTTACTTCAAGAGGCATATCCATTTTTTCTTTGATTTTGACAAAAAAAACTCAGGTAGGTGTGTTCGTATTAAGTTATTACCGAGAAGGGTGGGGAATCAATAATACCTCAAATATGTCCAAAATATGTATATCTTCATATTTAAAATAATCACACCAATAAATAGAACACCACACAAATATATGAGAGAAAATGTATATCCATATATATGTATATCAAAGGTTACATCAATAGGAGATTGCAATCTCCAATCATGAGCACCAACTCATTCAGATGTTCACTTAATCTCAAGTACAACTTGCAGTCTTTTGGCACCAAATTGCAACAACTTATATTTTTGTAAGATTCAACTTACAACCTCTAAGCACCGACCTGAATAGATATCAATACTTTCATGCAAACTCTGAAATGAGTCTTCAATCTATGATCTATAGAAGAAATGCACTCTCTAGGTGTGGAAGTAACAACTTCCTATTGTTCTCCATCACCCATTGGAAGGAGGTCGTGATCCCTTGAGTTTTATTTGCACCCATAGAAATGATTTTGCTCCACCTCGATATTTTTACAACACCTACTAGAAGGAGGTTAGAGCCCCCTAATCCTTTCCCTATCCTTCCTCCCTAATATGAAATGTTAGTATATAGCAAGTAGTCATATATTCTTCCTTCAAAATATGAAATTTCTAAATTCTTATGTTCTATGTCTGCATTTATGTGTCATCCATTTGCCCAAAATATTTTGATCTACATTTTTCTGTTCAAGTGACACAACTGTCACAATCCTTGATTTGTATCTTTGTATTTGCGTTAGAGAGTTTCCCAAAACAATTCAGATCCGTGTCTATGAGTTTGTTCCTGAATATCTGCATCCAACCTTTCTTCAAAATGTGTGTGTGTTTGTTCAAGTCAGACCTTTCTACAAAGTACACTTACATCTTTCCACGTCAGACCTTTCTTCAAAATATGATGTGCAAAGATAACAGTGATCTACATAATTATACTTACTATTCACACATCCATACATTGGGTATTCTATCAACCAGTGCTGCTCAACTTGCACTATGACTCTACTTCAAAATAATATTCATTTTTGACCAATGAGTCATTGATACCCCAAAAAACAAAGACTCTAAATCTTTTCAAAGAGTTATATCTTCATCCTCCACAAGCTTACTTCACAAGGATCATATCTTGCCTATTATAACCTTCTTGACTCAAGAGATGTGTCCACTTGTGAAATTCATTTACTTCAGATATTGTCCCACTAGATTGTGTCTCCGACAATTTTAATGTTTGTGTCAGCGTGCCACATTTGTAATTCATCTTTGTAATTGAGGACACAGATATGCCACTATTTATGTGGGACTTTTGCACAATTAATTCACAAGTCTCATACTTATGGTTATTTACAATTATTCTTTTATACACATAAATATGTGTGCAAATACAACCAATATGAAACGTGCATGCATATTCATAATTATAAAGACACACATACAAAAACATTCAGGAGCATAAATTCCATATTTGTCATTTCATTACATGTATTTGACATCAATGGCAACACATCAACATTATTCCCCTTTGTGATTGATGTCAGGACAAGTAGGCTCCCCATATAAATGCTCCCCATTTCATTGGGATCTTCTTTACTTCAGCTTCTCTCTTGGTCACCTTTTCCTAACTTTTATCCCCCCTTTGACATCAATGGAAAAGGGACTTTCTGGATTGTTGTCTGAGATGATTTCCTTGCTCAACTTCTTTCTTTATTTTCTTTTCATGTGTAGATTTCCTTTGAGCCATATTTTCTTCTTCTACTTTCATTTTATGACATTGATCTCTTAGGAATTTATTTTCACTCAGATTATTGTGCCATTCTAACATAACTGATTGAATCCTTCTCTTTATTTCTTGTGTTGTGGAAGTATCAACTCATGAATTTCATCTATAGAAAAAAGGAGAGAAACAAATCTAAATGAATTATAGAAGTTTGTTCCTTTTGAGAAGAGAGTCCCAAATCTATGGTTGGGATATTCAATATTTGATGCAGCACTTTGCTTGTCTGCACTTCACTAGAATGAAATTGATCTATCTTTCTTTATTTGATGGACATTATTTGTTGATTCAAATTAGTAATATTTTCTTCCATCCTCAACAGCTTGTCTTCTTGTTGGATTGTAATATTTTCAGTATCTCTCCTTGTGACTATGTCTTCCATGGAATCTTCTATTCCATTCTAAATGTATACATTGATTTACTCAAAATAATCCTTGGTGAGTGTATGAACTGGTTTATGTCTATATTCATTTTTCTTCTTTATTTTCGCCTCTTTTGGATGACTGGTTTCATTCCTCTTTTCAGTGGGGACCGGTTATTGTGTAGTCTTAGGAGGAATATCAAAGAATGGTTCTTCAACAATGGGAACTACATTGCTGGATTTCTATGCATTTTCTTCATCAACTCCCAGCAGTATTTTCCATTCTTCTCCCCATTCATGAACTATTTGTGCTATGTCATTTTTGGAGCACATATTCTTGGTGAGAAGCCATTGTTTATTGGAGTCTCTTTTGGCTTGTATATAGGTATAATGCATTCCAATATTCAAAAGTAATATTCCCTTGTATGCATTTACTTTATGAGGTGCCACTCGTGGAGTTTCATGGAGAATAAATATGATTTCCTCATTATATACGCAGAAGTTGACATTGGTTTTCTCTTATCTTCGTGCTTTAGTGGAAAACCATAAGTTTACAAAACTTGCACCCAAGGAAGGTTTTATGTTCCTATGAAGGAATTGACTCCCTTTCAGATCTTTCCAACCTATAAAAGAAATGTAGAATAGAAACCAGGAAAAATGAAAAGGATTACCTACCTCTTGAGCTTCTAGACAATCTTCGCAGTATTCATTCAATAGAAATTTTGACTAATTCATTTGAATTCCTTTTACACACTTTTCTACAGCTACAATGAGAGCTGCTAAAACCTGACCTTGTCATCCCTTCCATAATATTTTACATATAAGTATCTAAAATGCAAATCTTATAGTAAAGTTCTTTATTTAGGAAACAACAAAACCTTTTCTTTCTTGTTGAATTCAGTTTTTATCAGTGACCATTTTTCTCAGTGTTTTGTCTTGCTTTTTTTCAAAAAGGAGACTGATATCTTCTTCAGTTGCATGTAGTCTAGTGATCGATTCAATGATATTGGAATCAATGGAGATTGATTTGTTTATCCATAGGTATCCTCCATGAACTTGAGACAACAATAATTTTGCACACATTAGTACATATGGAGTGTTTCCAAAGAAGGGAATTTCCAGTAACTTCAATACTCCAGACTTCGAAAAACCAATAGCCCATTGTTAGATTATTGGTCTGCCTGATGCTCCTTTCTCCAAATAATTTTTTATAGACGTAAAATCAGAAAGCTTTACCAAGTCTCGAGTGTCACGGTATTCAATAATGAGTTCATAATAAAGTTCTTTATTTAGGAAACAACAAAACTTTTTCTTTCTTGTTGAATTTAGTATTTATCAGTGACCATTTTTCTCAGTGTTTTTTCTTGCTTTTTGTCAAAAAGAAGACTGACATCTTCTTCGGTTGCATGTATTCTGATGATCGACTCAGAGATATTGGAATCAATGGAGATTGATTTGTTTATCCATAGGTATCCTCCATGAACTTGAGACAACAATAAATTTGCACACATTAGTACATATGGAGTGTTTCCAAAGAAGGGAACTTCCAGTAACTTCAATACTCCAAACTTAAAAAAACCAACAACCCATTCTTAGATTACTAGTCCGCCCGATGCTCCTTTCTCCAAATAATTTTTCATAGATGTAAAATCAGAAAACTTTACCGGGTCTTGAGTGTCACAGTATTCAATGATGATTTTATCCACTTAACCATACAAATCTCCTTCAATAATTACTCCCACATATACATTTTGATTTTGAAAGCTTGTATTTTCTAGGTCTGAAAGAGTGAACATTGGAGCATCCATTCTTCGAGATGGGATATACTCATAGTAATCCTACGTAGGAACTGAAGAATTCAAATCTTGAGGTTGTTTAATAGATGCCATGTTTTTCATACTTGGTTGTCTGTACCTTGAAGGATGACAAAAAATAAGGTTTTTCTTCCGACTACATTTTTTAGGGCTATGAAATAACCCCAAAAATTCCTTGATAAAATCCATCCTTACTTTAAGTGATTTTTGTTTTGGTTTTATTGTCTAGGTTCACTGTACTGAAGTGAGGTTCATCATGGTTGGGCATTTAATTCCATTTATGTCATTTCCCACATTTTTTTGTAATTCATGTTCTCCAGACTCTCCAAAACCCTCGTACATGCCATGCTTAGCATTAATAAGTTATGTACATTGAGATTTCACTTAGATCCGATCCTTTAGAAGAACTAAAAAGTTTTGAGTTTCAAAAAAAACATATTAGATCAGGTTACATACCTTTAATAATTGCAATTTGCATATGATATTAATATCCACTAACTTTTACTAAGTTTGTGCTCCAAGTCACCATGTCACAGTATACTTGAGCGCATTTGACTTACTACGACTGATTTTCACATTCATGGGTTAGTCAAGGGGTGAAGTACAGATTGATTTTTTGTCCATACTTCATGTTGTTGAGAAAGACTTAGGATTAACAATTTTATTTCTCCAAATCATAAGTTTTTCCCCATTTGAGATGTTTCTAGGAGAAGTTTGCATATTTTTGTTACTTGTCTTCATTCTCCAAACTTTCTGCAACTTGCAGTTATCAATTTTATTACCCACATTGTTGCATCTATAGTAGATAACATTTTTTCAATCTTTAGCTCTATGTCCATCTTTTGCGCACTTCCAACACACAATAACCTTACTTGGTTTCTTTTGTTTCTTCGTGTCTTCTTCTTTGTATCTTTTGCCAAATTTATTTGGAGGAAGGAGATGTTTACTTTCATTTAGCATTTCCATGCTTTTGATATACATGTTATTTATCTCAATATAAATTAACAAAAATATATAATAAATAAACACTAAATAACTATTAATAATTAAATAAATAACTCTTAACAAAGAGTGTAACAAATATAAAAGTTATAAATATTAACATTTAATACTAAGTATGTTAATTAATTAATTACCCTAATTAACCTACTTAGTATTAATATTTATTCACTTCACACAATCAATATTACTAGAACACCTGGAATATTCTATAAGTCATTAATAGGACAAATATATATTGATAATTGGATAGATAAAAAGATGTTTTACAAGAATTAGTGTTGGGTATTTTATACCCTAAATGGTAAGGGGGGTGACTTTTCAAGTCACCTCTTGAGTAATTAATTAATTACCCTAATTACCCTACTTAGTATTAAATGTTAATATTTACCAATGTACATCCAAATCCTAGGCTCTATCAAGCGCCGAGATGGATCAAATCTCTTGAGGTGCAAACCTTTTCTTAGGTATCCATTGATTTGATTCAAACCAAAAGACATGTCTTTTTATTTAAGTTTCACATATAATTTTATTGTTATTAATATTTAATATTCTTTATGGCCGACATATAATATTTTTTTTTATTTTTTATTTTGTTAGGAACGAACATTGCATCATTTCCCCACACATGGTTTTAAAACCATATGCAGGGCCCTCCTACAATCATGGGTTGTTTAGGAGGCCTTGCACATGGTCTTAAAACCATTTGCAAGGCCCTCCTAAACCATGTGCAAGGCCTCCTAAACAATCCATGGTTAAAACCATGTGCAAGGCCTCCTCAACCATGTACAATAAAACCATGGGTTGTTTAGAATGCCTTGCACATGGTTTTAAAACCATGTGCAAGGCCAACATTTTTTTGCGAATAATTCAATTTTGTGTTTTTTCTTGAACCATATATTTTTTTACGGATAATTAAACTTTTACTTTTTTATTGTTTTGTTAGATAGAAAGATTACAACATCTCCCCCATATTATTTTTGTGGCCGACATTTATTTTGGCTTATTAGAAAATTTATTTTTTATTAATAAAAATAACTTTAGGAAAGTGATATTATTTTTTATTTTGTGTTACAAAATATCTCCCATAATATTCACTATCACTATTATTTTTTGACCACATGTTACATCACGTTATTATTTTTTGACGACATGTTACAAACGTTACGTCACATTACAGGATCTCCCCCATACTGGGCTATAGAGCGCCTCTCGGCACAATAACTTTAATATTTGTTACACTCTTTGTTAAGAGTTATTATTTAATTATGATAATTATTTAGTGTTTATTTATTATATACTTTTGTTTATTACATTGCCTCTCCCTTAAAATTGCTTTGTCCTCAAAGCATAGTTGATTGTATGACTTTGTTCTCTTGCTCGTAACGATTTTTCATGATGTTGTGAGCTTGGAACTATGATGCTTGATGAAACTAGGCGGTATAATCTTCAGATTTCTGAACTAATGTGTTGCATTTTTTGGGAAGTGATCCATCCCAAATCTACCTTCATTGGAATTGTTTGATGATCGACTGCTCATACATAACTTCTTAATTTAGGCTTCCATAAAAGTTTTCGATGTTGTTTTTGTTCATTTTCAAGGTTTTAGTTGGTTTTCCTATAAGAAGAACGATGTTTATTTTCTGCTTTAATTTGATGTTGGTTGTATCGAATTCTGTGATTTGGGTGATGATAAGACATTCGAGTTGTTTGTGGAATCCTTGTAGAAACTTCAATTGTTTGTGATTCTCGCGATTTACTGGTTGATAATAACTCTGAGGATTTTTTTAACTCCTCATTTTTTAATTTTTTTATTTGTTTAGTCAACCCTTGATTCAAATTTTTTAAGCGATAATTTTCTTCATTTTTTTGTAATAGATTCTTATTGAATTCATTTTGGAGATCCACTTCCTTTTGGTGGAATTCCTGTTGGATTTATTCTTGCAATATTTTTTCCATTTTTAATTTCTTAATCTATACGATCAAGTCTTGACTATGATTTTTCAAACAAGTAATTTCTTCATCCTTACTAGCAACAATTTTTTTAACTTCTTTCTGCTTCTTTTGTTCTAACTTCTGATTACCCTGTGAAATCATATTTGATATATCATTGAATTCTTCAGATGTTGGAGCTTCTATATCTAAATTCATTGTAATATCTTGAAACGTGATTCTCTTTTTCTTATAGGAAAATGTTAGAAACTTCTTTTCAGCATTTAAGATGAAAGTCCCCAATGTTTTTATCCAAGGTAAGCCCAAAATTATGTCACAGCCAAAGCTCCATAAAGAACTAACAATGAATTTCGATGTGACCTTATAATCTCCAACATTCAGTTGTAAGACACTTCTTTCAATTTGTTTTCTGTCCCAAAAGTCTAGCTTTTCCCATATATTTGACTCAGGAATCACTAAATGGTTAGCGAATTATAATTATTACTTTCAACAGGTGCAATAGAAATGGTGATATCCTTCCCTGCAAGTTTCCCTTTAATTCTAAATAGTATTGAAACATTTCTTTGTAAGGTGATAGGATATTTTTCCTTCTTTTCAACATTAAAATCCATATTCTTGAGTTTTCTTTGAAATTTAATCAATATCTCCTTTTTTCCAATAGTTTTTTAAAATGCGAGTAGATTGGGTAGTTGGGAGGAATAAGTGTTACCCTCCCCACCTAAGTTAAAATCTCACTTGCTTCTTAGTATTTATTATTATGCACTTTTATATTCAAACCCAAACCCACTTTAAGAAACCACGTGTGGTTTCACTTTTACGCCTGTTTTTTTCTTTTACTTTTATCTTTTTTTTAACTTTTTTCTTTCTTTCCTTTTTTTTCTTTTACTTTTATCTTTTCTTTTTTAACTTTTTTTTTATTTCCATTTTTATTTTTTGTTTTGACTTTCTTTTATTCTTTTACTTCGTCAAAGACCATAATTTTAGGGAAAAATCACGATATGGCCAAAGGCCTGGATCACAAACTAGCTCTAATACCAAATCAAGTGAATATTTATTCACTTCACACAATCAATATTACCAAAACACCTGGAATATTTGATAAGCCATTAATAGGACAAATATATATTGATAATTGGATAGATAAAAAGAAGTTTTACAAGAATTAGTGTCAAGTATTTTATACCCTAAGTGGTAAGGGGGGTGACTTTTCAAGTCACCTATTGGCCTCTATCTACTTCTTGTCTAGACCAATGGTTCCATCACTCAACATAATACCAACATGACACCCCAAGACATCAGCCTGACGAAGTAAGATCAGTCAGCAACACCTACGAAGTAGACACAGTCTCGCATAAGATATCTTAATGGGTAACTTCCAAAACCATGTTTTTGCAGTTGGCAAGGGATTATAGCCCCCTTATGCGCAACCAAGGTTCTCGACAAAGATGATGGGATGGACTCTTTCACTCTGTGACAATGGCACAACTATGTGCCATAGTTCACTTGCGTAACACAATAGTGTCCTTAGGCCTTAATGACTGGCGCAAGGGTGCGACGTAGTAAACCCCTTACACTCTACAGACAGTGATGACTTATATTTATACTCTACAGATAGTCATGAACCTATACACATCAATTAATACATTCATACTGCAACATTAATATAACACAACTACAACTGTAATATTGTAAGATAAGAAAACATCCACATAAACATTCACCATTCAATGGCATTCATCCATACAACACTAGAAATAATGTGGAAACCTGTCTCGAAAAAACCACCAAGGTGCTCTTCATCTTGCATAAGAAATGGATATAGCACCTTGCAGCCTGTAACTTGCAAACTATTCATAAGATATGTCTTTCTAACTCAATCTTCTTGCTCTCATGCTCTCTGGTTTACTCTTCTATCTACTCCTACTGATCTACACACAGCCTGGATCGACTCTTCTACTCTACTAGCATTCTGCGAACACAACTGTAAGATCTACAACTCAACAGCATTCTACCTCTATCATCTAGCCAACTTACTGAACTTACATAACCTTTTGAACCCTTATACAGAGTGGGTTTATCTTACTTATAGCATCTACGAGACCACACCGATTCGACTGAGTACTGCTTAGTTATTACAGACTCAACAACTTACAAAATATCTCTGTTATATAAATCTCATCCCATACCTAGTGGTGAAAATCCTAGAAGACAATTAACCACATCTTTAACTAGCCGCATAAACATATTTCATCTTTCTAGTGATGGTTATAACTAGCTGCAAAAACTGTCCTTCCATCTTCCTATGGTTCGTCCTTTCGTCGTCTTCCTCGATTTCCACCTGTAGAGCTTTAACTCTTCTACCTTCTGCTTCCATCGACTCAAATCTTCCTTCCTTATCGTAGCTTCCCTTCTACTCTTCCTCCGTCATGGTCATGTTTTATCTTCCTACGTTGGTTCCTTCATTCCCTTCTTGACCTGTTTTTACCCTGTCGCGCATGCACTTTTCCTCTTTTGTTTGCACATATAATTTATCCCTATATACTTTTCCTTCTTTTCCTCTCTCTTCTCCTAGCCCAACAGGCCCCCAACACTCACATGTGGCTCGTCCTGAACCACTAAGTAAAAAGAGACTTCTCCACAAAATTTTGTGCCACAAAACACTACTACATTTTGACCAAAAATCCGACGGCTATCATGTCAGATTTTCGACACTTCCCTGTCGCATGAACGACACTTTGATTTTTTTTAACTGTCGGAAACTTTTCGTCCGTGATCCGACACCTAGGTAACCATCGCTTAAGCAACACCTAAGCAACCGTCGGTTAAATTTACAGTGTCGGTTAAGCGACGGAATTTCTTCGACAGTACTGAAATTTTTTAAGAAAATAACTCTTCATTCCGTTAGTAAAGTGACAGAATTTTCGTCGGATACGTGACGGATATCAACTATGGCTGTCGTATAAGCGACAGGATGTTCCATCGGTTATGCGACGGATATGAACTATCACAGTCAGAAAAGCGACATGTAGCAACGTCGATTAAGCAACTGATAGAAACTATAACTGTCGGAAAAGCGACATTTAGCAACGTCGATTAAGCGATGAATAGGGATATTGAGCATCGGTTAAGTGACGTTTATGAATGTTTTTAAAAAATAAAAACGCCTACAAAAGCGTCGGTTAAGCGACGTCTGTAGGCATTTTTTTTTTTAAATCATTTATCAATAAGGCACATGAGCCCTGGCATCAATGTGTAAGTTGGCTTGGTCATTTCCTGCATTCGAGCCTCGAATTTGGCTATATCAATCCCTTGAATGCGGATCTCAATTGGTACAGGACGCACACCAGGTGGAAAATTGAAAATCCCATGTGTAGTAGCACCAATCCACTCTCCAAGATCTTTAGCATTTGCAAGTCTAGGTGTCTATCTTGTAGATTTTGAATGAAATTCACAAATTCTATATGGGTATTTTATTTAGTTTATCTAATCATGTTCATGTTTAAGGGTTGTGGTTCAGACTCTATATTGGTTGTTGTGGTTCAGACTCTATATAATTTCTTTTTAGTGATTTTGATAGTTTAGATACTTTTAAATTACAGTTTTTCTAGATTTTGATGACTTAGATACTCTTAGTATCACAGCTTTTTTACTAAAGACTAATCTCACAAAACACAAACAAAAAAATCTCAAATTCATGTGATACTACTGTATAAACCCAAATGCCCAAAATCACATAAACATTTTATATTCACTACATCTCTGCATTCTCAGAGTAGATGCAACAAGGGATATTACGTTGCAATAAAACTCTCATATTCATGTGATACTACT
The DNA here is from genome assembly GCA_001517045.1 of Pseudotsuga menziesii. NCBI lineage: Eukaryota > Viridiplantae > Streptophyta > Pinopsida > Pinales > Pinaceae > Pseudotsuga > Pseudotsuga menziesii. The sequence goes on along the minus strand of LPNX010209858.1, from coordinate 898,830 downwards.
GTATAAACCCAAATGCCCAAAATCACATAAACATTTTATATTCACCACATCTTTGCATTCGCAGAGCAGATGCAACAAGGGATATTACGTTGCACTAAAACTCATCATGGGAAATATACAAGGAATGTGAAGCCAATATGTACAGAGAGACTGCAGATCTGTAAGTGCAATCATGCATCACATTACATGGGTCACAAGATAGGGTGAGAAAAATACTTACCAGGTATGTTGAGAGCCAAAGTAGCCCAGAAGCCAATATTGGCAGTAAGTGAAGGAAAGAAGACAGACCAGAACATGCCTTGCTGAGCACCTCCCTTACCGAATTGTGATGCCATGGAAAGCATAGGGACAAACCCACCTGCATTCACATAGGCCCATAACAGCAGAGCCCCAGAAAGTGAAATCAAGATCGGAGCAGAGTACTTCTCCAGCTTCCTGATGCTCTCCATCCCATTCCACATAATTACTAGCTGCAAAATCCAGAAAGCCAAGAAGCATGCAAATTCAGGAACACTGGTTCCAAGCCATGGAATGAGTAGGCCTGTCATCTTCCCCTTCAGCAGGGCATTGAGGAGCACAAATATGGCCTACCCACCAATCCATGTCTCAATGCCAAACCACCCACAAGCTACCAACGCTCTCAGAATTGTTGGTATATGAGCCCCTCTGATCCCAAATGAAGCTCTGGACAAAACCGGGAAACCCCAAAAATGGATAGTGAAATGGGCACAATACCACCAATTTGTGCAAGAACTTCAATGGGATTTGAGATTACACGCCCAAAAATTACTTTAGTAGAGGAAGTTACAGCCAAACCCAAAAGTGTAAATGCTCCCATGAAAACAGGGAGACCTACTTGCCCAACAATCTGATCTGCTTGGCTCTTGGCATGCCTGGTGAAATATGAAATGCAAATAGAAATGGGAGGAGAATGAATACTTTTCACCAGGGGACTACAGGGCTGTTTCATATTTTTAAATAGCATTGGATTCCCTCTTTGCTCATATTTAGAGAGACATTATAAAGAGAGCTAATTACAGAAATTAACTGCCTCATTAAAGGGTAAGATTTTTGGTATCTTGGCTTCCCTCTATGCTTTCAATGGAAACCAATTCTACTGATTGAGTGTAATATATTGTGCTGTAATATGTGTTTATCATAAAGACATAATGCTCAATTAAAGATTGAAAGCTTCTAGTACTACCAGATACCTCTATTCTTTCCATTGAAGACATGTTTTGTGCCAATGCAACATACTTCTATTTACTACGAGAAAAGCAGGATAAGAAACTAAATAGGGCAGTCATTCATATACTAGTTTAAGAAGGGGTTCATTTTTGGAGATAGATGGATGATTAAGAAGGCCGGTAGAAATGTCTGAGACACATAAGATTGGCTGGGATTTCTTTCTGGTGAGAAAGGCCATGTAAGGCTACTTTTAACGTAGACACAGGAAGTGGCTGCAAGTCTAGCAACTCAGTTGGAGGTGGGTGTTTCTCTGGAAAAATAAGATGTCTAAATGAAACTGGCAATATTGTCTGTGACCCTAACCACTTATTAGATACAACACGAATAAAGTACTGGGGAGGAAGAGGTTCATGGATGGGGACAGTGAAGCTCAGATGATGGTCATCTTCAACAAACTACATTTTTAACATAAAATATTCATGATGGAGTATATATTCACCATCATTGTCTTCTACTATTATCCAAAAAGGTTCCACATATCCATGAATCTTTTCATCCCACTGAAAATCTGGAGTGATAGTTAGTTCTACTTTCAATACAGTTCGTGTTATTGGTTGGACATGAGCAGAAAGATCCAACTTTGGAAACTGATGGACAAATTTATGAATGCTTTTACCCATCTTTGGAAAATGAATGAGCTCCAAGTTTGAAAAACCATGCTTAACCTTCAAGTTCATTATCAGCAACACAGCAGAGAGAACACTTATGCGGGAGCCTTCAAAAAGCGGTTCGTCTGCCTTCTCAAGTGTAGGTAAATCATGAAGATCTTCAAAGTCATCAATTGGCAGCGCATGAGGTTGATCATTGTCCATTCTAACATTAAATGCATCATTGATTAATGCATTTGCACCATCATCCTCAATTATGTTATCATCATGATCATCGTCTAATTCCATGTCATCATTAACTTGATCATGATCAGTATTCGCAGGACCTGCATATTGACGTTCCTCCTGCACTAGTTGTTCCTGCGTAATTATCACATTCTCCATGTTAGAAACATCCCTAGGAGGCCCTTGCTTTATAATTAA
>LPNX010209858.1:809138-896529 GCA_001517045.1 Pseudotsuga menziesii | reverse complement strand
GAACCTAGGCTTTCCATTTTAATGTGTGTGGGATAATGTCTTAAGTGTCGCTTTCCATTTTAAATAATTAACCAATTACGACAAATTATTAAATGATTGAGCAATTCAACCGCCGTCGCTTAAGCGATGCTTAAGCCATTATTAAATGAATGAGCAATTCAACCACCGTCGCTTAAGCGATGCTTATGAGGATATCCGTCGCTTAAGCGACGCTTGCAAGCCTAGGTGTCGCTTAAGCGACGTGTATTCCCATCATTTCAAAAAAAATATATATCTTTCTGATTTTTGGCACAGTTAAAAGAAAAAATCAACGTGCCATCGGAAAAAACCGTCGGATTTTAGATCGAAATGTAGTAGTGAAAGTTCATGCTTCCCCCAAAAACTTATGTTTCTAGCAACAACTGCGCCACGGAACCAACCTTGTCCTGTAATTCCTTCAAAAATTGTTGCACCCAAGAAACATACGCACTAACTTCCTCAGCTTATTTCTCCAATTTCTCCACTCGGTCGAAATTGATGTGTTTCAACAGTACTGCTTCTAACGACTGCGCAATATGCTGAAGCTTCTGTTGCACAGGCTGAATAAGCCCTGTCACCCACACTGCTTCAGACTGATATTTTTCCACCTCCTCATTCCTAGTGTGCTCTAGGTCACAAAGAGCTTAAGCTTCCTGCTGAAGTTGTTTGATCTCAACCATCTTAGTAACTTTCTCCTGCAGCAAGTGCTTCTTCATTTATGCCTTCGCAGTGGTGATTTTCTAATCCTCTTGTTGTGCATCCTCCTTGATATTCTCTCCCATATCATCTTCCAAAAGTGCCTCCCATATAGTGTAAATGGATTCAACTGCCTTAGTGTAGAGATTTTCTCTGTCGCATATCTTCGCAACATCCTCACACGTTTCTTTATTGCGTTCCTCAAGCACTTCTAGAGGTGTGCTTGGTGCCTTCCTAGCTTGAAGCTCCTCAACCTTTTTCTTTAACTCTACTGCAATCCATGATAGTTGGGAAAACTTAGCTTCTAAATATTCATCTTCTTGGCTCACTTCCGGTGGGAACCCGATGACTGTGCCCTTAATGGTCTTAGCTAGTGCAATGCAGCTTTGCTTGCATGCCTCAAGTTCTTGGTATTTTTCCTTAAGGAGGGCCTTGCACCCCTCAATTTATTTCTCATTTTCCCTAAGGAGGGCCTTGTGTGGCTTCGCCTTCCTTTGTTGTTTTGTTTCCTAATAGGAAACAACATTCTCCCTTGGTCATATTTCCGACGCGGCTTCCTGTTGTAAGCCATATACTTCACTCAAGGATAGCTTGGAGAAGTTGATCTGCAGTGTGTCAAACTCCTTGACAACATCATCAAATGCACTCATCTCCATTCCCGTTTCTAGTGCACGCCCCTAGATCTTTACTTTGATCAGCGGCACTAGCTTTGGCTTGAATAATGGGACACTAGGATCCACAAGATATGTCTCAGCCTCAATAGTGGATTTGACCTCGTTAATGGTGTCTACCAATTTATTAAGGTGGTTCGCAACTTGATTAGCTATGCTTACCTACTGCGTCTTTAGAATGGAGAGACTGTCCTTGATGACCTTAGTTACAACATCTGCTAGCATGTGAATATCCTCTTCAGTCAAGGTATCCATGTTAGCTGTTTTGCTATATTTCCTCTTCTTGCGCTGGGGATCCCGTCCTTACTGCTATGTTTTCTCTTGGGTCTAGAAATTCTTTGGACTATGTGTATGCTCTGAATCACCATGATCAAATCCACCATCACCACCATCATTATCTTCTTCCTCCTCTTCTTGTGACTGATTATCTTGATCTTCGCCTCCATCGTTTCCTTATCCATTTTCCTAACCATTTCCTTGGTTCATCGATGGATCTTCTTGGTGTTGTTCTACAAGAATCACTCTGCGAGTGGGTCATGCCATTCATCTGGCCATTCTTGGACAATTGCATCCACATCAGCATCAATGATCATGAAACCTCCATTGTGTGCTTGTTTCGTTGGGTCGTTCTTCAGCTCCAAAATTATATTATGCGCGCCATCCTGGAAATTTATGAAGGCCGCATACCTATGCACTGTCACATGTTGTATTCTATGGGTTTTCCTAATAACATCGCACAATGCCTTGACATGAAAAAAAAACTCGATGTTATTATCCATCTAGAGAGCCTTGTTCTTATTCCTCTCCCATAAGTTTTGATACTTTGTGCCAGGGAAAAGTAGTGGGACATCCATTTGTTGGTAGTCTGGTGGGTTGGACCATAGAATGAATGATATCAGGATGAGTAATCAGGAGTAGTGGAATTTGTGATTAATATCTTCATGTTCCTATTAGTTCATTGAGCAGAAATTGTGACCAATTGAAAATCACTCCTTCTCCGCATAGTTCTAGAAGCTCTACTGCTCTAACAGTACATTGAGTTGGCCTCATATTGCACAACAGTTTATAAGAGAGGGGCTTTGCGGTGAATCGCACTATGTTGTCCTCAATATGGCCAATCCAAAATCCCCTTCCTGTGCATTGAAGGTTATACTTCTGCTTCATCTTAGTGGTGTCTTTGTGGTTCAAATATGGCATGGGGTCTTTTCCTGTCTTTAGCAGACCTGTGATTGAAGAAATAAGCTTGATGGTGACCAAGTATGGTTGATCGAACCATAGGAATCCTCTATGGAAACAGACCAAAATTTGTTTCATGTATGTATTAACCTGTATACTGTGGTCGAAATGCGGCATGAACAACAAGTCCAACAATCCTGCATTGGTGATGCTAGTAGCCCACTGCATCGATACTAAGACCTGTGCCTATGTCGGTTCGGCTTGATTTGTAGTCATGCAGTTTCTCATTTTCAAGCCAAACTATAGGTGAGTGTCAACATCTTCAAACACCAACCTAGTGAACTTTGGCATTAGCTTCATCAGCAAGGGTACATCGTTAGGGGTTCGGGGTGAGACTAAAAATGTGGACGCTTTCTTTGGAAGCATCATCTCCACCGCATCAGCTCTCTTGGGTCGAACATAGTGCAGGAATTCTTCTTCTTCCCTCCCAGCATCCATGTCTCAGCAAGGTGGTGATTCCTCATCCATGAGGGCCTCCTCCTTTAGGTCTTCCTCCATTGGTTTTTTCCTAGGGATTTCCACAACTGCCTTAGCCTTTCGTTTCCTGGTCATTTATAGTTGGGACGAATCTCCTGTTGCTCGCTCATCGACCTGTCTCAACTCCATGACTAGTGGTGCAGCCACAGCTGGCGGTCTCTAAACTAGGTTCGACATAGGGTGCAAACCAGTGGTTGGGATATTGGTATGGGCAGTCACAGGAGCAGCTATAGGAGCAATTTTCTTCCTTGTTTGTGTCATCAGGTGAATTTCTATTTGTTGCTCTGGTTTTTGTATCTCAGGTGATTCTATCTCTTCCTCAATTGGGAAACCTGAGATAACAGTTGCATCGGATAGCTCACTCTCATTGGGGATGTCTATTACCATGGGTGTCAACTTACTTTGTGACAGGATTCGGCTTTGTAAAATCTTGGCTCTGGTTCTCTCTGCTCTCTCTATGTGCATAAAAGACTGTTTAATGGCAAAGCCTTGTATTTATACATGCATCTGCATCATTTAGTCATCATGTGATGGTATTTCGATGTCTAATCAATTACATGGGATTCTCGGCCGATGCGGTCCTTCATTAACTCGGCAACTCGATCTGTGGGTTGTACCTATCAGCATAGTTATGGCAGTTATGCCGAGGACGACTGATGGGACCAAAAAGCATGATGTCATTCTCCTCATATCTTGTCAAATTAATGACTCTTAGCTATCATAAATGCCTCAATCTCTGCCAGATATTCTCACTTTAATGTTGACCAGCCTGTCATTTCTACTTTTTGCAGTACTTTCCACCTTTTCCTGTGCTTCTTACTTTTTCATGTGCTTGGCTCATTTTCTTGTGCTCTGTACTGGTTCCACCACAGACGTGCGACAGAACAATTTACATATTTCGGCCTTTTTTTTTAATCCAAGCAGCGTGGTCCTAGCCAGGCATGTCACAACCATTGTAGTAAGGCTTCAGGTGACTTCAATTCACCATTCCTGCAACATATGTTCCATCTAATTTCTGTAGTTTTATTGTGCCCACATCAGTGATGTGCACAATTACATATGGCCCAATCCAATGCGTCTTTAGCTTTCTCAGGTGTTTGAAAAAATTGTTATCATACAGCAACACAAGTCCTCCGACTTTGAATGGCTCAAACTGAATATCGAAATCATTCCATGCTTTCTCTCTTTGTGTCTCAACTGTCTGATGAAATCCTACTACGAAGCGTTCCTGTTCCATCTAAATGAGTTGCGTCAACCTCTACTTAACAGCATCCCCGTCGGTCATCTCTTTCAGCGTAGCAATCCGTAAGCTGGGAACGATGTATTCCATTGGCACAACAGCTTATTGTCTATATAGTACCCTGAATGGAGTGTGGACTGTCAGTCGCTTGCAATTTGTGCGATAGTCCCATAGCACAGTTGAGATTTTCTAGTCCCAGTCATCTCGGCGCATATTGCTTACCTTGGTCAATGCATTCTCTAGAATCTTGTTGAAAGCTTCGACCGTTCCATTCGCCTGAGGATGATAGGGTGTCGTCTTCTTATGTTCGATCTAAAACTTTGCAGTCAGTTCAGCAATCATTTTGTTAACAAAATGCGTACCTTGGTCACTTAGTAGTATCTTTGGGTAGCCAAATCTGGTGACTACATTTTCAAACAAAAAAATTGTCGCAATCGCAGCGGTACAATCTTTAATAAGCACAGCTTCTACCCATCTGGTTAAATAGTATGTCGCAGTGATAATGTAGTGTGCACTAGTTCTCTTCCCTGGTGGATAGATCAGTCCCACAAAATCAACTGCCCGCTTGTCAAATGCTTGAAGGGTTATCTACGGCACAGGTGGCATCTCATTGCGGCACAATGCTTTTCCTATTCTCTGGTAGATATCACAGCACATGCAGAAGATTTTCTTATCCATGTGTATGGTTGGCCACCATAGTCCTGCCTACAATATCTTACGCATTGTTTCTTTTCCCACATAGTGTCCTCCTGCGACATAGGCATGTGCTTCACTCATTACCCAAGGTCGTTCATAATAAAAAACACAGCAGCGCAGTATTTCATCCGCACCCAGTTTGTACAAATGCCCCACAATTAATGTATAATCGGCAACTTTGACAACCAAATGTTTCTTCTGATTAGTTGACATTCCTTCGGGTGCATAGCCTATGATCAAAAAGTGAATGATTGTGTTAAACTCATGGTTATGATCGTCCATCATGTGGATCACAAATAGTTGCGTGTCAGGAAAATTATCTTCCAGACTGGTTGTCTCTTCACCACTTTCTATCTTTGATAGGTGGTCTGGCCCGACATTTAGTTGACCAGGTTTGACAATGACTTCAAAATCAAATTCTTGAAACAGGAGAATCCATCTATAGATCTTCCCCCTCAGCACTAGCTTGTTGACTAGGTATTTCAGCGCTAAATGATCAATGTACATCTGAAAATGTCCACCCAACAAGTAGTGTCAAAACTTCTGAAGTGCATAGACCATAGCGAGACCTTCTCTTTCCGTTGTTGTGTAATTTTTCTCTGTTGTTGACAGTTTTCTCCTAGCAAAATAAATAAGGTGGTCAAATTCACCCTCTCCTAGTTATGTCAATACTATGTCGAGCGCGACAGACGACGCATCGACATGAACATGGAACTCCTTCTTCCAGTGGGGAACACAAGTATTAGCATAGTGGCCATTGTGTTTTTTAATTTATCCAAGATTTCCTTGCAAGTTGTTGTCCATTGAAACTTTGTGTCTTTCTTCAGCATTTTCTCCATAGGTGCAGTGATCGCTGCATATCCTTTGATGAACTTCCTGTAGTAGCATGTATGCCCCAGCACTGATCTGAGTTGTGTGACTAATGTAGGTGGTGGTAATTCAATATTAATCACAATCTTTGCTAGGTCAACCAAAATACCATCGCAACATACGATGTGACCCAACAGCACACCAAATGGTGCACAAAATATACATTTCTTAGAATTAAGCGTGATCTGATACTGGCGGCAACGGGCCAGCATCATACGCAAACTCTCAATATGGTCTCTTACTAGACCAAAAATAGTCCAATCATCAAAGTAGACCTGACAAAATTTATGAATAAAATCTTTAAAATAAGAGACTATTATTCTAGAAAAAATAACAGGTGCATTCTTGAGTCCAAAGGGCATTACTGTATACTGGTAGCATCCCCATCCGATGACGAATGTCATTTTGTAGTGATCCTCCTTCACGATTCTGACTTAATGATATCCAGAGAAGCCATCAGTAAATGAATACATTTCTTGCCCTCCGACGCTTTCAAGCACTTCATCTATAAATGGTGTTGGGAATGGATCATGTAAGCATGCATCATTTAGCTTCCTCATCTCGACACAGATTCTGACTTCACCTATTGTTTTCTTATCCTGGATTACTATGGGGCTGATCCATTCTGATTCATCAACAGGATCAATGATTCCTACGTCAATCATGTAATCCAATTCTAATTTTACCTTCTCTTTATACCTTGGATTCAACCTATAGGGTCGCTGCTTACTGGGTTTATCATCTAGTCGCGGGGGTATTTTCATCTCCCCTAGATCTCCTACTATCCCCTTCATCTCTGAAAAATTGGTAGGGAATAAGTCATGGTACTCATGCATCATGTCTGTGATCTTCGCGACTGTCTCTTCATCCCAATAATATCCTATATTGGCGAACTTTGGGTTCTCCAACGACCCAATGTTTACTTTCTTGAATTTCAATGGCTTAAGGAACTGGTCACTTGAAATACCACTTCCTTCTACTGCACAGGTTCCCTCTAATTCTAGTATGTTTATGTTAGTCAGATCATCATCTTGGTCTTCGACCAGGTTGTAGCAAGCCATCCATTACTGAATGGTCGCACTGCATTGGTGAGAATTGGCCTCTTCAACAGGTATTTCAGCGAATATCTTCTCCTTTATCATTTGAAGTATAACATCAACTATAGGGTGCTCATTAGCAAATTCAAATGTGTGCATGAATTGCTTAGCTAGCCCTTCCCAATCTTGGGTTCCTTGCCACAATTCCATAGATGCATACCAGGTTCTAGGTGTCATTTCCAATGTATGTATGAAATGATGGACCCAATCTTGTCAAGGGTATTCTGCAAATACTGTGCGACAATGGTTAAGATGTTCAATAAGGTTTTCCAATCCTGAGTACTTGTGATTTACGAGGGTGACTTCTTCTTCGAATATGACTTGCATCAATCTCCTGCACTGTGGCCAATATGTTATAGACTGCTTGTGCACACCCCACCATCTAGCTAGTGTAGCTTTTAGCACATGATATAGCGCAGACAAGCGTTGCTTCTCTATTACAAGTCCTTCAAACTCACTTAAGAAGGTAGCAAGGTTAGGTAGACCCTCATAGGTGGGAAAATCTCTTAATTCATTCTTCACCCATCGCACAGACCTTGTAACTCTTGCACGCCTTCTCATAGAGACCTCATGTAGTCTGTTTTTTCAATTCTCCAAGGCCTCCCCTAAGTCGGATGTGCAGGAACTAGCACTCTTCCCGCTTAGGTTTCCATCCATTGTTGGATTGATGTAGTCTTCTTGCATTGCAATGAAATTGTATATATGGTCAAGGTAGTCTCCCTATCCCTCATTGTAGACAAGCTCAATGTATCTGTGTCCCTCTAATGGATCAATGGGAGACACCACTCTCATCTCATTATCCTCGAATGAAAGGATCCTTTTCTTGAATTTTATAATGGTCTGGTTGTCTATGGCCCAAACTATCCCCAACAGCATGGGATTTGGGTTCATGTCATCAACAATATTAATAACTTCAAATTCCGCAAATGTGCGCAACCCTTCAATGTCGACAGGGACCTGACTCAACCAGCCAATAGGTAGGACCCTCGCCTGATTTGCAAGTCACAACTCAATAGGAGACCAGTCCAAGCACAACTTTCCCATACTTTCCCAAGTTTTTCGTGTCAAAATATTGACATCAGATCCCAGGTCTAAGATAATGTAATCCATGTCATAATCCCCTATCTGTGTAGTCATTCTTAACTCGCGCCCTATTTTGAATTTCTTTTTTACCTGGTTAACTCTCTTTTCAGGTTGCGGTTCCATGCGTGTCTCTTTTATCATTTCCCTGTAGTTCTGTGATAGCATCTTTGTCTTGTATTAATGCTAAGAAACTTGATAGAAATGAATTGAGCTTACTAACCTTTTGTGGATTTTCCCTATGAAATATCTATTGGAATCATTCAGGCATCTCCCTGATTTCTTCTAATGTCGTTGGTTCTTCTAGATCCACAAACTCAAGTCACATGTCCATGAATACGTACTTATATTTTTGGATGTTGAATGGCATGTTCTTCTTCGTCACGGGTCATACCTATAGCTCCAGTTGTTCTTGCGAGGCTTCCTAATCAGCTCCAGTCACAGCACCTCATCATGTTATGATAGCGACATTCGGATCTCTTGGATCAACAACAATCATCTGAATGTTCAAGTTTGGATTTGGGTTTGAGTTTGGATTCGGCATAGGGTTAGGACTTATGATGGTTCTAGCCTACCACTTTGTGATCAATTGGGGACATTGCTCCACATTGTGGTCCTATCCCTTACAGTATGAACATGTCTTCACAGGTTCCAGGAAATATCTGGCATAGTGACCTGGTTTTCCACAGTTATAGCATGTAATCTGACCTCTTCCTCACCAAATCATCCTCCTCCTCTTCCTCTGAATTTTCCACCACCCCTTCCTTGTGGGTGTGGTTGCTGCAGGGGATACTGGTTCTGTTGATATTGCGGCTGCTAGTGATTTTGCTGCGCATATGGTTGTTTGGTGCATACAGAGGATGCTACTGGTTCTGATACTAATTGGGTGGGAACTGCGCAGGATGATATGATGGTTGCGTTGGTTCAGCCTAAGTCTGCTCCTCATTCTTCATCAAGTAAGTGGCAACCGTCTTTTCCTTTAGGAGATGGTATGCTCGGTAATCCTTCTCTTCATGCCCTACTAACTTGCAAAATTTACAGAACAGGTTTGCTGGGGTACTTACAATATTTTGTAGGTATAGGCACTCTTCATTGCAGTGCCCTCTAGATTTGCATATACAACACCAGGGTAGTCCATGGCCATTTAATGGGTTTGGTGCATCAGATGAGACATAATTCATGAAGGTTGGGAAGTTATCCTTAGTGTTTCCGTTCGTTCTGCATTTCATGCACTATAATTATTCGTGGGATTCCTCACACTTCTTAATGTCCTGAAGTTGTATCGTTAGATTAACCAACTGCGATTGAATCTGTACCATGCCTGTGGCACCATCAGCAATTGGCTAAGCTTCTAGCTTCATTGCCAATTCTAGTGCTTCCGTCTATGACTCAATATTTTGTTGCATTAATGGACCTTGGATGTGTGGTAATAGGGCAGCAATAAACCACTCATTATGTTGTACATCCGACATCTGAAAACTTACCTTGGCCATCAAAGTTTTAAACCATTGGTAAAAGTCCCATACTAACTCTACCAATGCTTGCTTTATCTCCTTGATATCAGTGATACACTGTGACTCAGATTTAGGTTTTCTGAACTCAGAGATCATTGTGGCTCATATCTCATCAAGGGTCTTATGCGGTGTTCCTGGAGATACTATGCAGAACTTCATAAACCAGTCAAGCGCATGAACCCTTAGAGTCGTGATCATCTGTGCTTTCTTTAGGTCTGTGTTCTGAACTAACCGAACCATCCATACAACTTCATAGATGAACCAATGCTACTCTGGATCTTCTGCTCCATTACCATTGAATGTAGGTAACCGAATATTCACCCCAACCATTGCGTTGGCATCAGGGTTATCTGATGAACGATCTAATGGAGGTATACTATCTTGCACACTAGTTGCAGTACCAACAATATTGATGTTAACAACTCTTTCAGGAGATGAGGCTCTAGACCGTACGTCTGGCGATACTCTTGGTGTGATGTAGTGGCATCCAGACCTTGGTGACTTGATAGTCACTTCAGAGTCTTCTGTTCCTTCTGAAATCGGGCTATAGTCCTCCTCTTCGTCGCAAGATCCTTTGTCTACATACAACTGAAGTTCATGCTCCCTCTCTTCTAACAAACTAGGATATCATCGAGCTTCCTCTATCTTTCTCCTCTTCCCAGATCTGAATCTCCTTCCACTCCATAGGGATCCATCCTCTAGTTCAGGTTCTATACTTCCTGGGAACATCTCAACTCATCATTTCTCATTTTCTTGATAGGTCGTCTGCAACATAGCCTTCCTCCGGTGTGTGTGACTCAACTACTCAACTGTAAGATACCCTTCTCATAAACGAGCATCTTCATCCATGTATTGATAGATAACATATATCTTCTTCAGGGTCCTTGGAAAAATTTTATTTCGGCCTCATTATATGAGGTTATAGCCTCTACTACAAACTCAGTAATATATCCTTGCAAAATACTATCAACCCAAAAATCAACAACTCTAGAGATGGTGTTACTTACACTGGTTACTTCACGAACCAAATGATCATTCCACTCAACTGCTTCTCTCCTCTCGAAATTTGTCTTCCTTTTTTAAAATATTGACAACCATTCGTGCAATACAATGGGAAACTCTGCAAATAATATCTCGTGAATATCAGTGTATATGTACTGGTCTACCCAGTTTTTTGCTCTCAACTGAGATCATGCGCTCTCCTCTTGCATGAATGCTAGCATCTTAGACTCCAGCCAGTCCTCTACCTCGTTCTTTGTCGGATTCCACAACATTTACCTCAACTCAAATGGTTAACAGTCTCAGCAATGGAACCATTTGTTGGCCTCTATCTACTTCTTGTCTAGACCCACGGTTCAATCACTCGACACAATACCAACATGACACCCCAAGAAATCGACTCAACGGAGCAAGCTCAGTCGACAACACCCGCAAAGCAGGCGCAGTCTCACCCGATATATATTAATGGGTAACTACCATAACCATGTTTCCACAGTTGGAGAGGGATTATAGTCCCTTGGTGCATGGCCAAAACGCTCCACAAAGACGATGGGATGGAGTATTTCACTCTGTGAAAGAGACACAACTATGTGCCATAGTTCACCTGCGCGACACAGCAGTGTCTTTAGGCCTTAATGTTTGGTGCAAGGGTGTGACATAGCCAACCCCTTACATTCTATAGATAGTGTGCGACTTATATTTATACTTAGCAGATTAAACATGAACTTATACACAGTAGTTCAGCAATACTTTTGAGCAATCATACATTAATGCTGCGACATTCCTATAACACAATTGTAACTGTAATACTGTAAGATAAGCAAACATCCACATAAACATTCACCATTCAACAACATTCATCCATACAATACTAGAAATAATGTGGAAACCCATCTAGGAAAAACCACCAAGGTGCTCTTCATCTGGAATGAGAAATGGATATAGCACCTTGCAGCCTGCAACTTGCAAACTGTTCTTAAGATATGTCTTTCTGACTCAATCTTCCTTCTCTCATGCTCTCTGGTTTATTCTTCTATCTACTCCTACTGATGTGCACACATCCTAGATCGACTCTTCTACTCTACTAGCGATCTGCGCACACAGCTGCAAGATCCGCAACTCAACAACCTTCTACCTCTATTTTCTAGCCAACTTACTAAACTTACATAACCTTCTAAACCCTTATACATAGCGGGTTTCTCCTACTTATAACATCTACGAGACCACACACGGTCGAGTGAATACTACTCAGTTATTACAGACTCAACAACCTAAAAAATATCTATGTTACATAAATGTCATCCCATACCTAGCTGTGAAAATTCTGGAATACATTAACCATAGCTTTAACTAGCCGCAGAACCGTCTTTCAGCTTGCCTATGCTCATCATAAATAGCCACAAAAACTGTCCTTCCATCTTCTGTTGGTTCGTCCTTCCATCGTCTTCCTTGATTTCTGCATGTCCAATTTTAAATCTTCTGTCTGCCTCTTCCATCGACTTGGATATGCCTTCCTTGTCATGGGTATCCTCGTTGTAGCTTCCCTTTTTCTCTCCCTCCATCGCGCGCATGTTTTATCTTCCTGCGTTGGTTCCTTCATTCCCTTCTTGACCTGTTTTTACCCTGTTGTACACACACTTTTCCTCTTTTGCTTGCGTGTCTGATTTATCCTTGTATACTTTTCCTTCTCTTCCTATCTCTTCTCCTAGCCCAACATCACCTCTTGAGTAATTAATTAATTACCGTAATTAACCTACTTGGTATTAAATGTTGATATTTATAACTTTTATATTTGTTACACTCTTTGTTAAGTGTTATTTATTTAATTATTAATAGTTATTTAGTGTTTTTTATTATATATTTTTGTTCATTACACTCAAGTTGTGTTTGTAGTTTATGAATTTCTTGCTCCTTTTCTCTCAATTACCTTTCCTTTTCATCAAGTGGTCATTTGTACTCACGTCTCTCATGTTGTTCATCTTGATGTTTACTGATCATTTTGTAGGTTTCATCCTTTTGTCATTGAAGTTTTTGAATCTCATCTTTTAGCGGTAGAATTACTTCAGTTGACTTTGTAGCATCCCTCCTTTAATCTTCTTCCATATCTTCTAGTTTCTTTCTTAGAAGAGAGATTTCTTCAAACATTTTTTGTTTCCTATTGCAACTTGATCCATTTTACTTTCTAATTCATCGATCTTGAGTTTTTTAGATTTACATTGTTCAACAATTTCCTGCAATTGATTGGTAAAGTATGCAGTTAATGTATTTGACTCTTATTCTTTACTTTTTAGTGTTTTCATGACATTGGTTGCCACTTGTTTTACATCTTCTATGGTCTTTATTTGTGTGTGAATGATATCTCTCGCTTGTACGATTGAAGGATTATGTTTGCTGTAAATTTCTTGTAGCCAATATGCTTCATCCATATCTGCACTGGATCATCCTTCCATATGTTAATCTATTTACTGAGGACACCCGCTCTTATACCAATTGTTGGTATTAAGTTATTACTAAGAGGGGGGGTGAATCAATAATAGTGCAAATATGTCGAAAATATGCATATTTTCAGATTTAGAATAATCACACCAACAAACAGAACACTACACAAATAGATGAGAGAAAATGCATATATATATATATATATATATATATATATATATATATATGTATGTATGTATGTATGTATGTATGTATGTATGTATGTATGTATGTATGTATGTATGTATGTATGTATGTATGTATATGTATATGAAAATTTATATCAATAGGAGATTACAGTATTTTATCATGATCATCCACTCATTCATATGTTCACTTGATCTCAAGTACAACTTGTGGTATGTTGGAACCAACCTACAACAACTTCTATCTATGTAAGCTTCAATTTACGACCTACAAGAACTTACCAAAAAAAATATCAGTCTTGTCACACAAGTTGTGACTTGTGTCTTCAATGTTCAATCTACGGAAGAACTATGCTCTCTAGGTGTGGAAGTGAAAACTTCATTTTGTTCTCTAGCACCCACAAGAAGGATATCGTGATCCCATAAGTTTTATCTAAACCCACATAAAGGATGTTGTTGCACCCTAATATTTCTCCAGCACCCACTGGAAGGCGGTTTGATCCCCCTAATCCTTACCCCATCCTTCCTCCCTGATATGAAAAGTGAGTGTATACCAAGTAGTGAAATATTATTCCTTCAAAATTCGCAACTGTTGAATTATTGTGTCCTGCAGCTGCGTATATGAGTCAACCAATTTCCCAAAATATTATGATTTACATTTTCTTCTTCAAGTTACGCAACTGTTGCAATCCTTGATCCGCGTCTTTGTATTTTCTCAGAAAGTTGGACAAAACAATTCCGTTTACTTCGGATATCGTCCCACTGGATTGCGTCTCCGACAAGTTTAATGTTTATGTTGGCATGCCACATTTTTAATTCATATTTGTAATTTAAGACGCACATATGCCACTATTTATGTGGGAATTTTGCACACATAATTCACAAGTCTCATACTTATGGTTATTTACAATTATTCTTTTATGTACATAAGTATGTGCGCAAATGCGACCAATATAAAAATTGCATGCATGTTCATAAATTATAAAGAGACACATACATAAACATTTAGGGGCGTTAATTCCACATTTACTATTTCATTACATGTATCTGACATCAATGACAATACATAAACATGGAGTTATTCCAAGGGGGAGGGGATTGTAATACCCCCAATTTTGACTTGAAATGTATTAAATAGAAATTATGTAAATGATGTAGATATTCTAGTATGGATTCCTAGTGCAAAGATCAAGGCCAAGGTCTAATTAGTGAATGGATAGACATGTATACTGTAAATATTTCTATATGGACCATGTGGTTGTCTTGTCAAGCTAACTGAAAATTTATGTAAATATTATGTCATAAAAATAATAAAATGCTTCAATATGGTTGTGTAAATAGCACTAGAGGGGATACGATTCCACTAGAGAGAAAGAGGAAAGGTGATCTGAGTTCCCAGGCGCACAACAGGGACAACAATTTGATTGAATGAATCAAGTACTGTCATGGTAGAAGCATATTAACAAAAAAGATGGCAAGAAAAGAATTTCAAATAAGTGAGAAACACTCACCTGACATATCCTTCTTTTGTAGCTCCCCCTTGTCATGGCCACTACACATCAAACAAAGATTGGTAGACATATACAACACCAATCCAGGTTTAGACATATAATAACAACCATTATAAACACGCCCTCATTACAGTCATCTAATTTGACAGCTCTCTCTCCCTCAAATGCTATGTGGCTGCATGCATGCCTTACAAACCTCTCACATGTTAACCATGGGGCATTGAAATTATACATGCATCTTGATTGTTTCAGAATGCAATTTAGACTATGGGCATTGGCTTCATATTTGGGACGTTCATGGAGCTAAATCCCACAGTTAACTGAAGTCGTGCCTTGTGCAACTTCATGGAAACCACACCCAAAGATGCTATCACGTTACAATCTCCCCTTTTGGTATCATTACTATCTGCTCAAGACCAAGACTGTATGCCAGAATGGTTTATTGATGGGGCGCTATAGAGATAGCTCCATAAATAAACCGGACAGATTCCAACAACCAAATCCAATGATCATGCAAAGGTAGAAAACCTATCGTTCGAGCAAGAGCAGGTGTGAAAGATGGACTGCCAATTGCTCTCCTGAATTTAGATTATGAGAAAAGGGAAATGTTACAAACGACCTCATATGGTCTTATTCTCCTTTCCATAGCCTTATGAATTGTCATCATGAACTTTGTTCCAAGGGTATGCCCATGTGGTTTCCATGCAGCCACTATTGTGACTAATGGATAGCCAAAAAAGGTACTCAATGTTGGCCTCGTGGCCCATGGGTGCTCCTCTAACTCATGAGGTTTGCTTCACTCTGTCATGGTCGCACTCCAAAAACCTTCATTTACCGTCACAAATTTCATTGTTGTCCACTGACAAGTTTCCATCATAGCTTCCTCGACTACTGTTTCAAGACATTGCCATTTTTGGGCCATGTCACTCGTGGAATGTCTACCTTGACTTGTGCATTGTAATTTCGATCATAATAAAACATGTGCGATTGCTCAACATATACACAAGTTCAAGGTAAAGTGCCCTTAGATTATGTTTTTGGTAGGCCAACACTACCCCATAATCTCCTTAGAAATTTCATCAAATAAAAAATATTTTTTTCTAAAAATCCTATATATGCAGTGACCTATTTGGCCTCCCATTATTTTCATCCAAACAAAAAAAAATTGCTACCTTGCTGAAAAGATATTGTCAACTATTTACATATTTGCCTTGAACTATTATTTCAATATCGTAGATACCTGTTACGATAGGGACATGGACATTATTGTGACAAATTCCCCAGCAAGGACTTTGATGCCATGCATCACTTTTTCCAAATAAAAATTATGTGCCAGTCAAAATACAAAAATACAAAACCCCTATTTTGGAAACTTTTGTGCACAATATTGAATTAGCTGCGATACTTAAACTCAATAACATTATATTAACTTTTTGAGAAGATGTAGAAATATGTGCTCGAAATATATCCAAAATCCATATCTTAAATCAATGGTATGAGAGCACATCAATCTTATATCCAAAATCCATATCTTAAATTTTCAAACCTTGATTCAAAACATATGAGAATTCATTGACCTTGATTCCGAACATATGAGAATTCAATGATAAATACTAAGCCAATGTCTATGCATGAATTTCTCTATTGGTTTGTGATTGGACGGAAGGCCTTAATTCCATAAATATTTCTCAAAGACATTGGTTTTGTGATTGGACGCAAGGTCTTAATTCCAAAAATAATTCTGAAATTTTGTTTGAGTAGAGTTTGCTATCCTAAACATATCCAAAATTCAACATCGTATTCCAAGTTAAGAGAGAGTGAGTACTATGCTGTTGTGTATTTGTTAAAAGCTTGAAAACATTAAACAAAACCAAAATATATTCAAAATGTTTTTGAGGGATGAAAGATTGTTAAAATTTTAGAGATATTTTTTTATCAAATTTTTTTGGTTGTAAATTTTGTATAAAATTTTGGATGAATATTTTTGTAATTTTTTTTCTTTTCATCATTCTTTTTTTTACTGAATTACACTTAACTTTGTATTCTTCTCCAAATTTATTCTTATTCGTTTTCTTTTTAGTATCTTCTTTTGTACGCTTAAATTATAAGAAACACCGCATGTGCACCTTCAACGCTATAACTTTCCCTTCAACCTCATGAATTTCTCTACCACCGGCTATTGATGTCCACCAATGGGGCTCATTGCTTCAAACTGCTCCTATTGAATGGTGTTTATTTCCTCTTAATTCTCACTCTTCTACACCATCATCATTGTCTCACCAATTACCATTAATGCTTACTTCTAGTGCATCTCCTCAATTTGTTTGATCCATAAAATACTAGATATTCGACTAGAACAATTCATCACAATGGATCTTACAAATTAGTTCCTTTTATTGGCTTATTTTTGTTGAATGCTAAATAATTGGAACTGAAACAAGAATAACTAGAGCAAATAAGTACACGATCACACAATAACACAAGATATACCCTAGGAAAACCCAATATGGGGAAAAACCCATCCACAAAAGAAAATGATGCCCTTCTCTTCATATCAAAATGCAAATACAAAGAAAATGGTACTCTTTATGGAGTTACTTATGACTCTACGGCCAAAATGGCTAAAAAGGATCTCATATTTGTTATCTTCTACAATATTATCCACTCCCACATTGTTTCTCAACTATGGAAGAATACAATTACATCAAAAAAAATGGAACTCCTTCTTCTCCTAATGAACTCGTAATATTTAACCTAGCATGATAACCGTCTAGGGTTAATTTTAGGCTTTTTGCATACCCCAACTCTCGATTAGGGTCAAGGTTTTGGACCCCCTAGAATTTTCTTGAAATTATGCATGTGACTTGTTCCACCTATGAAAAATGAGAGATCATGTGGAATCAACTTAGAACCATGGTGGCCAACTGTATAGGTGAACTTACCAAGGCATAACTTCTTCATACAAACTCCATTTGAGGCGACTTTTGGACCATTGGAAAGGTATTAGAATGTAGAATCATGTGAAGGACCATCCACAACCTCTATTTAGTGTTCTCCAACATTGGAGTTATATCCCCTCTTACAACATCTTCCCAATACAACCACTAGAGATATTCTTCACTCACATATCCAGATAACTTTACCCAGCATTACACCCTTGTTGGAGTCATCTACACTTCTTATATTTCTCTAATAAAAATATATTGTTGCAATAATCATTGGACTCACTTTGCATATACACTAGTTGTTGCGCGTCTTCATATTCTTTGTCATATAGCATCAACTCTTCTTTATATAATTTATTCTTAATCATGAACACATCATGTGTTCTTTTATCTAATCATCTACATCACTTTGGTCTAGTATTCTTTTGCACTTTTTCAAGAAAAGCATGGAGAATTTTAGGAGAGAAATTTAGCCCATTGGCTAAATTTTTTAGGGTTTTTTGGGGAAAAATACTCACTATTTTACTTTTATTTTCAATATGATTCACCCAAATTTCATAGGATTAAAAAATTGTACTCTAAAATTCAGCAAAATTGTCCAAAAACTATATAAAACCCTTAGAAATTTCGATATTTTTTTGAAAATATGGCCAAAAATTTTATAGTTGAAAATTTGATAATTAGTAAGATTCGCCAAGGTTTCTACACTTTAAAAAACATGTGGATCCTTAAAAAATTTCCTGAAGAAAACCATTGCTTTCTTCACCTTTAGACACATCAACACTCAACAATTGCTTTCTTCACCTTTAGACACATCAACACTCAACAACAAGAGCAAACATTGAGATCTACATCTCTTCCATTGTTACATCCACTATATCATCATCTCTTTGCAACTACACTACTACAAGATCACTCTCTTTAATACATTTTTTCCCTCATGCAAGCTACCTCACCTAACATTCGGTCTCCATCATTTCCCTCTCTTTCACATGTAGCCCACCCCACTCAACATTTTGTCTACAGCATTTACCTGTCTTCTTTTATGTAAGCTATCTCATTTGGCTTTCTATCTGCATCATTTCTTCCCTTTATTATGTAGGCCACCTCACTCAACATTCTATATGCATATTTCCTTCCCCTCTTTCTTATTAAGATATTTAAACACTTATGATTTAGTTAAGATGGACTTGAACTAATGTGTATTTAGACAAAGTGTATTTACTTAGTGTGGTCTTAAATATGCATTATTATGCATTTGTACTTACCTAATCTAAGACTATTAAATCTTCTTGACATAAAGTAATTTAATGATTCGTATTTTCCTTGATATTTATAACTATATTTATCCATGGCCATTTGGTATATGATCATGATGGCCATTTAGTATATGACCATAAAAAACCATTTGAATTGAAAACCATATCCATTTGGTCTATGATCATAAAGAAACATTTGAATTTGTTCTATGATCACAAAGAAACATTTGAAAACAAAGTAATTTAATGATTCGTATTTTCCTTGATATTTATAACTGTGTTTATCCATGGCCATTTGGTATATGATCATAATGGCCATTTCGTATATGATCATAAAAAACCATTTGAAAACCGTATCCATTTGGTCTATGATCACAAAGAAACATTTGAATTTGGTCTATGATCACAAAGAAACATTTGAAAACAATTACTTGCCAACCACGAAGAATTCCAATTTATCCTACAATTATTTCTATTCATCCTAACACTTCAAGAAGGTTATGTTAAAGGATTTGCAAATGTTTTCTACAAACTTAGTGACGAGGAAAGGATAATGTTCGAAGGATATTGTGATATCTACATTGTGGAGTTGCCATTGAATTAGGTACTGATAGTTAAGGAGAGGAATGAATGGTTATGGAAGCAAATTCAAAATGCTGCCATATGGGGAATGATGCTTATAGCTGTAAAGTTGGGAGAGCAATAAGCACCCCGCTGCAAAGCAATAAATGCTGTGGCTGCTGGACACATCAACCATTAGATTTAATCTAGCTCTTCATCCAATGGTTAATGTACCCCACAACCACAGCATTCATTGCGCTCTGCAGCGGGATGCTTATTGCTCTCCGTAAAGTCGAGGAATCAGTGGTTGTGGAAGCAAAATTCAAAATGCTGCCATGTGGGTAATGATGCCTGTTTCTGTAAATGTTAGATCATACAAGTTTTGGTTAAGTAGTTGACACGAAAAGTAGGTAGCAAGTCCCACGTGGGTATATACAGATTCTGAACATGCACAAAACAACCAAGTACTCTTATAAAATAAATGAGTAAAATCACAATATCTGATTCCTTTCAAGAGTTTATCTTTGACTTGTTCTCAATCGAGTTTATCTTTGACTTGTTCTCCTGGATTAAGTGACGGCCAAGCCAAATCATTCACATATATCTGTGTGTAAGAGAGAAGAGGATGCATTCACATATATCTGTTTGTAAGATAGAAGAGCATATCTGCGTGTGAAAGAAAGGGTTGAAGAACAACAGGGCACCAAGACTGAAATACGACTAGAGAAGCAAAAATGGCGGAAGGATTATTCGATAGACAGGCAAGGGAGTATGCGGATGCCAGACCCCAATACCCACCTCAACTCTTCTCCTTCGTTGCCAAACACACACCCCATCACTGTCTCGCTTGGGACGTCGGCACCGGCAGCGGTCAAGCTGCACTCGCTGTAACATACTATTCATTACTATTCCACATCTCTGTTCCTTCAATTGCAATCACTTTCATTTTAATGTTCCTGTTCTTGATTTTACTCAAATTTCATTTTAATGTTCTTGATTTTCTTGATTTTATGTTCTTGATTTTACTCAAATTTCATGTTAATGTTCTTGATTTTCTTGATTTTACTCAAATTTCATTTTAATGTTCTTGATTTTACTGTTGACAGTTATCCGAGAAATTCGAAAGAGTGATTGCAACGGATGTGAGCGAGCAGCAGATCAGCTACGCTCCGAGGCGTCCCAACATAACCTACGCAGTAACTCCCCAGGCGATGTCGTTGGAGGAGCTGGAGAGCACCGTAGGAGCAGAGGGGAGCGTGGATCTGGTTACCGTGGCCCAGGCTCTTCACTGGTTCGATCTCGATGCCTTTTACGGGCATGTGAAACACGTGTTGCGGAAGCCCGGTGGGGTATTTGCAGCTTGGTGCTACAGAGAACCGGTTGTGAACCCAAGCGTCGACAGCGTATTCGAGGATCTGTACCGCGCATCCGCCCCCTTTTGGGACCCCGCGCGTCAAATAGTGGACAACGAATACGCAACGCTTTCGTTCCCATTCCGGAGCGTTGTCCAGGAGGGCTCAGAAGAAACGGAATCGACAACGGGTCCCATAAAACTCTGGGCGAAGAAGGAAATGGGGTTAGAGGGGTATATGACTTACTTGAGATCGTGGTCTGCTTATCAGACAGCGAAGGCCACAGGAGTCGAGCTGTTGGACGAGCAAACCGTTGCCCGTTTCAAGGATGCTTGGGGCGGAATTGAAGAGGACGTGAAGATCGTCAGTTGGCCCGTGTTCCTGAGAATCGGAGTTGTTTAGCCCGCTCTACGTTGTGTTTGTTTTAATCTTGGTCAATGTTATCATGTTTAATCGCTGCATACACGTGGCCAATGAAATAATTCTAATAAATACTTGTTTCTACAATCAATGATTCCTTTTACTTTTTCCACGATATTTTGGATTATCTGCATCGCCTTTCAAAAGATTTCGATACAATAGAGCCGCCTCATTTGCCTGGAAATATTATTAAATGAAATCTGATCTTGAAGAAGAGGAGGGAGTGAATTATCAAACCATCACCAATAAGCCAGGCAGCAAAACCCCAAAAGCACTAGAGCATAAAAATGCCAACAATTGTGACAAGGCTCGAGCTCGAAGGCACTAGAGCATAAAAATGCCAACAACGCTGACAAGGCTCGAGCTCGAAGGGTAGATGACTATTGGAATAGAGGCTTACTTTGGCGGGCTTCAGGACGTCTCAGCCCTTGCTAAGTCACAAGTTATTGGTATATCTGACTTACAGGATGTTGGGTATACTCTTGGGAGGTTGTTGTTCTCATGATTAAAAAAAATAAAAAATAAAAACAAGGAGGAGGAACCCGATCTACACCAAGTAAATAATGATCATGGTGTCATGGAACAATAGAGGTTTCTATAGAAAACACAAGATGCAAGCAATAAAGGATCTAATAAGGTCAGAACGACCATCCGCACTACTACTCCAAGAGACAAACCTTCAAGACCAAGAGGTTTTGAAATTAGTAAAACAACACTGGTAGATAAGCAAAGGATACATAGTTAGATCAAGAGGAGCATTAGGAGTAATAACAACTCTATGGAACTCGGTAAAAATGGAAGAAAACAACATACAACACTAGATTTTATAGTGACCTCACAAGAAAAAGGCTCTATGATCATTTCAAAATATTTAACATATGATGCCCCTCTACATTACAAGGAAAAGGAAAAACATGAATGTTGGGAAACTATAAAAGAAATGAGAAATACAATTGATCCCTCTTAAAGTATAGTTGCGGCGGATTTCAGCCTGATTACTTCATAGAACGAGAAAAGAGGAGCAATTTTGGTTCAATAGTCTTACCCCAAGGATGTCAAACACATTATTTTCGACTAAGATATAATCGACATAGAGCACCTAAGTGGGCCTGATGGTTAAGAGCATGTGTTATCTCCAAGGAGGTCACAGGTTCAAAACCAGCAGGGGGTAAGGTTGCTTGTTTAGCTTGTTGTGACAAGGCTACAAGGGTAGCCGACCCTTGGATAGGCGGTCCACCTCAGATTATATCCAGAGTGGGCTTTGGGACGTCTTGGCCCTAGCTGAGTCACAAGTTCCTGGTGTATCTGACTTGCGGGTTGTTGGATATATCCCTTGCAGGTTGCTAGTTCCCTTCATTCAAAGACTAAGATCTAATGGACATGTCTTCATTAAAGGGAAGATTCACCTAGTAAAATTAGGGACATGGATATGGCCACATAGCAACCTGTCTTGACATATTTCCATAAATAACTTATTTTATGGAGGATGATCATATGAATATTTCGTCTCGAATAATACGCTCTTATGTCTCTAGTCATAAACCAATAAGTCTATCCCTAAAAGAAAAGGAATATCTTAGTCCTTTACCTTATAGGTTCAACACCCTCTAGCTCAATATGGAAGAGGGGTTGAGCACATTGAAGCAAGTATGGTCCCATAAAATCAAAGGATCCCTAGAATTCACTTTGGAATCAAAACTAAAAGCCAAGAAAAGGGCACTAAAACGTTGGCCATGATCCAATTATAAAGATCCTACAACTAAAAGAAAACACATACAAAACATCCTACAAGTAAAAGAAAACACATACAAAACAAACTAGGTGTGTTGCAAAGGAAAATGGAGGACGAAATCACAATCTAGATACAAAATGAGGAAAAATGGACACACCATCATCTTCACAAGTCCTTTAAAAATGAGGAGCATTGGAGACTCAAATCAAGGAGTCTCGTGCTAAAAGCATGATACAAAAATACATATTTTTTCCACAAGGAACAAGAAAGGCAACAAAAAAATAATGTCAAGGAAATCCAAATGGCTAAGAGGGCTTGGCTAACTGACTACAAAGAGATCAAAAAGGAATCCCACACTCATTTCATGTCCTTTCTCAACCCAAAGGATAATGATGACCCATGACTAGCAACGAAATGTTGCACGAGATTCCCAAAGTGATATCAGAAGAAGACAATGAAGACTCGACAAGAGATATAAAGGAAACTAAAGTAATAACAACCATCTAGGGTTGGAACCCACAAAGGAACTCAGTCCAGACATATTCACTATAGCATGAATCTCTACAAGATGTTGGAAAACATCTTCTATGGAAGGCTATAGTGAAAAATACAAGAAAAAAATACAAAGTACGGGGGCCTACTAACTCCTCCTTTTTATCCCTCATCCCTAAGGAACACAATCTAGGGATCTTCTTAAGATCCAGACCTATATCTTTATGTAATGATTCATATAAGATCTTGTCAAGAATCATGTGTAATAGCCTCTTGAATCTTCTTCCTAGAATCGTCTCAAAAAACCAAGGAGGCTTCTTTTAGAAAAGGGAAATAATTGATCATATTCTTCTTGTCCAAGAAGCAATACATTCCAGTTAACAAAGACAATAAAATGGAATGGTTATAAAACTAGATATGGAAAATTCTTTTGATTAGGTTCACCATTCATTCCTCTTCCCAGTGATGCAAAAATTTAGGCTCTCTAAGCATTTTATAAAATGGATAAAGGCATGTATAAGAGGTCTCTAGATAGCCCCTCTAGTTAATGGAATACCTGCCAGATTCTTTTAGAGTGCTTCTGGTCTTTAGCAAGGGTGCCCATTGTCACCCCTTCTGTACATCATCATGGAAAATTCCCTTAGTTGAGAAAGTTAGAAGAAGAAAGATTCAAAGGATCTCTCCCAAGGATATCCATGGTAAAGGGGATGAATAAAATAAACCATTCCCAGTTTGTAGATGATTCAAATTGGTGGAGCATTGGAGATTATAGACAACAAGTTCCAAAATAGTCTCAATCAATATTTGCCAGCCATGGGAGGAGAAACCAACAACATAAAATGTTGCATATAAGGATAAATATTACTCCAAGACATCTCAAATTAATAGCAGAGAGACTTGGATTCATACATAGATAATTCTGGAGCTCTTTCATCTATACATAAATTCATCTCTTCCAATCTAAACTAAGATTAATTGATTGGTTGGGGATTATTGACAAAATTTAAAAAAAATGGAAAAGTGGGGATCAAGATGGTTAAATCCAGGAGGAAGGATGGTTCTTCTTAAATTGGTTCTCTCTTCCATCCTCGTCTATCAATGTTTGAGATTTTAGCGCCTAGTGGTATAACTCGACAAATAAGCCTTTGGATGAAAAAAAATATTTGGCAGGGAGGGAAGCCTAACACCAAAAAATTGCACTTCGTCAAACGGAGCACCGTTACCTCTCTAAAGGAAAATGAAGGAATAGTAATTAGAGATCCGATTATAATGAATAAGGCTCTTGGGACTAAAACATTGTGGAGAGTCTCAAGTAAGAAAGCTTGGTGGAACTCTGTTCTGCATAAGAAATATTTGAGTTTGGACCACTTGAGATG
Source organism: Pseudotsuga menziesii (assembly GCA_001517045.1). Classification (NCBI taxonomy): domain Eukaryota; kingdom Viridiplantae; phylum Streptophyta; class Pinopsida; order Pinales; family Pinaceae; genus Pseudotsuga; species Pseudotsuga menziesii. Next base: position 871,663 of record LPNX010209858.1, on the reverse strand, counting down.
GTTAGACCCTAAAGTTGAGAAATCAATAAGTTCTCCCATTTGAAATATGTATAAAAATTCCTTGCAAATCATTTACCACCATCTATCTTGAATCCCTAAGAATGGGAAAAGGATCGATATTTTACAAAATAGTGTTTTGGGGATTCCTCCCTTCAACATGCAAGAAAATTTACAGCCTCTAAAGCAAAGGATGGAATCGAAAGGTCTCAAAACCTTAGCTGATATATCAATATGGGAACCAAAGGATGAAATATAAGGAATATTGACCCTCAGGACTTCGACAACCTATGCGACATTATTAAAAGGGAATTTCAGTAAAATGGATCTAATAATTAAATTTCAAAAATACTTGAGAGGATGGGGACCAAAAGGAAGTGAATACACTATCAAAGGTGGGTGCATCCATTAGATGTAATCTAGAATGAAATATGGACAAGTGAATCTCTCCCAAAAATCAAATCCTTTTGTTGGAACCTTTCTCATGAGAGGGTATTAATTGAAGATAATATTCGTAAAAAAGGAATTCAAAGCCCCACTAAATGCCATTTATGCCAGAAATATGAGGAAGCAACCCCCCATCTATTTATACAATGTGATGTTTCCATATCAATGTGGAAGGTTTCTCTCTTATAGCTCCGAGAAAATTTTGGCATGCCAAGAAACTGGGAAGGATTGTTTCTATCTTGCTATAGGAAATATACTACGATTTTTTAAAACAAACCTCTTCTAAAAACGGTTTGGAAATCTCTTCCTTTCTATTTATGTTGGAAAATATGACTCGCCCGAAATTAAATCATATTCAAAGGAGAAGTTCTAGAGGCTGAGACTATTTCCCATAAAGATTGGGATTTAAAAATTGAAACCATTGTTAACAAATGAAATATACAACAAACAAAAGTGGAATAAAGAATTTGGATGAAAGACTTGATTCATGCTCCTACTACTCCCATTCTTGGGTCCCAAAGACCAATTCCAACCCAAAAGTGGATGTTAAAAATCATGGAAGATCAGATAGATTATTGTATAAAAAAATTAGTCTTGGCATGTCCTCCTTTTTTTATGGAGAATTGAAAGGCCCAAGAGTGGTAGGTGTAGGGAGGGGGTGGGAAGGACAGGAGGTCGCGCTTTGCGACCCCGATGGAAATGAAGGACTAAATTTATCTTGGGGGTTTGGGACGATGAAAATAACCATGCAGAGGCCTTGGTGCCTTGGAAGGGGCTTGAATTAGCTAAGGCTAAAGGATATGGGACTCAAAATCAATAATACAACATACATAAAAGAAACAATTTTCTAAAGAAACCATCCTTTGACACCTTATTAAGTATTTTGAAGAGTTAAAAAGGTTCCATATTCTTTTGGAACTTAATGAAAAGGATTACTATTAGGAAAACTGGACTCCATGCAAAATAAATAGGTCTTAAAAGTGGGGTGGGGGTTGTCATGGCTATCCACCCTATCCGCTAATTTTATTAACCCACTTCATCGAATGGATAGTTCAAATCATCACATAAGGAGGCATATGCATTAAAAGGAAAGGTGGTATGCCAATAATAACAATGACAAGATCAAAGTATAGAATAAGATATGACATGGGACACACCATGCTATTCGGATCATAGAGAGGATGGAGGGCATTAAAATGTGCATCACTCCCATTTCCATACATGTGTGTGGGATTAATGTAGGGTCTATGAAAGTTAAAATGGCCTTCAAATCCAACAACTTGGCTTTCCCTTCTTATAAAATGAAGACATTTTTATATCCTAATCCATGACCAAAGTGGTTGGCACATTATACTTCATACTCCTCCACTCACTATGCTCTAAAATGGACCAATATATAATTTGTCACCTATTTGGAGCTTTTAGGGTCAAAATATTGGACAAATTGGTTTGTAGGGCCCATTTTAGGGGCAAGTCTCATTTTTAAAATTTTGGGTCAAAAAAACCATCTAAAACCTTTTGTGGCCATTTTTAGGGATAAAATATCAATTTTTAGTGAAAAAACAACTCAACCAAAATTTTCTCTTCTACAAAATGATATATTTCCAATGGTGCAAGAATCACCTCAATCGAAGTATGTATAAAGAAGTTATGCCTCCCACAAGTTGACTCACCTAGTTGACCACCATGGTATCGAATGGAATCCACATTAGCTATCATTTCTCACACAGCTGGAGTTAGTCACATGTGAGCTTTGAAGAACATTCTAGAAAGTCCACAATCCTAACCCTCATTAGGAGTTGGGGCATGAAAAAACCCTAAAATTAATCCTATTCGATTGTTGGACTATGTTAAATATTTGGCCAATGGGAGAAGAAGGGATTCCATTATTTTGATGTTATTGTATTGTTTCAAAATTGATCAAACTGTTTGGTCACTTTTCCTAACTTACAAAGGTATTATTACTGTACTAGAGTATGGGGGACACACCTAGGGGTTATCTGCCACTTACTGCATGTCCATGCATGAGTTTATGTGCCTCTGGGACCAATCCCTACATTATAAGAGCCCACTCTGAGTGCCACTAGCAGTCACCTTCAATTGGCTGTGGTAAGTAAGTAGTTATGTTGAGTTATCCTCCAATTACTTTTAGTTAGATTACTATCAGTTATCCTAGCGCCAGTTTTGCATGCATGCAAAGAAAGTGGCACCTTTTGTCCACCTACCTCATAGGTTAACTTATTGCAGACTGATATAGACATCCAGAGTTAGACTAGTGAGCTCCAATTGTTGTTTTTCCACACTAAGTTAGCTAAACAGTCAGTTAGAGTTGGTAGATTCGAATCTTATCCATAGTATTCAAATTCTATTTATTGTATAATCATTGTATTATTCATTAATGAATGAAGATTAATGTTGTGATTATATGAGCAATTCTTGTCTGATTTATCTAAAATTTGTGTCATAAATTATTTGCTCAGTGTACATTCATCTTGATTATTCCACTGCATAATTCATTTCCAATCGCTCTCATCATAGCTTGTAGATCTATGGTTCTCAAATTTAACATGGTATCAGAGCCTTGTTCAGGCTCAAAAACAAACCTCAAAAACCTCCATGCTTGTACCAGAAGTAGCTGAGTTTCCACATAACTCCTGGAATCATTGCATTGCTCCCTCTGGATTTTGTCTAGAGAATTCTATCCAGGTGTGAATGACTCTGAAAAGGTGCACATGTTGAGGTGGAAGGGTTTGAATTGACATATTATTATGAACTGAATTGTTTTGTGGTTATTTTGTGCAGGTACATACGTAGCTTTTAAATATTTGACTGATCATCATATAGTGAAATGGAGAATTATTCTACTCTTACACCTAGAATCCTTACACCCTTCAATTACATTGATTGGAGAGCAGATATGCAGATAGCCTTCAGCAACAAGGGATTGTATAGGATAACAATGGGAAGAGAAGCTAAGCCCCATCAATATGTTGAGAAATCCAAGTTTCTAAACCGGCTAGATGAATCATTTGGCTTCATGAGCATCTACATCTCTAGGGATCTATTGTTCCACCCTGAGGGACTCATAACTCTGAAAAAAGTATGGGACATTATTGAATCTTTTTTTGGCAAACAAGATGAGATTATAGGCCATATTCTGGAGAATGAACTCATTTCACTACAGCCCAGCATTTTCGAGACTATTCAACAATTCTTTTCGACATACAAAGCCCTAGTACTGTAATGAAAGCAATGTGGGATGGAGAGGAAGGATGAGCAGCTTGTGTTGTCAATTCTGAGCAGGCTTGGCTTAGAATTATCATTCATTGTCTCTACTTTTCATTCTGGAAGAGTTTCCATTCCAAATTGGAAAATGCCTTCTCTATATGCTTTTGCAGAGTCTTTGATCCAAGAGCAAGACATATTGATTCACATGGGAGTGCTTCAAACCTCCAATAATCAGGCAATCTTAGCTGGAGACTCTAGCAATGCACAAGCAAGAGGGAAGAAAAAAGGGAAGGAGCCCAAAAATACTGATTCGAAGCCAAAAGAGATTCAGAAATCTTCCGATGGAGCCTTGGGTTCGAAGAAGAAGAAGAAATTTGAGAATAATTGATGCTCCTATTTTATGAGAGGCTTTCATCCAGAAAGTCATTGTATGAAGAATACCATTAATCAAATGGAAAAAATCCTTGAGTAACATAATATTTCCATCCCTGAAGGTGCAATGAAGACAGAATTTGGAGAAAAGACTAAATATCATGATGAGAGATGACGTGCACTGAAGGCTAGTTGTTCAAAATCGCATGCCCTCCTCATTGATTCAGGAGCCTCCAATCATATTGTTGTATCTAGAGAATCATTCTCTTCATTACAAACTACAGATGGTACGACTATTCACAAGTGTGATGATACCCAAATTTGAGCTGAAGGAAAGGGTTTTAACAAGTTAAAACATGAAGTGTTCAGAAATGTACTCTATGTGTCATCTTTATATGCAACTTTGTTATTTGTATACCAGATGACACATACTTGCTCACCAAAGCAAGTAGTATTTGTCCCTGACTCAGTGGGTATCACAGATATCTCAACTGGGAATATTATATCGGAAGGGTGTTGCAAACCATGCCTACAAGGCATATGAATTCTCACACTTTCTACCATACTCAGATCCAGTACAACCTCAGCAGCCATTCAAAAGGGGAGGTAAAAACATTCTACATACACCATTTATTAAAGATGCATTGTCTAAAGTTTCAAATTCAAGAGGTGAGGAACAAGATCAACATGATCTTGATATTGAGATTGAACCTCAAGATGATCTAGATCCAGATCCAACTCCTATTCCAAATCAAAATCCTAAATGGGCCCAAAATCTCATTGAAGCAATTGGGAATGTTGTTGGGGATCCAAATGACAAAAGAAGAACGAGGTCCTAGTATCAGAATGAACATGTTGCGCTATCTTATTCATTTTCACTTTATTTAGTGAGGTGCAACAATATTCCTTGGAGATGCTACTTGATGGTGAAGATTGATCCACAAATCGGTTCACTGAAGAACAAATTGGATCAAGTCATTAATCCTCCAGAAAGAAGAGACAAGGGCAATACTCCTTCTCCCATCTATCATTAAATTGGAAGAGGATGGAAAAGTTCATGTGCACAGGCCTAGGATGTTGATGCATAGAAGAACAAATATTCTACCTTACTGCTCCACAGAGTTACAGAGTGTAGCAATTTTTTCACAAGTTTTTGCTTAAAGAGAAAAAATTTATCCTAAGTATGGAAGCTTGTTTCTTGATAACCTGCTTATCTTGAGGGTGGGGGGTGGCGTATCTTCCACTTACTGCATCTTCATGCATGATTTTGTGTGCCTTCGGGACCAATACCTACATTATAGGATCCTACTCTGAGTGCCACCAGCAGTCACCTTCAGTTGGATGTTGTAGGTAAGCAGTTATGTTGAGTTGTGTTGTTTTTTTGAAAAACTTTGCGGAACCTAGCTTACTTTGAATTGTTTTAAATTCTTCTTAACTAAATCTAAGGTTTGAAATGAAGAAGCCATAACTCAGCCTTACTAGAACTAGATCTAAACATTGGATTTATTATAAATTATTATGTTTATTTCTATAGAGGCTTACTTTCTATTATTTGTTCAAACCCTAACTAGTTTTTATAGAGATATGGAGAATTTTTGACCCCAAAACAAACTATTAGTTTATATATTCATATCTATGGATCCTTGTATTTAAAATACTTGGAACATGAAGAATATCGTGTTAATCTAAAACTAGTTTAACAACTTAAATTCTACTAATTTACAGATTCCTTTTCTTTAGAAATAATAAAACTCTGTAGTTGATAACCTATTCATAAGCACATTTCACATAGGAAATACAGATAGGAAAAAAATAGAAAAGCAGTTTCTCTAACAACTTCCATATCTATAGTACCTAACATATCCAATCATTTTATTTAAATTTACTGAGCATATTCTGTTAAAAGTACAGATGCAGAATTAAACAACAATGGAACATGGATAATAAGAAAGGGACAAACACCCAGAGGAGATTGTTCCGCCCAAACTTCTCCTGAAGCATCCAAATTACTTGCTTAGGACCCATGGGCCTATTCATTGAACCACTAGGATGAAGATATCTGCCACACATAAAATCTTATTGCAACTTAGCACTCAGTAGCAGACTTAACTTAGCAAATCACGTTAGCTATCCCCTCATCGAATTCCTTAAGTGCCTAAGTTTTTAGTTTGCAGCAGTCACAAGGTTCATTCACTTAGAAATTAGAATGAGTAGTGAGACTCCTGCTCAATTTGATGGTATATATAAGATTGACTAGGCATTTGGGTTAGTTTTGGAATTAAATGAGCCACCAGCTTAGCTCCCCCCTCTCAGGGAACATGGCCACATTTTTAGGGATTATGCTTCCTACAACAGCTAGAAAGTGAATGCTAGTGCTGCCACTTGTCAACTAGCCTTCTGCAGCTTCTCATTTGTCCTAGTGGGTCAGTGAGAACTCATTTAATAGTCTCTCTTGGATAGGTGTCTCCTTTAATTTAATTATTAAAATAAATAATTATTTAATTACAATCATCCTTCACCAACTTGGTCATAAAACTTTACAATAAATTAACATAATGTTTTTTCTGAAATAAATAATAAATATTTATTTCTCAGTTCTTGGTATGTTACAAACAACCCCCTTAAGCTCAACATCGTACTCGATGTTGCTTAAGTTATTCTGAGTCTTCTTGGAATAGATCCAGATATGCCACCCACATATCGCTCTCTAATTATTGAGTTGCTTCATCTAGAATGAGGTGTTTCCATTGCACCTTTACCACATGAGTAGCATCATGTACATAATTTTTCAAAATAGAAACATAAAATACATTATGTATTCTAAGATTAGGTGGCAAGGCTAACTGATATGTGGCACTGGCCCCATTTTTCCAATATTTCAAATGGTCTACAATACCTGGGTGCTAATTTAGCACAAATCCCTAGTTTAAAGGATCTCTTTCTAGATTTTACCTTAACAAACACATGCTCACCTACTTGGACTTTCTTTGGAGTTCTTGTAAGGCCAGCATGACTCTTTTGTCTTCCCTAAGCAGTTTTCAAATTGCTTTGTACATGTTTCATTGTTAGTTCTAGTTCTTTTAACATGTCAGGTCCTAACATCAAACGGTCAACTGGATTACTCCATGTAATAGGAGTGTTACATTTTTTACCATATAATATTTCAAAAGTACTAAGCTTTGTTGAAGCTTGATAATAGTTAGTATAAGCAAATTCAACTAAGTGCAAATAGTCTTTCAACTTCTTGGGATAGTCTCTAACATACATTTGTAACATATCTTCTAGTACTTGATTGGATCTTTCTATTTTTCCATCCGTTTGTGGGTGATAAACAATACTGAAATTCAATTTAGTATCTAGCCCTTTGAATAAAGATTTCAAAAAATTATTAGTAAATTTAGGATCTCTATCAAACATTATTCCCTTTATAATTCCATGCAAATGAAAGTTTTCTTTCATAAATATGTCAGCAATGTTAGCAACTTTAAAGTTGTTTTAACAGGTATAAAGTGTGTTGTCTTACTTAGTTTATCCACAACTACTATTATTGAATCATTTTATTTCTGGTTTTAAGGTAATCCAGTTACAAAATCAAGACCGATGACTTCCCATTTCCAATTTGGAATAGGTAGTGGTTCTAAAAGACGTGTTGGGTGTTGATGTTCATCTTTAACTTGCTAACATTCTATACACTTACCTAAAAATTTAGCAACTTCATTTTTCATATTAGGCCAAAAATACTCTTTTCTCAGCATTGTTATCATCTTTTGATACCCTGGGTGTCCAGAATAAGGACTTTTGTGTACTTCATTCAAAATCAGCAGTTTAACTTCTGGTATATTTGGCACATAAAGCTTGTTTTTATACAGCATTAGACCTTTTTCATTAAAACTGTAATCTATAATTATATTTTTAGATACATTCTGATTTACTTTTTCTTTTAAACTCTGGTTTTCTAGGTCTAGCTTTATTCCTTCTTCCAATTTATCTTCTAAATCAATTTTATAACTGCTAATGGAAGCTACAAAACTTGTTACTACATTTCTACTTAAGGCATCAGCCACTTTATTTTCTTTCCCTTTAATGTGTTTGATTTCAAAATCATATTCGCTAAGGAAATCTAGCCATCTAAATTTCCTCGTGTTTAGATTTTGTTGATTAAACATATATTTTAGGATTATGTTATCAGACATTAGCAAAAATATTTTACCTATTAGGTGATGGCACCACATTTTTAAAGCATGGATTATGGCAGCCAGTTCTAAGTCATAAGTTGTGTAATTCTTTTCATGAATTTTTAACTTCCTTGATTCATATGCAATTGCATGACTTTCTTATGTTAGTTCTCCACCCAAACCTTTGTTGCATGCATTAGTGCATATGCCAAAATCTTTGTCTGGATCTTCTATTTTTAGAATGGGTTTAGTGGTTAATACTCCTTTTAATTTATTAGAACTATATTCGCATTTTTTATCCCAAACAAATTTCTTACCTTTTTTCTGTAATGATGTTATAGGATTTGCAATTTTCAAAAGCCTTTCGACAAATTTTCTATAATAACCTGTTATTCCCATAAAGGATCATACATCAGTTACGTCCTTAGGAATAGGCCAATCAATTATTGCTTTTATTTTATCCGGGTCTACCGATATCCCTTCTTCGGATAGTACATGCCCTAGATATTGTGTCTTATCTTTATGAAATTCACATTTACTGAACTTAGCGTATAGCTGACGTTCTCTTAACACTTGTAATATTATTTACAAGTGTTCATCATGTTCTTCTTTTGTTTTATAATAAATTAATATGGCATCTTTATAAATACGACTACAATTTTTTCTAAGTATTTACTTACGACACTGTTCATTAATCACATAAAGGTTGTTTGAGTGTTAGTTAGCCCAAATGGAATAACCACAAACTCATAGTTCTCGTTTCTAGTTCTGAAAGAAATTTTAAAGATATCTTCATCTTTAATTCTGACTTGGTGATACCCAGATCTTAAGTCAATCTTTGAAAATATTATCGCTCTGCATATATCATCAAAAAGATCATTGATGCGAAGCAGAGGATACATATTCTTAATTGTTATTTTATTAAGTTGACGGTAGTCTATACATAGACGTAAAGTATCGTCTTTCTTTTTAACAAAAAGGATCGATGCTCCCCAAGGGGATAGACTTGGTCTTACATAGTTTTTGTCTATTAACTCTCGTAATTGTAATTTTAATTCGTTCATCTCCAAGATGCTCATTCGATAGGGAGCCTTTGTATTAGGTATCGCTCCTGGTACTAATTCGATTGTAAAATCCAGATCTCTCTTGGGAGGTAATCCTGGAATTTCTTTCGGGAATACATCAGCGAAATCTTGCAGGATCGGAATATCCTCAAATAATGGCTTATCTTCTTTACCAATTTGTTCATTATTTATTATGTGTACATCAAAGACTTTACAACCCTTTGTTACATCATTTTTCATCTGTAAGGCTGATATTTTTCTAACAGATATTTTCCGAGGTATTCATGTGACAATAATTCTTTCTCCTTCATTATTTAAACTAGTAAAAGTTTCTAAAAATAGTTTAAAATCACTTGATATTTTTCTAGCCTATCCATTCCTATTAGGAAATCATAAGATCCTAATGGTAACACATTTAACTTGACCTGAGTTTCAAACTGACTCATAAGCAAATTACAATTTTCAACATAATTGACAACTTTCCTTTTAGTTCCTATTCCTAACTGGACCAACCAGGATTTTTCAAACTTTTTTAAAGATAAATTGCACTTTTCCACTATGCTAGGAGATATATAAATTAAACTAGCACCTGGATCAATCACGATGTAAACATACTAGTTTTGTATAATACCTTGCACTTCCACCATGGAAGCCTGATGGTCCGCCTATCGGTTCTCCAGAGCTACATTTATTTTGGGCATTTCATTTTCCACATCTCCAACTGTTTCTTCTACCTGGATAGTGTGTATGTTGCTGAAGTTCCTTTTCTTTTTCGAACAATACTTGGCATAATGTTGTCCTTGACATTCCCATCATTTGACCGGTTCCTTATGTTCATTACTTTTAATAAAGTTATTAGGCATATCCCTGCCCTTTGGTGTTGTAGTATTCTGTGGTACTTTATTTTAAAAATATGTTCTCTGATAGTTATTCTTAGAGAAATTTTGAGGTTTATTCCCAAAACTCTTATTTGACTTAAATCCTCTTCTCTTCTAGTCAAAGTGACTTGTCTTCTTATTCTTCCAGTTAGGTAAACTTTCTCTTTTCTTACTATGTTCATAACAAAAATCATCTTTTTTCATAGCTTCCTCAAGAGTATTTGGGTTATCAAACTCAATCCTGTCTTTGAAACCAGTGGGCAAACAACTTAAAAATATTTGTATTTTAGGCTTTTCATCAATTATGTAAGGTACATATCTTAACAGACTTAGAAGTTTGTTGATTAACTCTTTCATTGACATTGAACCCAATTTTAATTCATAAAATTTATTAGCTCTTTCCTCGTAGTACTGTTCATATAAAAACTTTATTTTAATTTTTTTTTTTAAACTCTCTAGCTTAAGTATTTCTCCTTTAGATTTTTAACCATTTTTATGTCCTGCCACCAAATATCATCTTTTCTAGTTAAATTGTAAATAGCCATTTGGGATTTTAGTTTGTCAGAATAGTTACAAATATGGAAATATTTCTTCATTCCTGATAGACAAGCCTCTACTTCTTCACCTTTCTCTACTTCTCCATTAAACATGGGAGGCTTTATTTTTTTGAATTCCCCAGAAATTTCTTCATAGAGTTTATACTTCCTTCTCCTATGTTTACCGTCACTTTCACTACTGTCACTTATGTATTTATACCTTCCCCTATGTGACCTTGCATTAACCTCCGAAGAAGATTCACTATCAGAATATTTTGCTTTATTTCCTTCATGTTTGTAAGACGTTTCAGAATTAGTTTCATAAAAATTTCGCTTATCTTTTCCCTTGTAATGCATATTTTCTAATAACATTTGATTCATTTCCAGAATTCTTTCATTGTCTAATTTTACATTTTGAAGTTCCTCTTTTAACTCCTTAATTGTTTGTAGTAAATATGGATTATTCAATTCTACGTAAATGTTGTCTGGGTTGTTGTGCTGAGAGCCATTTTCAGCATATGCTTCAACACCTTCTATTTTCTTGCAAAACATATTTTATATTTATATACATAAATAAATGTAAATAAAATCAGTATATTTGTTTTCTTGTTTGTATGCAAGTGATACAATCAGGCTTAGTGTTTGGAAACTCGCTATGATACCACATGTAACATCCTTAAAAATCATAAATAAATAAAAAAATGTTATTACTGCATGTAACTTCAAAAGTTCCTGGGAAATATTTAGAGAAATGTTATTCTTCATAATTCTTCGGTTGTGATGATTATGGATTTATTAGCAACTGTCAACTTTATATGCCTATGATTAGAGTAATTTGTTAGCATACTTCTTTTCATGACCCTGATCAATTATACTCTTTGGTTGATACTATTGTGTGACAGTAATTACTTGCAGAACTTTTTCAAAAGTAAAGTCATAAAATTGTTTGTCGTTTCCTTCAATTTGTTCTAATCAAGAGTTTTTTAAAAGGACAGGTCCTAGTATTAATTAGTCTTTACGACTAATGCACGAACCTTTTTTTTCCCTTTTGCATGTGGATGAGAACAGGCTTATGTTTTGTAAGGCACAATCCTACGCTCCAAAGAAACAATCTGTTATCACTCCAGGAAACTCCTCTAGGTTGTAGCTTGAGGATGCCTGGTAACTTACAATGTTTTTTTAGGGTTTTCAGATATGGGTCAAGTCAGTCGACCTATGTAACCTTTCCACTCTTAAGGCATGCATCAGACTCACTCGTTTATAAGGATTTTAGTTGCAATTTGCTTAGAAATTCGACTATAAGGTGCAGGGATGGAGAACTCACCAGGTTGGAAGACTTACACACATAACACGTGTATAAATGGCTAAATCCTGCTGAGGATGGTATTTATAAATCAAATATCACTAATAGACCAATAGGATGATAACTATCGACTTTTCAATAAATCTGAAATTAACCTGAATGCACATTCAGGCATAAACACAGCAAAGAAAGAGACGATGGATGAATATATCACAACAAAAGAGCTTATACCATGAATAAGTAAAATGAGAAGCTTGAAAGTATTATTGGCTCATAAATCCCCGAAATTTAACCCTTATTAATAAAAAAATCATGGGCTTTATAGCCTCTTACAAAATTTACAGATCTTGAAAGTCCGATCTGTTTACACAAAAATAATTGAAAGTAATAGTTTTTCCATATTAGGGCTTCAAACCCTTGCTAACTGTTTGTTTTATCTACCACAAAGATCTAGTTCACTGAGTGAATTTTAAATGACTGAAGTGGTTGCTGATAATCACCAATGAGGGTTTACTGCCCGCCAACAACCAGTGTTTCTGCATTTACTGAAGTGATTTTCCTCATTTAATCCACTGGATTTTCTCCATCTCGTCACCGCGATTTTGGCGCTCCAAGTCCCAACGTTTCCGTAGTTTACCGACTTATCGTCACTTTCGCCGATCAGGGATTTTTCTTTTAGCTCATCGGTGCTCTAAGTCTCTATGCTTCCACTCTCCACCTCTAGCTCGTGTCAGTTTCTACATTAGTGATCAGAATCTGTTTCCTCTAGCCCATCGACACTCCAAGCCTGAATATTTGCCGTAGTTGCGGCTCCTTAATGGACTATTATGCCGACGATTAGTCTGTAGTTCTTCCGACCGTCGCGGAGCTGCTTGGTTCTAAACTCTCCGACGATTAGTCTTTAGTTCCTCCGATTGCCGACGATTTGCTGTTACGGCAGAACCGGTAGTCAGTTATATCTTTTGCCCTTGTGGATCCTTAGAGGACTAATTCACCGGCGATTAGTATTTAGACCCTTCGATCGTCGATGTGTTCATCTATTGTCACGCTATTGGAATGTTTTTTGTCATTGATCGAAAGCTGTAGTCAGTTTGCTTCCGGCCGTTGCGGCTCCACAGTGAACTATTTGGCCGACAATTTAGTCTTTTCAATTTTCGACTTCTGTTACTTTACTTTGGCGGCATTTTTTTTTATATCACCGACATTTCAGCACCTTTCATATTTACCTTGCCACTGCTTAATCCTTAGTTCTTCTGATCTGATTTCATCGCTGTCGGAGGTCATTGGAAGTCTAAATCGGAATGCTTAGTCACTATATTCTCCGCCGTTGCGGCGCCTTTGAGAACTAACTCACCGATTTGTTAAATTTTTTGAGTCCCGAACTGATTTCATCTATGATCGAAACTCAAAACTTCTCTCCATCAGAACTCTTAGTCTGTATTTCCTCCGCCGTTGCGGCACCTTTGAGAACTAGCTCGCAAGTATTCACAACTTCCTATTGATGTTTGAAAAACATTTCGTTGGTGTAAACAGTTTCAGCAATATGCCTATCTGCCAAAGGGGTCTTCCACCTGCTATTTATCTTCCATCTTTCGGTGGCTAATGAGATGTTCTGATCGTCGCCCAAGCCACCGAAACCACAACTTTGTGAAATTTGCATAAAAAAAATAGAGGTCTTCAAAACTATTAGTGATCTTCATATCCTTCATTGCATCATTTAAATTCTTCATACTATCAAAAATAAATTTATTTTATTTGAGTGATAACATCTGGCTCCTACACGAGGATGGGAACCTCCCTGTGAGGTCCCAAGAACCCCAGACCAAAATGCCTTTCCTGAAAAAGAATAATTAAAGCTATCTTCTAGTGTTCCATTGGGCATGGAGTCTTATTCTGAAAGCTAAACAACCTACAATCTACTAATTTACAATCATAAAGACTCAGAGCCTCAAATAAAATAGATTTTTAGGAACCACCCATTTACTGGGCCATCGAAGACCTCTTCCCCTTCCAGATTCTACAATTTGAAGGTGTTATTCTTATATACCTGGTCTATAACAAAAGGGCCAATCCATAAAGAGTCAAATTTTCCATGTCTCCCCTTGTCCTGTCTGACAGCATCCCACTTGAGGACCCAATCTCCGACCTGGAAGTTGTCTGCCTTTGCTCTTTTGTCAAAAATGCCCTTTATCCTCTGTTGATGAGCCTCTAATTTTCCTACAAATTGCTCCCTGATATGGTGTAACTCCATCAAATCCATCATCCTTCTCATCATATCATTTGGTTCATCTTCTTTTTCCTAAAAGAACTTTGCCACTAGAAGGATGAGCGGGATAGGAAAGATGGCCTCAGTGCCATAAACTAACTTGAATGGAGAAGTACCTATGGATCTTTAATCTTTTACCCTATCAGCCCATAAATCAAACTTAAGTTTCAAATCCTAGATTTTTTTATTTGTCTCTAGCAGTTTCCTGATGATTCTGACTAAGCTTTTGTTGGATGACTCAGCCAAGCCATTGCCTTGGGGGTAATAGGATGTGGAGTGCACTAGTTGGATACCCATTGATTCACACATTTTAACTAATGCTTCAACCTTAAAAGCTGGAGCATTATCAGTCACTAACCTTACTGGGCAACCAAACCTGCTGAAGATGTTCTCATATAAAAATCTCATGATGACTTGGTGAGTGGCATTTCTGGTGGGTACTGCTTCTATCCATTTGGTAAAGTAGTCAGTGGCTACTAAGATCCATTTATGCTGTCCACTGGAAGTTGGATTTATTTCACCTATGAAATCTAGACCCCATTACTGGATAGGCCCATTCACTGTAACAGGCCTAAGGGGAAAGGACTTGAGCTGCTGCTTCCCTATAAATCTTTGACATTGGTCACAGGCTCTTACAAAAGTGCTTACGTCCGCAAAGAGGGCTGTCCAATAGTATCCTGCTTTTAAGATCTTGTGGGCTGTGGTTTTCCAGTAGTGGTGACCTCCACATGTACTAGAATGAAAGTGATGCATGACCTGCTCTGCTTCCTCTTTATCTAGACACCTTAACAAAATCCCAGACTGATCCCTCTAGTACACCAGTTTTTCAATTATGCAAAACTTAACAGATTTCAACTTAAGGGCTCGTGCTTGGTTAGGAGTGAGATCAGGAGAAACTTCTAATTTAAGTAGAAATTGAATAATACTTGAGTACCACTCACATGAAGATATGTTCTCAGCTACTGGTGGACTGTTATCCTGATCTTGATTTACTTCTGTTTCAGCTGCTACCATAGTCTGCACCTTTGCTAATCTGACACATGTGAAATTTATTTCCATCAGTTCACAGTTTTCTTTGGCCATGAGTTTGGCTAGACCTAATCCCTTTACCAGCTTGGTGGGTTTCACCTCTACATCAAACTCAATGAGTTTGACAATCCACTTATCTCTCTTCCCATCAATGTCAGGCTGAGTCAAAACATCCTTCACAGTAGCTTAAGGGATATACGCAATGACCTTTGCATGGAGAATGTAGATTCTGAAGTTCTTCAAAGATTTTATGAGGGCATAAGCCTGCTTCTCAATTGGGTCATACTTCAGCTCAGCATCTCTCAGGGTTCTGCTGAAGAAAGCAATTGCATGATCAAGACCTTCATCATTCTTTTGTAATAGTACAGCTGCCCCTGTGTCATAAGATGCAAAAGAGAAAATGTAAAAACCCTTGGTGTAGTCGGTACTAATCAGGGTTGGGGCCTCCATGATGGATTTCTTAATGTCTTCAAAATAATTTCTTTCCTGGTCGGTCCACTTGATTTCTGCATCCTTTTTTAGCATGATTGTTATATGCTTTACTAGCTTGGAGAAATTTGGAATGAATCTCCTGACAAAGTTTATATTTCCTAAAAAGTACTGAATGTCTCTTTTTGACCTTGGTATTGACAGCTGTTGAATTTCCTCCACTCTTATTGGATCGATCTTTACACCTTCAGCTAAGACTATGTGGCCTAGGAGATTTCCTTCATTGAGCTCAAATTGGGACTTCTTGGGGTTTAGTGATATTCTATACCTTCTGCACTTCATAAATACCTTTCTCAATTGCTACAAGTGGTCATGATGGCTGTGAGAGTAAACTATTAATTCATCCAAATATATCAGCACATATTTATCTTTTAGCCCTACAAAATCTAGGTCCATAGCTCTCTGAAAATTATCCCCAACATTCATTACCCCAAATGGAATTTTAGCATACATGAAGGTGCCCAAGGGGTGGTAAAGGCAATCTTCTCTTGGTCATCTGGGTGCGCAGCCACTTGGTTGTATCCAGAGAATCCATCAAGGAAGGACATGACCCTGGCCCCCGAGACTCTCTGTAGCATATGTTCCATCTTGGGCAGTGGATGGTTGTCTTTTTTGGAACATTTGTTCAGGTTTCTAAAATCCACACACAACCTGATTTCTCCATTTTTCTTTCTTACCACTACTAGATTTGAAATCCACTGGGAATACCTGATGGGGATTATGATCTTGGCTTTGAGCAATTTGTGGATCTCTTTCTCAATCACTGGTAATAGAATAGGGCTGATGGGTCTCAGCTTCTGTTTGAAAGGAATGGTGTCCTTCTCCAAAGGAATCCTGTGCTAGATGATGTTGGTGTCATACATTTTTAGGTCACTATACTCCCATGCAAAGACATCAGCAAACTCTTTTATCAAGTAGCAATATTCATACTTCTGTTCAGCAGTCAACCCAGTGGATAGATTTATTAGTTTTGGATGGCTCTGGCTGCCTATGTTGTGCTCTTGGATAACAGGATCTAGCTCCATTTTGGTAGGCTTGAAAGGGACATCATTGTGATCAAATAGTTCTTCCAATGGTACTAGACCTCGGGGTATGTGGTTGCTGGGCAATTGGACAATATCATGCTTAGTCACTTTATCTTTTAGCTTGAGCGGCTTGGATTCCTCCAGGTCAAGGTTTTCCTGGTCTATCTGTATGTCAGAGAATTCATCCACTAACTGAAGGAGTTTACTAAGCTCCCCATCATTTTCAAACACCCTCCAAAATTTTACATTGTCTGGTAGAGAGGGTCTGTACTTGACCTAAACATCATAGCTGAGCCTAGGGGGTAAAGGAGGAACAAACATACTTGTAGAGACAGCCAGGGAATCAGCCAGGTGATTCAAATCTCTAGGAATATATGACAGTTCAAAAAACATGAATGAGTCTCTGATTTTCCATACCTCGTCCCTGTAGGCCTTCAGTCTGATATTTTTCGTCCGAAAAGTGTTGTTGACCTGCTGTATGATGAGGTCTACGTCCCCAAAAATATTCATGCACATGATCCCCATCTCCTTGGTCACTTTAACTCCCAGCAGCAAGGCTTCATATTCTGCTACGTTGTTCATGGTTTTCAAATCGAGTTTATACAATAGGTGAATGTTCTCCTTAGATGGGGAGATCAACATGACCCCTACGCCTGCTGAGTTTTGAGCACTTGCCCCATCGAAATACATGGTCCAGATTGTTGTTGTGACTTCTTGAGGCTGTGGACGGGTGGGCTCAGTGAGCTGAACTGATGTCTGCTGATTATCATCTATTTGCAGGATCCAAAATCAGTGTCCACAGCGTAGATGGGGTGATTTACTGAGCGACTCTCCTTGCTTATAATGTACGCTAGCTGATTTTCCCTGTACAGTCTCTTAGTTTCTCCTCCGAACATGGGAATGGTGGCATATGTGAGATCCATCTGAAGGGTGCCGCCCAATCTTTTGCTCCATGACTGGGACAAAAAAAGGCCGAATTTTGGAGGAATATCAGCCACTACGATGATCATCATTACGCTTTTCGAAGGCAGCCGAGTTAAGTTTACAGCAAGGTATTTGATGAGGCCCAAGCACTTGACCTTCCTGGAGTCAAAGGAGAATAAATCATGGTAGGGCTTGGTAATGTTGAGGCCGATCTCATCCATCATAGTCTTTGGCATTAAGGTATGAGAGGCTCCGGAATCCAGCAAACAGTTATGGAGGATTTTATCATGGATGTTCAAGGATATATAGAATTGCGGGCCAGAGTCCTTTAGGTCTCCGATCACGTGGCCCAGGGTTACAACAGGCTTGTCATCTTGTAGGTTCACAAAGTCAATGTCAATGTGCACCTTGGGCTGAAGGGAATTTAGAATGGAGGTTTTAAATGCATCATTCTTCATCAACTCAATTAAAGGGAAAGGGATTTTCAATTTTTGAATTTCAGACTCAAGGTTGAAGGAATAATGCAGCCTGTCTAGAAACCTTACCTCATGAGCTGTAGGTTTGAGTTGGACTTGATCAGGTGTGGCTGAAGGTGCTGGTTTATGCAATGCTTTGGATGGAACAACTACTTTCTTTGGTAAAACAACAACCTTTCTGGCAGGTGCAACAGGCTGCTTGATGGGTACAACATTCTTTTTGAGTGGAGCAACCAACCTAGACCTCAGTTGGTAACCTCCCTGACCATCAGCCTGATAGACAACCTCTTCAGTGATCTTCTTATCAATCAGGGCTTCTTTGTACTCTTCCTGTGTTAGAAAAGAATAGTCCACCTCATCCTCCATGCAGTGGATATTGTCTTCAGCTTCTCCTTCTTCTTCAATGAATTATGGCCCTTCTTCTAATACAGCATTTTGAAATGGAGATATTATCCTTTGGTATTCCCCTTGATTTCTCTCCCTTCTGAGAATCTGAACAGGGCGGTTTCCTCTTCTATAAGGGACAAAATTTGGGTTTCGAGGAGCAAAGTCACTTGGCCCTTTACTCCTCACCAGTAGATGTCCTTGGTCCTTCAATTTAGACATTTCAGCTGTCAGGTTATCTAAAAGTTTGGTCATTTTTTCAATCTTGTTCTCTGATGCCGAAGCCCCACTGTAGTCTGCTGGCTGCTTTCTCCTGTCTACCTTCCCTTTGACCTTCTGAGATGCCAGAATGTTTGGCTCTACCTCTAGGGCAGCATCCTGCATGAGTGATAAGGAGGCAGACCTCCTTTCTTTGAGAAGTAGGCAGAATTTAGAGTCAAAGGCATTCGAATAAGTTATCATAGATGAGGTACCGGTGGGCTTAATCTTAGTGGGGATCTTGCTGTACATGTTGTTGAATCTCTTGGTAAATTTGGAGACAGACTCACCATTTTCTCTTTTCAGGTTGCTGAATTCTGTGATATAGTAGAGGTGGTCTCTCCTCTCTCCCCAATGCTTTAGGAAAACGTCATCTAGGGCCTCTATGCCTTCTACTGACCCATCAGGAAGTTCTTTAAACCACTTCCTAGCTTGGCCATCTAGGCTTTGCACAAAAACTCTGGTCCATACATCTTCTTCTTCTATATTTATATTTTCAGCATAGCTATAAAAAGCCTCTAGATGTTCTTCAATAGTGAAATCCCCTTCCCCTGTAAACTTAGGCATATACTTGAGGTAATCCCCAGTAGGCATGGCTGCAAGAGGATTTGGCAAAATTAGGGGCTCATACCTAGCTACCAGGATCCTTTCCATCTTGGTCAATTGAGGGGTAGCCATATTGGAAATGGGTGTGGACAGGGATGTGGAAGGCGGCACTGATGAAAATATTTGTTGAGAAGGCAGTGGTATACTTATCCCATTGGAGTCACCAGGGATTGGATCTTCACAAGCAGCAGTGCTTGAAGATGCCCATGCCCTAGATTTTTCTGATGTATCTAAAAATTTCTGGGAATTAAAAGTTTCAGCAGAAGAAACAATAGCAAAATTTTTTCTTGAAATACCTAATGTAGCGTTTTGTGCAGCACTGCTGGTCTGTCTTAGTAAAGCCCTAGCTTTCCTCAAGATTTCTTTTGGATCTGAAATGGGTGTTGCTAGTGGCCCCTTTGGGTTTGATCTGGTACTTGGTCTTCTTGAAGCCACCTTATATCAATGGAGTCACCAGATAGATGATTACAACTGTAATAATGTCCAATCCTTGTCTATCATCAAAGCATGGATCTATGTCGTATCCCAGGGAAGCTGAGCTTCAATCTCCTCTCCTCAGCAACGGCGCCAATTTGTTATCACTCCAGGAAAATCCTCTAGGTTGTAGCTCAAGGATGCCTGGTAACTTACAATGTTTTTTTTAGGGTTTTCAAATATGGGTCAAGTTAGTCGACCTATGTAACCTTTCCACTCTCAAGGCATGCATCAGACTCACTCATTTACAAGGCTTTTAGTTGCAATTTGCTCAAAAATTTGACTATAAGGTGTAGGGATGGAGAAATCACCAGGCTGGCAGACTTACACACATAACACATGTGTATAAATGGATAAATCCTGCTGAGGATGGTATTTATAAATCAAATATCACTAATAGACCAATAGGATGACAACTATTGGCTTTTGAATAAATCTGAAATTAACCTGAATGCACATTCAGGCATAAACACAGCAAAGAAAGAGATGATGGCTGAATAGATCACAATAAAAGAGCTTATACCATGAATAAGTAAAATGAGAAGCTTGAAAATATTATTGGCTCATAAATCCCCGAAGTTGAACCCTTATTAATCAAAAAATCATGGGCTTTATAGCCTCTTACAAAATTTACAGATCCTGAAAGTCCGATCTGTTTACACAAAAATAATTGAAAGCAATAGTTTTTCCATATTAGGGCTTCAAAACCTTGCTAACTGTTTGTTTTATCTACCGCAAAGATCTAGTTCACTGAGTGAATTTTAAATGACTGAAGTGGTCACTGATAATCACCACTAAGGGTTTACTGTGAAGTTCCTGCCAACAACCAGTGTTTCTGCGTTTACTAAAGTGATTTTCCTCATTTAATCCACTGGATTTTCTCCATCTCGTCGCCGCAGTTTCAGCGCTCCAAGTCCCAACATTTCCACAGTTTACCAACTTACCGCCAATGTCACCGATCAGGGCTTTTTCTTTTAGCTCATCAGCACTCTAAGTCTCTATGCTTCCACTCTCCACCTTTAGCTCGTGATAGTTTCTACATCGGTGATATGTATCCTTATTAGTTTATAGTTCTAAACATTCCTTATGTTGTATACCCAAACTATATCATACACCTAAAAAGAGAAACTCCATAAATGTTACCTCCTGGTTATTCTATATGTTATAACCTCCATGGTGGTGATAGTTATGTATAAAGTTTGTTCTTTGTATATGACATGATTATGGTTTAAACCTTGGAAACAACCCTTGTACACAAGTTGAGCAACAGTTATGAGATTTAAATGCCGCCATGTGATTGTCATATCGACCCCATTGGCATCCATAAGTGAAGGTATTAAAACCCTAGGGGCTTTAATGCTTTTCTAGATTCGAGTTGATCGTCCCAAAAGAGTTTTGAAGGGTTTTCAACAACATTTGTCTAGTTTTCTCTGGTCTCAGCATGTTAGTGATTTTGGCACCTCTCCAATGCTGATGGTGGAGGAGATGAGCTACTCAGCCCTCGACACCGTCTTTCTCGAAAATGACATAGTTACCGAGACTCTACTAGTGATTTCATCTTGCAGCGACATGTATGAAAATTTGACTGGTTTTAACAATTCTTATTTCAAAAATTGTTATTTATATGGCTCTAAAGACGGTTGAAAATGTATACGTAGGTACCCATCTGGACGATCCATTGCAACAAACAAATGTTGAAGAAGAACAAGAAAGGGTTCGAAGTTTGGGTAAGATTAGAACCTTGCCCTTTTCGGTTCTATGTTTTGACTGGTTTTCTCGAGGTATAGTTGGGTGCCAAACTCTGTATTGGATTCGTGGTGAACAAGATGTATTTATTTAGAGGCATTAACATAGGGTCTGTAATGTCTTCCCTTTAGAATGTAAAGGTAGTCCTTCGATTGTTTCTGTAGCATTGTATTAAGAATTACTATGGTATTTTATGAACTCGACAATGTAAGGGGTTTTCCCATAAACTGTGGAGTCATACGACTATGCCACATATCTCTATTTTGGTTTATTACTATTTGTTCAAAGTCATGATAGGGTTTTGGGAGAACACAGTCCACGACTGACTCTGTAAAGAATATGTTAAATTTTGAAGGACCCCACAAGGGATTGTATACCGCCATGCTTTAATTCTTAACAAAATGTAACTATGTTTATCCATACGACTATGTAGGCTTTGATGATGGATGTCTTGTTTATAGTTTGTAGTATAATTTGGAAAACAATAAGGCAGTGAGGCTCTTACTGTCGATAATTTTTTTTGGGATAAAAAGCCACTGTTGATACTCTGATGCAGCTTTTCTACTGGTTTGATAATATAATGATTATATTTTATAAAGACCCATGAGGGATTTCTGTGAAGCAATGTTTAAACTGTATTATGGTTTTCTTGTTTCTTATTACGTCTGCGTATAATCTCTTTACCTTGTACATGTACATTCGTTTAACGTTTTAAGATCATGGGACCCTTTTGTCATGCTTGATTTGGGAACAAGGGAGCCATAAGGCCTATATCAAAAAGATTTCGACTAATATTTAATTATATCACAGTATGGGTTATGTGTCTTCCTTGGCCCTTCTATTCGTTGTTTAAGTAAAACTTTACTTGGGAATTCATTTCTTGAGAAGGCCATGGAGCCACTTATCAAAGAGTTGTTACTGTTTTTAACATTTATAGAGGAGGTTCTTCCCATGAGGCCTTTATAATTACAGTCTTTGATAACCTATCTTGATATTCTATATTTGTATTTTAAGAGGATAAAGAAGCCCCGAGGCTTCCATAATGATCTATGGTTTTTATATAAAGATTTACTGTAGTTATGACTCTGTGAGAGTTTAAATATGTAATCCTTTCTTTTATTTAAATTACTGTTGAAATAGACTTTCTCCATTCTCTGCTTTGTTTGTTAGTTTCTTTTACAGTTTACAAATGCTTAGGATATTGTTGGCCGTGAAGCCATTTTTACTGCTACAGTGTGCAAAGGAGGTCGAAGGTCCATGGTTTAAATATTAGGTTCTTTCTTTGACAAAATACTATTTTGGAAGTAATTAATATTAAGCCTTAAGGATGTCTATATTTTTTTTATGTAAGCACAATGCTACAGAAAAAATGCCAACTTGGCCTGTAGCCTATAACTAGTGCTACGGTCTGTCAATAATCACGATTTGGTGTTACTGGTTTTTTTAAGAAACTGGTTGAGTTGTTTTTTTGAAAAACTATGTGAAACCCAGCTCAGTTGATGTTTATACTTCGAATTGTTTTAAATTATTCTTAACTAAATCTATGGTTTGAAATAAAGAAGCCATAACTCGGCGTTACTGGAACTAGATCTAAACATTGAATTTATTATAAATTATTATGTTTATTTCTATAGAAACTTACTTTATATTATTTGTTTAGAGCCTATAACTAGTTTTTACAGAGCTATGGAGAAGTTTTTACCGTAAAACAAACTATTAGTTTATATATTCATATCTATGGATCCTTGTATTTAAAATACTTGTAACATGAAGAATATCGTGTTAATCTAAAACTAGTTTAATAACTTAACTTCTACTAATTTACAAATTCCTTTTCTTTAGAAATAATAAAACTCTGTAGCTGATAACCTATTCATAAGCACATTTCACATAGGAAATACAGATATGAAAAAGAACAGAAAAGTAGTTTCTCTAACAACTTCCAGATCTAGAGTAGTACCTAACATATCCAATCAATCTATTTAAAGTTACTGAGCATATTTGGTTAAA
This sequence comes from Pseudotsuga menziesii, assembly GCA_001517045.1. Lineage (NCBI taxonomy): Eukaryota > Viridiplantae > Streptophyta > Pinopsida > Pinales > Pinaceae > Pseudotsuga > Pseudotsuga menziesii. The sequence goes on along the minus strand of LPNX010209858.1, from coordinate 847,976 downwards.
AGTACAGATGCAGAATTAAACAACAGTGGAACATGGATAATAGGTAGACAAGGACAAACACTTAGAGTAGTTTGTTCCACCCAACCTTCTCCTAAAGCAGCCAAATTATTTTCTTAGGACCCCCGATCCAGTTCACTGAACCACTAGGATGAAGATCTTTGCCACAAAGAAAAACTTACTAAAACTTAACACTCAGTAGTAGACTTAACTCAGCAAATCACTTTAGCTATCCCCTCATCAAATTCCTTATGTGCCTGACTTTTCAGTTTGCAATAGTCACAAGGTTCATTCACTTAGAAATCAGAATAAGTGGTGAGCCTCCTGCTCAATTTGATGGTATATATAAGATTGCCTAGGTAGACTTAACTTACTGCAACTTAGCACTCAGTAGTAGACTCAACTCAGCAAATCACTTTTGCTATCCCCTCATCAAATTCCTCGTGTGACTAACTTTTCAGTTTGCAATAGTCACAAGGTTCATTCACTTAGAATTCAGAATGAGTGGGGAGCCTGCTACTCAATTTGATGGTATATATAAGATTGCCTAGGTCTTTGGGTCGGTTTTAGAATTAAATGAGACACCAGCTTAGTTCCCCCCTCTTAGGGAATATGACCACATTTTTAGGGATTATGCTTTCTGCAACAACTATAAAGTGAATGCTAGTGCTGCCACTTGTCAACCAACCTTCTATAGGTGCTCATTCCTCTTATTGGGTCAGAGAACACTGATTTAACAATCTCCCTTGGATAGGTGTCTCCTTTAATTTAATTATTAAAATAAATAATTCTTCAATTACAGTCATCCTTGACCAACTTGCTCATAAAACTTTACAATAAATTTAACATAATATTTTTCTGAAATAAATAATAAATATTTATTTTTCAGTTCTGGGTATGTTACAACTAGGAGGAAGAAATGGTGATTCAACATCTGTTAGGAAGGCGTGCTCGGGCCCGTCGAATAAAATATTAGTGTGTGAGAAATATGTTGGCCCAAATTCTATTGCAAACCAAGAACCAAAGAAAGGATAACAACCCTCGATCCTCCCCTTCTCCAACACCTGTTGTTCATGCTTCTTCCTCCCTTTCTCCTTCATTGGTATCTAGACTGGTGGAAGCTCTTGTTGGAAACCCTAGTAACAAGGAACCAGGAAAACAAAAGACTAACGAGCCTCCTATGGAATTGGACAAAACGAACATAGCTTCCACCATCTTCTATAAGAGGAGGAAGGTGGAACACAGTGGAAAAATCCATCTCGGCTCCTTCACGAAAATGCAGCCCCTCTTGACTAAAGAAGTGGTGAATTGACTCTTTAGACTCAACAAATTTTAAATTCCCCATTTTGGTAGAAACTGGAGACTAAGGAAGCAGGATGCAGTACCGAGTAATTTGCATAGTGCCTTCATTCTTTGTTTTCTTAAAATTTTTAAGTTTTATAGGTTCTAAGGATAATCTAGTTAGTAGTCTTTACTGTCTCTTTTCCACATCCATGTGTGGCTTTTTATTATCAAAGGTACATCAAGAATTTGTATCCAGGCATAAGCCTTTTTAGCATCTTTCTAAGAATTTTTTGTTGAAACAAACTCTCTGTTAAACCCGGGATAAGCAATTATGCTCATGTAGTTACTATTTTTTTTGTTGCAGAAGTTAGAGTCTTCCTAGAAGCTCTACGGAGACTGAAATTCTCATGAACACTTGTGCATGTACTCTTTTTGTTGTATATTAATATAATTTTGGCATGAAACTGACAAAAAATATATTATTAAATTTTATTTGTTTCAATCATTATGATATTAAATGGAGTTTAAAAAATGTGTTTTTTTCACTTTTATTTTGGATTAAAAGATATTTAATTGTTAGGATATTTAGACACTTAGGAGTTAGTTAAGATAAACTTGTGTAATATATCCGTTAGGTAAAAGTGTGTTTCTTTAGTATGCATTTGTAAATATTATAATCCGACAGTCATGATATGTTTTATTCATAGAGTGATCCGACGGTTCAACTTCTCTTAGATCATACCTACCATTGATCTGTGGCTTAACACCCGATTGGTCTATGATCTCTATTTAAAGATCATAAAGGGTCCTTGTCTAGTTGATCAATTATGAGAAGCTCATATGTAACTTTATTTCTTTTGCATAATAAATTGCTCCAAGTAGCTATTTAGCTGGGGCCGTGGATTGTTTCCTTCTCGAGGGTTTTAACCACGTGACAAACATCGATGTATTGATCTGTGATCTATTTGTGTGAAGTGGTTTCTTAAGGTGTTCAGTCTTTTAGGAGTACCCTGTGTACCCGAACATGGTATCAGAGCTTTTATTAAGATCCGCTTTCAGTTTTGATCAAAATCTGGAACCGGTGTTGCCGAAACTTTGAAAGGGTTTCTGGTTCTAGATTTTTTGTACATTTGTGGCCTATGGGGGCTATTCCATTGCGTCCGGAGCACCGTTTCCATTTAGAATCGGTCTTCGTTTCACCGAAAACCATTTCCGTTTGCTCCAGAAACACCCATTTCGGCAAATCTGAAGGTATAATGTTACAGTGACAGATTTGTTTTTTTAAAATCTCTCATATTTTATCAGTTTGTTATTAGATCTTTTTTGTTTTAGTCTCAGATTGTTTCTTTCCCTGACTGTGTATGCTCTTTTCCGCACACCTTACATGATCGCGGCGAATCAGAAACAGTAAGGGAAAGTTTTTTCTTGTCTTCTTGGCTACGTATGCTCTTTGCCAAGCACCTTGTGCGATCACGGAAAATAAAAAACAGTGAGAAAACTTGAAAATGTAGACTTTCCTGGTAAGGTAACCAAGATGTAACCCCATTGTGTGGAAAAAGTTTTTGTTTTGTTTTTGTTTTTTTTGTGATTTACAGGAAAAGAAAGCAAGCACGGAGAACGAGAAAGAAGAGTTGAAAAAAAAAAAAAACCCTTCCTCTTTCCATTATTTTACGTACTTTTTAAACTTAGCTCACTTGGTCCAAAGTTGCTTTATTACTTAATAGGTATTGAGTTCAACTCTTATTAAGCTACTTTTTAGTACATGCAATTTCTATTTTCAAGTTATTTTATTGTAAAAGTGCATCTTACATAAATAAAAGAAAATAAAAGTGAGTCACTTAAGTCTTTTAATTTATTGCCACATTATTTAAAAGTCACATTATTGTAAAAGTGAACATCACTTATTCTACAAAAGTGATTCACTTCAATGCAAATTTATTGTAAAAGTGATTATCAAAGGTTGATCTTGGGAAGAGGGGGCTTCTTTTTTTTAGTTTGTCAAGTTAATATCTGCCACGTCACTATTGGGGACATCTTCAACATTTTCTTTGATCAAGCATAACTTCATCATCCAGAATCCATTTTAAGTGTCGTTTTTTTTAAAACCGCATATTTTTTCGAGCTCTTTGCATCTTGACAGTTAGTTTTTGTTCTTTCTGTCATTATTTTATAGTATAACCACCCCTTGTGATATTATACTTATAAGTTCTAACTATTTCTCATGGAAATCTCATATGGAGGATGTTCTGTGAAGTAGGGGAATTTTTAGGATAACCTCAGAGAAAGAAATAGAACCCACTGATTATGATAAGAAAATTAAATGGGAAAATAGACGTGATGAAGCTCGTGGATTGATTGGAATATCAATCTCTATTGATTTGCGACTCCACATATCTGGAATTGATGAACCTAATCTCACTTGGGAAAAGTTGGAATCTGTGTCTGGTAAACACAATGAATTTCAGGGTCTTCAACTTGAGAATGAGCTGCTTTCCTTGAATCCAACTGATTTTTCATGTATTCAAGATGATTTATCTAAGTATAAAACTCTTAGATTATTATGTGCAGAATGCAAGATTAAGAAAGAAGATAAACAATGTATTTATCATATTCTTTCAAAACTTGGACCTGCATATTCTATTTTTGTATCTACATTCTACTCCATGAAAGAATCCTTGACTGTAGCTAGCTATCAAGAGCCTAGCCTTGAATCCTTTTGTGATTCCTTAATTAGAGAGCAAGATAAACTCATTCATCTTGGAATAATTAACAATGCAGATACATCTGGGAAAGCCTTATTGTCTCAACAGAAAGAAAAGTCCAAGTCTCCCAAGAAACAAAATTTTCGCAATAACAAGCCAAACAACAAGGGTCCCAAACCCTCTCAGTCAGCTCCTTGTTTAAAAAATGACAAAGGATACAAGCAAAAAGGAAAGAAGACTGAGCGTCATTGCAAATTTTGTGGGAAAGATAATCATGATGAATCTAAGTGTTTTAAGAAGATGGCAGCCTTGGAAGCAGCAATGAAGAAGCACCACATCAGCCTAGATTCGTCTTCAAAATCTACCTCTCATGGACATGCACTTTGTGCTTCCAGTTACTCTTATACTGCATCTTGTTCTTCTACTTCAATTGAATGGCTCATTGATTTTGGAGCATCTTATCATATGGCTAAGGATAAAGCCATCTTTTCTACTATGCATGAATGTAACACCAAACAACTATTTGTTGGTGATGATAGATCTCTAAGTGTTGTAGGATTTGGAACAGTTCCAGTAGAAAATGGTCATTTCAGTGATGTACTATGTGTTGCAAAAATTTCCTGCAATTTTTTATCAGTCTATAAAATTACTCATTTAGGTGAAGGTAAAACTGTGACGTTTACACCTCACCAAGTTGTAATCAGGGATTTTAAAAATCCTCAAAATATCCTTGCTACTAGAACTATTGATGATATTATGAGGTTGTACAAATTTAACAACTTTTGGTCGTCACCTTTTCCTTCAGTTTTTGTTGCTCATAGTGATAACTTGAGCAAACTTTGGCATGAGCGATTTGGTCACTTAAATTATCACTCATTGCAACAACTATGTAAAGACAATATGGTGACTAGTCTTCCGCTGGTATCTTGCAAGGATGGTGTTTGTTCCGGTTGTGTACTCGAAAAACATCATTGGGACAGTTTTGACAAACATGCCTCTTGACATGCCTCGGTTCCCTTGGAGCTTGTGCATAGTGACTTGTGTGGCCCTCTTCCATCTGCTTCCTTTTCTAGTTTCAAATATTTTTTAACCTTTATTGATGACTACTCCATATGCACTTGGGTTTACTTCCTAAAACTTAAGAGCGAAGTATTTAACATATTCTTGGCCTACAAGGCCCTTGTTGAAAAACAATCTGGTCATCAAATTATTAAGTTAAGATCTGACAATGGAGGAAAATATATTAACAACAAGTTCACTACTTTTTGCACTAAACAAGGAATCCAACAACAACACATTGTTCCATATACACCACAACAAAATGGTGTAGTTGAACGGAAAAACCACACTTTAAAAGAAATGGCTAATTGTATGATCCAATCTAAAGGACTAAGTCTTCAATATTGGGCTAAGGCCATAAATTGTGCAAATTACATAGTTAGTTGCACACCCACTAAAGTTTTACAGGGTATAACACCAGAAGAAGCATGGAGTAAAATTAAACCAAATGTAAGTTACTTTCGTGTGTTTGGTTGTGAAGCATGGGCTCACATTCCGGATAGAAAATGGAAAGCATTGTAGCCTAAAAGTGAAAAGTGCATATTTGTTGGATATTCTGAAGATGTAAAAGGTTATAGACTTCTTCAACCACATTCTCATGATATAATCATTAGAAGAGATGTTAAATTTGATGAAAATCTCTTGGCCTGCGAGCCTAACTTGGCGGGTGTGCCATCTTTGGCCTGCGAGCTTGATTCGGCGATTGTGCCTTCTTCTTCTTCTTCTTCTAGCTTCCTTGACAGGTTTCCAACTCCAATTTCTGATGATGATAGTGAGGATGAAAATACACCTCCGCCTGCTCATGTTCCTCCAATTGCACCAGCACCAATGCTTCCTCGATGGGTCCGTTCAACATGTGAAGCAGCTGGTGATCTTGCCGGTGATCCTAGAGATCAACGTCAAACACGTTCTCAGTTTCAGCGAGCCTCTTCTCTTTTGGCTCAAGTTTTCAAGAATCATGATCCAAAAAAATTTGCAGAAGCTTCAAGAAATCCAGATTGGGATGCAGCTATGGATGAAGAATATCGTTCCTTAATGGCGAATGATACTTGGGATCTTGTTCCTCTTCCAAAAGGAAGAAAACTTGTCAGATGTAAATGGGTTTACAGAACTAAGTAGGCATCAGATGGAAGTGTTGAAAGACTTAAGGCAAGGTTAGTTGCCAAAGGTTTTTCCCAAGTTGAAGGGATTGACTACAATGAAACCTTTGCCTCTATAGCAAAAATGAACTCCATCTGCCTTGTTCTTTCCCTTGCAGCCTTACATAACTGGGAAGTCCATCAAATGGATGTCAAGTCTGCCTTCTTACATTGTGATTTACATGAGGAAATTTACATGGAACAACCTCCTGGATATGTTCAGAATAACTCTAGCCTTGTTTGTCTCCTTAAGAAATCCTTATATGGCCTTAAGCAAGCTCCTAGAGCTTGGTATGCCAAAATGGATAGCTTTCTCCTTGACATTGGTTTTTCTAGATGCCATTCTAACCCCAATGTCTATACCAAGAAAGTAGGAAACCATCTCATCATACTTGTTCTTTATGTTGATGATCTTATCCTTACTGGTAGTGACCCTAAACTTATAACCCATGTGAAATCTAGTCTTAAGCAAAATTTTGAAATGTTAGACTTAGGACATTTGCATTATTTTCTTGGTCTCCAAGTCTTGCAAACTAAAGAAGGAATATTTTTTTCCCAGTCTAAGTATGCTTGTGACTTTCTTCGTCGCTTCCACATGGAAGATTGTAAACCAACCCCTTCTCCCTTTCAGTCTGGAGTCAAAATTTCTACCACTTTTACTTCCCCTAAAGTAGATGCCACCTTGTATCGTCAACTTGTTGGTAGTCTTTTATACTTGACTCATTCCCATCCTGACCTTTCATTTGTCGTTGTTCATGTTGCCCGTTATATGCAAACTCCTCATGAAAGTCACTGGAAAGCAGCAAAAAAAATACTTCGATATATTCGAGGTACACTTTAGTTTGGGATTCATTACAGTACAAGGGGGAAACCTTTGTTGGTTGGTTTCACTGATTCAGATTGGGCCGGCGATCCTGATGATCGAAATTCTACTGCATGTTATGTTTTCAGTCTGGGATCTGGACCTGTCACTTGGGCTTGTAAGAAACAACAAGCTCTTGCTCTTTCTTTAGCAGAAGTAGAATACCGAGCCGTAGTTAATACCAGTCAGGAAACTTTATGGCTTCGACAGATCCTTTCAGAGTTTGGATTCGAGCAGCAGCGGCCTACTCCACTTTGGTGCGACAATCAAAGTGCCATCAAGCTTGTCAAAGATCTAGTTCTACATTAGTGCAGCAAACACATTGAGCTACACATGCACTTCATCAGAAATCTTGTTCATGATCGTGTTGTTGAAGTGCTCTATTTCCCTATAGATGATCAAGTTGCAGACATCTTCACCAAGTCTCTTACAGAAGCGAAGTTTCCTAAACTTTGGTCTATGTTAGGAGTTCAGGAATGTGTCCTTAAGGGGGGATAGGCTCTAATGCCTCCTTCCTTCTCCTAATAGTGTCACTTTTGTAAATCCTTCAATCCTATCCCAAGTTGTTCTTAAGGGGGGATGTTAGGATATTTAGACATTTAGGAGTTAGTTAAGATCAACTTGTGTAATATATCTGTTACGTAAAAGTGTGTTTCTTTAGTATGCATTTGTAAATATTCAAATCCGATAGTCATAATATGTTCTAGACATAGAGTGATCCGACGGTTCAACTTCTCTTAGATCATACCTACCATTGATTCATGGCTTAACACTCGATTGGTCTATGATCTCTATTTAAAGAGCATAGAGGGTCCTTGGCTAGTTGATCGATTATGAGAAGTTCATATGTAACTTTCTTTCTTTTACATAATAAATTGCTCCAAGTAGCTATTTGGTTGGGGCCGTGGAATGTTTCCCTCTTGAGGGTTTTAACCATGTGGCAAACATCAGTGTGTTGATCTGTGATCTATTTGTGTGAAACGGTTTCTCAAAGTGTTCAATCTTTTGGGAGTACCCTGTGTACTCGAACATTAATTTTTTATTCCATATTAATTTAGACAAAATTTAAAAATCCATAATTTAAAAATTAATATATAGTTTTATATAAATCAATAATAAATATATGCAAATACCAAAAAAATAGTCTACTAAATATGGATTTTGATTCATATTTTGTTAAATTTATTTTGCTTAACTGAAACTAGGCAGGATTAACTAAAACGAGGCATGGAAGAGCATTTTGGCAATACATAACAACAAAACAAAATATAGTAGGTAGGCATGGAAGAGCATTTTGGCACTACATAACAACAAAACAAAATATAGTAGCTGAGAAAATACTTAATGGAAAAGCTTATAAACAATAAGACAACTTACAATATATTCGTATAAAAATACTTATATTTTATCATGTTTTAAAAAGTATTTAAAGTTAGATGTATTTTACAATATAAACTTTAGGTGCTATTTATAATATGCACATGTTATTTAGTTTATAACATGTTTATTATTTTATAAAAATAAAAGAACAATGAAATTTGTATTTTGTATTTTGTTGAACTTAGTGATTTGGAAATTTGATTAAGTATCTATATTACAAAAACTTGAATTTTATCTTTTATAAAATTGTTGGAATATAATAAATCCATTCATAAAATAATTAATTATTATTTGATTAATTTCGTACTCACTAGTTTAGATAGTTGGCATTCACTTACATCCTAGAGTCAACACTTGCCATCTATATCCTAGAAATTATTTATTTCTAATTCTGGGTTGATCTTGACCACTTTATGGCCATCCAAAATTCGTAGCTGCACTTTACAGCAGATTTTGGTTTATTCTTCTTTATCTGCTTTATCCTGCTTTTCTGTGGATAAGGTAAAGCTAGTCAACTAGGAAGCTGGCAGCTTTTGTTGCCAACCCATCCTCCATTATTTTCTCTCCATATTCTAGGATTAGAAAGTATTTCTTTCACTCATCATCACTCACACATGCTATTGCTAATTCGTGAGGTGCTTGGTAGATTGAGAAAGTGCTTTAATCAACTATGGGGTTTATCATAATTAGTAAGCCTGCATTATGAGCTAACTTCAGTTGTCTTCTACCAACTCCTTTTTCCTTTATAAGGGTGTATTACCTATGTAATAATATCAATTATCATTTATTGATCATTCATTAATGTGTGTTCATTAATTCTTCTTCTTCTCTCCTTATGCTAATTCTCTACAATTCTCTGTGAGGATAATTGTGCGCCTAGATCTTTAGCTTGCTTATGAAATTCCTTATGCCATCAAGGCTTTAGAATTTCTACATGGTATCAGAGCTAAGGTTCTCAAAGTTCTACTTGGTATCAGAGATGAGGATATCAAAGCTCTACATGTTATCATATCTTTGAGAGTTCATTAATTAATCCTCCTTTTCAGATTTGTAGGTTTATTTTGAAGGTTCAACATCGAATGGATTCAAGAGTATCAATTCCTCTTCTTTCTCCATTCACAAGCTATTCAGAGTGGAAATTGAAGATGATTTCATATCTAAAGAGACTCGGTCTTTATGAGATATCTATTGGAGCTGGTGAAGAGTCTTATGAAGAGCCAAGTGACTGGTTGAATGACTGTGATAGAGCAATTGGAGCTATTTGTCCAGCTATCTCTCCAAGCATGCGCTACCTTATTGATTTTGTTGAATACCCAAAGGATCTCTGGACAACATTGGATAGAGTTTTGGGAAATGACACTGAGGATCCTTCTAGCTATGTGGAGAGTGCCTCTATCTCCTCAATGATTTCTCTCTATCAAGATGTCACGGCCTCTCTAGTCTCTGATGAAGTTGATCACAAAGAAGAAGTTTCTCATACAGTTTTTGTTGCTACTATTATCTTTGATTTGAATGCTTCCTCTTTCAATCAAGAAGCAAATATTGAAGAGCCATCTTTTTCTGTGTCTCTTGAAGTAGAAAATCTTGATCCATCTTCTTATGATGTTGTTGATGAAAAAGAAGTGACTAATGGAGCTGCTATTGCTATTGATGATTCACTCACACATTTAGTGTTCTCTATGTCTTCTATCATGGATTCTGAGATCCATATGCCATACCTCTCACACTTTGTGCATGCTTCTCTTCTTGATGGTGCGCAACCCAGTGACTTCCAGGATGTTTGCTTAGCCAACTAAAGTCCTTTTAGTGTCTTACCACTTACCATACTTGATCCCATGTGCTATTGTAGCTCCTCCTTTGTTCTTGGCACTCATTCTTAGAGCCTCCTTTGAAGATTTTGAACATCATTATCTTTCCTCCTCTCATACTTCTATCATAGAGGATTCTTTACTAGTATATTCACATGAGTCTACTGTTGTGCTTATTTGTGATCTCTTGGATTCTTTGCAAGCTAGATCAACCCATGGAGCCCATGCATTCACACTCTTTGATCCTATTCCTTCTCTATGTTCCTACAAGATCACTTGCACACATCCTCTCTGTGTAAATGAAGATGGAGACATTATACATTTGCTTGGACAGTTATTTCACCTATCTAGAGCTCATTTCATCTCTACTGGTTCGAATTTCAATTCATCTCATCATCTTGGAGCTCATTACAAGTCTCAAGATCCTTCATTATTGCCTTCACATCATTGGATCTCACTTGTTCTACATGGTCCTAGTTTCCATCCTGCAGCTGTCCTTGATCCAAGTGAGCAGATTTATCTTCTTCCAAGAAGAAGATCCCTCCAGAAATCAACATTTAGTTTGGAGCAACAGCAACAACAACAGTTCATCATTTTTGGTATTGTTTTTCATGTCCTTTCTTGAGGGAGGATTCCTCCCTCGAGGTTTTGCCTCTTTCCTCATTTCTTTGGACAAGATAAATTGTAAAAGGGTGACCATAGATTTATTGTTGGGCCATATATGCATATATATTTCTGATTAGTTCAGGGATATCATCATAAAGTCAGGCTCAAAGGGGGGTGTTGGAATATAATAAACCCACTCATAAAATAATTAATCATTATTTTATTAATTTCCTACCCACTAACTTAGATAGTTGGCATCCACTTGCACCTTAGAATCAACACTTGCCATCTATATCCTAGGAATGATTTATTTTTTATTTTGGGTTTATCTTGACTACTTTATGACCATCCAGAATTGGTAACTACGTTTTACAGCAGATTCTGCTTTATTCTACCTTATCTGCTTTATCCTGCTTTTCTGTGGATAAGGTAAAGCTAGCCAACTAGAAAACTGGCAGCTTTTGTTGCCAACCCATCCTCCATTATTTTCTCTCCATATTCTAGGATTAGCAAGTCTTTCATTCACTCATCATCACTCACATATGCTATTGCTAATTCGTGAGGTGCTTGGTAGATTGGGAAAGTACTTTAGTCAACTATGGGGTTTATCATAATTAGTAAGCATGCTTTATGAGCTAGCTTGAGTTGTATTCTAGCAACTCCTTTTTCCTTTATAAGGATGTATTATCTATGTAATAATATCAATTATCATTTATTAATTATTCATTAATGTGTGTTCATTAATTCTTCTTCTTCTCTCCTTATGCTAATTCTCTACAAATCTCCGTGAGATTAATTGTATGCCTAGATCCTTAGCTTGTTTATGAAATTCCTTATGCCATCAAGTCTTTAAAATTTTTACAAAAAATTATTTTTATACTTAATTTTTTTAGTTATATAGACTTTTTTAAGTGAATATTCTGCTACACGCTTTCAAGTTAAATAGTTTTCATCTTATAATTTAGTCTTTTCCATCATTTTATATTTTTTATAATTATTTTAAATATAATTGTTTTTTTTAATATTTGAAAAGGTTGTGACTTTTTCTATTTAAAAATATAATTAAAAAATATTATATTAAATTTTTAAAATATAAATGTTTCGCATCATTAAGTTTAAATAAAATGTAATAACATTATTTAATTTTGGTAGCTCTTTTATAATTTATTTTGAATTATATTATATAAATGTATTAAAAATAATATATGATGATTGAAAATTAATTAATATAACATTAAAATATATATAATTCATTTTTGTTTAAAATAATTTATTTTATATTTTAATATTTATAATAAATTAAAATAATATGTAAATCATATTTAGTATATTTATAGAAGTATTAATTAAAATTATTAATAAAAACTATTTTTCACATTAAAGCAATGATTCATTTTATTCTTAAAAACTTAGCACCAAAATAATAAACCTTAATATTATTCCTCAAAAATTGTTATATATATATATATAAGTTGCAACAATTTCATATTAATAGAGGTAGTAAAAAAACATAAAATATAAGTATAGAAATCATTTTACGGGGACCTGAGACTATTTGGCCACCCACCCATTCTTTCAAAACAACCAAAAACCTTGTTTGGTTTTATCAAAATTAACTGAGAACATTTCCTAGAGTCCTACCCCCCAACCAACATATTACAAAATAGATAATTTAGACTATAAATTGACACTAAGACAAAGTATCTGTAGATCAGTGAAGGCCAAAAAAATTGAAAGAAATAGAGAGAACCAGGGATGGTAATGGAGATTTTAGGTGGTAGCTTCCCCACCTGTTGCTTCTTGCACTTCCTTCAAAATTGGACAGGGTCTATATTCATCATCATGTGCATGGTCACGAGGCTATGCCACTATTGAGTTCATCACGAAACCTTTTCTCCTGATGGGGGCTAGCTGTCACCAGCATTGTGAGATGGGTGTTGTCTTGGTTCCCCCACTTAGGGACCGTGGAATTTTCTACTGTTGTAGACATCTCACCAACCATTTCATGCTACTCTGCACTCCAACCACCAACCAGATCTTTGACATTTAGAGCGATGGTGTGGTGCCGCCAGCTGAACTTGGCTTCCAAGTTGTTTAAATGCCCATCGATCTGAGTCAAACAAGCCCTTAAAATCTACATCACTTCCCTAGCGTCACTCCATTTGTTAGTCAAGTCCTCCATTAGCATGCCCATCATGTTCTTGATTATCTAACAGTGGTTAATTCTTCCACCATTTCTCCTTGAAGCCAAGCGCTCAGTGACAACATGAGACTCCCAGTCGTCAATCATGCACCTAGCCAACATAGAGACCTATGAAGCATAGCCATCCTTTTCCCCCAAGTTCATGTTTTTCCTAGCTCCTTCTCGCCCAATGCTTCCTTACTTTGGTGTGCCTCTCTGCCCTGGCATATATGCTTGTTGTTCAACTACCTTGTTGACAAAGGAGAAAACTAGCAGCACTGGGAAAATAATTAGACCAATTTTATTGAATTTTGAGAGCTCCATATTATCCCTTGTCGGCTCCCTTAGACTATGAATGGGCATGCATGGGTGGGAGCTATGCATTAAATTTAGCTTGGGAGCCATTAACCTTTCGCTCTGCAGACCGTAACAATGATAAGACATCACAACTGTTGGAGATGATGGCTTAATGTTTGTCACTCTGGGCATTTAACTTCATTATGGATTGAGTCCCATGCGGCCCATCCTCTGCTTCGATCACTATGCCTTTGCCAGGTGTCTCTTGCGATGGTTGGCCCACGTGAACATGAGACGTTTCACCCGCATCCGAGGTGCTCCTTATATACTTAAATGTGGAATGCGCCATTTAATAGAGTTGACTTCTAATAATACCATAAATACAAAAAACATTAGTTATCTGACACATATTTGAGAAATAAACTATTTATTTAGGCTCATAGACATGGATCATTTGAGGGGCTATATATAGCCCATGAGCTATATTAAGGGGGTTACAAAATTTTAATGGGCTATTTTCTTATATGGAAAAGGGTTTTTTCAACTAAAATATATTTGCTCAATATTTATTAGAAAAAAAATTCAAAATGAATAGACTCCCATTTATAATAAGGAAAATGAAAAAACTATTTCCTCCCTAGCAAAATCTCCCTCCAATCTATCTTTCTCCCACAATTTCTAGAGACAATTTGGTGAAATCACTCCTTCGCCCCCAGTTTTTCAGTAATGGAGAATCCCAAGGGTTATTTTGGCCTCCATTTTCCTTGTAATTCAGGAATATGGTTGCATTTGCCTCTATTTTTAGTCAATTTCATGTGATACCTTCTTTGAGCCCTTTATTTCCAGTATTGATAGGAAAATCAGGGGATATTTTGTTCTATATAAAGGCTATAGTGATTCATAGTTCACCCACATTAGAATGTGCTTGCAGGGTGAAGGTTTTGGTTGATGTGATTCCACTTTTCATTCTTAGTTTTCTCGACATTTTAATCTTCGCATAACATCTCCATTTCCAAAATATCAAGTCTTGAAGGGGAATGCCACACATGCATTTTATGAGAGAATACAAACTCACATCACACTTTTTATCCAATAATTAATGTGGTATGATTTTTATCATGTTTTTAAGCCTTTTTATCCATAATTACAATAGATTCAATTATATTGTAAATTTAACTTTTATCGTGCTCTTTATCATGGATGTTTTTTTAGGCCGGTCACTAAATTCTAGGGCACTCTTGAATCTTAGTGCTCATTCGATGTTATTAGGGTTTTATTCTATCCTAAGAGTATTGGTTCCATGAAAATGTTATAGATATCAAAAGCTATGATTTATTTTATGCCTTGTCAATTCTTAAAATATCAATAGACATTTATACATTGTTAATGGATGATACTCTTGATGGAGAGATGCCACATGGTTTTTATATATTCCAACTGAATTTGACCCAATTGTTTAAAATGTGCTTTTATTAGGATCTTTCTCTGTAATTAATATTGGATCTAAGATGTTAATGAGAGTGTATATGTTCATATTTTATGTCTATTATTGTTGATGTTTGGGGTGTTCATAATATAAATGAATGCACAGTGATTATAATGGCGGGGCTATAGTGGAATGGTCATTATTTTGGTTATCTCCTTGTAGAAGAGTCCAAAGCGTAGTGGTAGATTCTTTTATTTGTATTGAGAATTTCGTGACTCATAGATTTTTTATTCGTATTGGTAAGTTCGTCAATTTTATTTGTGACCTAAATTTGTTGGGCTCGATACTTCTTTTACGATATTTTGTTTTTTGTAAGGGTCATTCAGAATTAAAATGTTTTTTGGTGATTTATTTGATGTGTAATTGCTATCACTGTCCAGAAATGGATCTAGATATGTATGATAAATATATGATTTAGTTGGAACATGATACTTCATTTCCATCATGATTGTGTATAATATGTACAGGGCATATTTGACCTTAGATGTAGACATTACGCTATTTCATATATAGGATTTTCCATTAAATAAGGGTGCTAAAACCATTTTACCACATTTTGCATGCTTTTAAAATTTTCAAGGACATGGATACAAAGACCTCCTTAGTTTATCTGAGAAAAAGAAGTCTTTAACAGAGTATTTCTAATGATATGGTGAATATGCATTAATGTGATTTCTATTCTTGTTAGTGTATATTCTTATTCTAATAATCATTTCAAGTTTCTAAATAACTCTAAAAAATCTAAGCCAAATGACATAATTCATATTTTGATTGTCAACAAAAGAAAGGAAAAAGGACATTTGTATGTATAAACAAATAGGCAAGTTATTTTTTTCTTAGAGGGTAGCTTAAAAACGATAGATTTGGAAAATAGGATAATTGGGAATTCATACACTATATTAAGTTTGTGGGTCTCGATAATACTCTGCATTGTAATGATGGTTCATGGGTGCTATAATCACTCCATAGTGCAAAGTGTTCAATTCTATTAGTTTGGTTATTATGTCAAGATTTTGGTCCCCACATGTTTGTTGGACCATTAAGGAACGAGATAAAAAGTAAAGTCCCCACTTGCCTTGGATCTAGTTACTGTATTTTTGTTTCACCAACACCTCCAGTTGTGAGTGACCCAATATTGTTTGTGAAATGTGTAAATAAATCCTCCTCTTCTCATTCATGCATTAGTTCATTTGAAGGTCTATGTGTCAAAGAGACGAGCTCTGTTATATGCTCTTCTATTGCACTACCTTAGTAATTTGCAAAATCAAAATGGAATGGATTTTCCAAAAATGATATATATTTATTATTAAATGATGACATTTACAAGAGTACAATGTGGATTTATACAAATCAAGGGTCAACATTAAATGGTGTGGCATATCAAGTCGACATTAGTTAATAACTACTAACTAACTAGGTTAGCTAACTATTTAGTTTTATTACAAGTTGTTCCTATTGCCACCTTTTCACACACCTAGGTCACGTGGCAGAAATCTTCAAGCCACTCGATGTGTCCTTGGGGGCAAGTCTCGAGTCAAGGCTGTCACCTTGTTCTTGACTCCTCCATTTAGGCTCAACTCCTAACGAAGCCAAGGGGGGTAGACCCTATTAAGTTACTAAGGATGATTTCTTAGTGTGGTGATGTTAAATTGAATAAGTTACTTAGGAGTTTGAATATTTTAACTATAAACACTTGAAGATGACAAGATACGAAAATAACACACGAAAGCACAAAGCTGATAAACAATATATATATGAAGCAAAAATGACCAGTGCCTTAATAATGGAGTTAAATCAAAGAGATCAATGTGCTTGCATGTGCTTGGAGTGAAAGTTTTGCGATTGCATCTTCATATGTTTTAAGTTAAAATTGAAGTATGAATTGATTAAACTAGGCTAAAAGGGGGACTCCAGATATACCCGAGAGTACTTGGAGTATGTCCAAAACAAAACCTATACGGCTACCCGCAAGGAATATGTGGGCTGAAATGGAGTCTCTGGGGCTATGTTCATAACGCACCCATTAGGGCATGACAGATATCGGCGCCCCGAGGTCACTTTTCAGTAGGTTCCCACTTCCTTTGGGTATTTTGCCACCATAAAGGTTTGATCGAGGTGTTGGATTTTCACCTGATGGTTTGTTAATTGGGGAGGGTGAGTCCTAATTATGCTAGTCACTCAAGTGCTTTTGATACAGCTTGACTGATCGGACGAACTGCAGCCAAGTGCAAAGCATACACACTAGAGTCTTGTAAATTTTAATAAGTTTTTAAGAGATGTGTTCTTGTTTAAAAGAAAAGCCTCCAAGAACCTCTTTCGATCCAAGTGGATCTCAATTGGGGAATCGAGGAGGGGTTAATTTTAAAGCTGTTGATAAAAAAAAGATAGAAAAAATAAAATAACTACACAAATCTGGTTTTCTGATTAATCCTACCATGAATCTCTTTCCCCTTGCGGGTCACTCGGGAAATCGTGGGGTAAGTATTATGATTACTTTGAAATGTAAGCTATGGAATATGGAATTAACAACAAGATCAAGTATACTACCCTGCAAGTCAGATCAATTCTAGTGGAAAATAAATAAGCAAAAAAAAAAGACGAAAAATGGCACCGACGCGAATCCCCCCAGGGGGGATGGGGAATGGGCTTGAAAGAGCCTATTAAAAGGATGATTTTATTAAAGAGATTACAATAACAAAGCACTGATAAAACAAATCTTTATTGGTCCTTATATAGGCTGAAACCAAGATATTACAGTTTATACAAAAAAATTACAAATTATGTGACAAAAGAGAGACCCCTGGGGGATTTGAGCGTTCCAAAAGCCACTTTGGATAGCAGCTTCCTTTCTTGTCTATCAGACCTACTAAATGAAAGCAAGTGAGTTAGAATAACAAATGCCCAAAATCACTTTAAGAGTACCTTTGGGTCAGCCTACTTTATCTCAAAAAAGTAATGAAATTAAATTAGCTAAATCGATGAAAAAGGAACCAAGGAAAGCAAGCTTTCCTTGGGATATTGACCTGATATTTTTGCATCCAATTAAAAGCACTGATATTGTAGAATATTGAAATTATTGAACAGCAATTGAAACTACCTTAACAGCAAGCTATGAATTTTTCAATAAACTACTTGCGAAACTAAGGCAATTTAGCTAGATCTCTTGAATTTGAACTTTATGTGCACAATGAAACTAAGATCTAGAAATTTGAAGGGATCTTGCTAATTAGATCTATGTATGCTTTTCTTGATGAGATAGATCAGATTTAAAAAGAAACCTTAAAGTAACAGTTTGAGTAAAGTTTAATAATTTTTAAAGGAGGAAGAGAGAGAGAAAGAGTGTTTGAAGCCTGGGAATGTTGGGCTTTGGATTTTGCTTTGGTGGAACACCGAGGGACTATGTCATTCATAAGATACTAAAGATGAGGAAGATTCAAACCAGCTCAACCTCTTCTACCAGCGAGATCACCTGCAACTTGAAAACCCTTGCACAAACAGATGGTTAAAACATAGGTGCTGCCGAAGGAGATGATTGGAAAGCATGCAATTAAACTTAAAATACATGCAAATCCAATAGATCTAGAACAAGCAGAAGTAAGAGCATAAATAAAACTAGAATAAACTCTTACCCTAACAGGAGGGAGCTCTCTCCTTCAAGGCCAACAATTAACCAGCAAAGCAATGATAAACAAAAGCAGATTATACCTCATAAGCATTTGACAATAAACATCCACACATGAAGAGCATTACACCATAGATCTTGCCTCCAAATATTCTTTATTCCAAAATGAAAAAACAATACAGTACAAGAGCAATAGCATCTCAATCCCAGTTCTAACTAGCTTGGAAGAGGAGGCTGTTCCTGGATATATACAATTTACAGGCCATCTAGCCCAGGGGGGCGCAATTACTCATGGAATAAAGTGAAATCAACTAATGGAGAGTCCATCAATGCTTGATCTATGTCTAGCTGAGCCAGATCTGAGTCTCACTGAGTGCAACTGTCAATCGAGGGGCTGATCTGACTGACACCTCAACATGTTGACTGAATAATCCACCAAAAATCATCCAGTTGAGCCAAAAACATGTTGAGGAGAGAGGGAGGGCAAAATTCCCCATAAAGGATGCTCAAGATCAACTCTGAATCTGATTTGATCACCTCCTTCAGTCAAGGATTTGTCAGATCCAGTCAATCTGCTTCAGATCTGACTGATTTCAATCAAATCGGCTGAGAATCCATTGATTTATTGATTTTGGATTTGCTCCATTATTCATCAATTTATTAATTAAAATAATCAATAATTGATTTTTGGGGCTTTCTGACCTGGGTGATGGAAAATCACTCAAAACTAGGAAACAGTGGGGCCATGGGTTTACATGGTGCTCTTAGCTTGAAAATGAGCACCTACATGACTGAAACTGATTATTTGGCCCACTTTTATTACAAAATCAATTTTTCCAATTAAACTATTTTAAAAATAGCCTAAGTTTTGGAAAAATTAAATTTTAATAAAAAACACTGAAAAAACTAAAAAATTGAAAAATTGAAAAACACCTAGGGGGACTTAGACATGTTCATATGACTCAAAAATGATGTCTAGCATGTTTATACATTGACACATAGACTCTAATAACCTCAATAGGCCTAAATGCCAAGCTGACCACCCCAACTTTGGAGTTATGGAGTGAAAAACTCAGAAATTATCAGTCGTTTGTTCAACAACCAATAATAACCAAGGGAAAAAACACCCTGGGCTGATTGGATTGACAAATAAAGTCTAAGAGACCGAGTCTTTTACAGACACTATCATGCTAGAACATTTATTACAACTCCCCCATGGGGTATGAACATGTGATATGGTACAACAAAGCTTCCCGGAAGCAAGACTGAAAGTTCTCTGAAGTTCGAACAAGTTAACCCTGTCCGGTTCACCAGGCTCACTTGATAGAAAACCACTAAGTACAACTTAGGTGGTAACATTCTGGCTCCAACTGTGGGATGTGTGCTCGATCTGGTCTTCAAGGCAAGGAGAGGATACGAGAACACCAGAATCTTTGGTTTATATACCCTGTAAAAACATCTCAACTTGACAAGAAAAACCTCGGTAGCACAAATTTTATAAAAAACCAAATGAACCACTAAGTTGATTTATTTAAACAACATAAATGTAACTAACTAAAATAAGCAAAGTTTTATTATAGCTAAGTATAAAAAAGAAATGCATAAAGCATGACATAAAAAGGGTTAAGTGTAATCAGAAATCCACTGTAACCACCTAAGCATTTTATTAACATAAAAGAAATTTTCCTTATCTTTGGTTACCAACCAAAGTAAGGATACCTTATTCAGAAATTGCAAACCTGTGTGATGATTCAGAATGGGTGGGATGGATGGGAGATCATAGGCATGAACAACATCATAAAAATTCTTCCCAATCGTGTATGTGCTCATGCAGGCTGCTTCTATCCATGACTAGATAGGACTGATATACCGATCAGAATGATGAGGTAGAATAATTACACCATCATACTGATCATCGAGGCTTATCAAATGATAACTTGTTGCACAAGCCCCAAGTAGCTCCAAATCATAAGGAACCTCTATATGTGAAAAGGATGGCTGAGACTGATTTTCCACTGACTGCATCACATCTGACTTTTCACAATACTGCTTCTCAATGTCTTCATTACCGATACCCTTGTGCGGATCTGCATGATATGACTCTGAATGATCACATGAAAATTATAAATGCTCCTCTTCCATACTAAGGTTTCTCGAAGTCTCCAGATCCATGCTTCTCTCTATGGAAGTATAGTAGATTGGACTTCCACAAATTTCTAAATGGACACTCCCCTTGCTGGATATAGCATAGATAGGATTCTCAAAAATATATCCACAAAAATCCCAATAGTCATCAACATCACCTATGTTAGATGTGATGGATTCCCCATATCTGATATCAGGTTCCGATATCAAGTTTTATTTGTCTTCATTACTGATACTGATATATGGCTCAGACTGATCATGTGGATAAATTGCATGCTCCTTTTTTATATCAAAGTTTTCCAAGGCCACATGGTCCATGCTCTTTCCTTTAGATATGCCATAGACAGAAAAATCAACAAAACCATCAAAAGTTTATGGTTCATTATTTTCCTCTTTATTCATGTCACAGACTGGATTTTCCATGAATGTCTGGGACTCCTCATCAACATCTTTATTGGGGATAAGGGAGTCCTTGTCACTTGTCTCATGCTCCAAGCTATACTTGTCCTCATTTTCATACTCATCTTCTTCAGAGAAAAGGTCACAAGGTAGTAAACCTTCTAGACTGTCATCATTATATGGAGAACACATAGGAGTCCCATCATGTATATTACAGTTTTCATCATAAGTTTCACTATAAGATTCTGCAATGGTTTCATCTTCAGGCTTGTACTGTTTAGATGGTAACAAAGGGTAGGCCTAGCCTACCATGTATATATGATCAGGCTCACTTGAATTTGTTTCCTGATTACTGACCTCTGCCATCCCATGTTCTATAACCTGGTTTGCTATGTAGCAAGTGCTTTCTGGGTGGAATTGCTCACAAGGTCTACACCATGGAATTACTTCATCTACCAGGTTAGTTGAGTCTAACTGGTTTGGAATCCTAGGCTCTTGCTGAGGAAACTTCTTTTGATACATCTGATTCTGCCTAGGCTGAAAATTCCTAGGTCCATTATTTCTTTCCATTGTGATTATTCTATTGTGCATAAGATTCAATTGTGCATACTGATCTGCCATAAGTTGGTTTTGACTAGTAACCAAGTCTTTTATCATGTCTGTTACCTTTTCCATGGGATCTTTAGAGGCTCCCTTTTCTTCTAATTCAAAGGCTTTTCCCTTTTCTTCGTTGTATGAAGTGTTTCCCCTAGTCTAACCTAGAATGTTGGACTTTCCTGAAGACTGCATATTCCTTTCTATTTTCTCAGCCAATTCCTGAGCAGTTTTTAGATCAGCCGGCTCTTTGTCCCTTAACTGGTACCTCAAATCACCAGTGAAAGCTTCAATGTAATATATGAGGATGGAGGCATCCCTTGGCTTGATTTCTCTAGGGAAGTCCGCAACCACACACCTGAACTTAGTATTAAATTCATCAATGATTTCATTCTCCATCTTCTTTATGTTATGGAGGGCAGCAAGCAGATGTCTTGGTTCTTTCTTTTCCCCCCATTTCTTCTTAAAACCTGCTAGGAATTCATTAAGGGTTTTATATGAATCATCACCAAGGTTTTCATACCATTCCACATCATCATCCTCTAAGGATAAAGCAAAGAGCTTCATTTTGATATCTTCATGGTTAGAGGCAACATTATCGCAGTAACTGGCCAGGTGCTTTTCAAACTTTCGAAGGTGAGACTTGGCAGTGATGGCATTATTGCCTTGAAATATGGGGAGCTTCTTGATCGCATCATTCGGAATGTAATGAGGACTACTTTCTATCTGAGAAAAGTCAAGGCGTTTGTAAAATTCCATCATTTCTTGATATTAGTGAACATGACTCTCTACAAATATGTGATGGATATCTGAGAGGGATTGGTCTTGTTGGCTATCATGGGCATACCCTAGTTTACTGTATTTAACCAACAACACCCCTAGCTCACTGGCCCTTTCGGCGACAGATCGCGAAGCGGCCTGAAATCTCACCCGAAGTGATTCTGAAGGGTTGGCCAAGGACTCAAGCGTCTTGGACCAGGTTCTGTGGCATCCTACTTGCGACTAACAACTCTGCTAGTCACAGGACCTCTTTCTCTGTGTGTTTCATGACCCTCTGCTCGCGTCACGCGATCTCAATGTCTCGCAGCCCTTCTCACCACAAGATCTCTCTCTATTCGGCACGCAGTCCCTACCTACGTCACGCAACTTCCACCCACTCGCGGTGACCCCAGCCTTACCGCATCGAGGCGACACATAACTTCTTCCCAACACTAAGTCCTTAACCTCCGGTATCATGCACCGTAGCTCCTCTGTCGGTGCGGTATCCCCTCCCTACGATACCCCAACCCCGGGGCTCAGCGCACTTAGTGTTGTTCGTGTCGACTTGTAAGACTCAACATAACAGGCTATTCAACACCGCGACTAGTGATTGTTTCAAGGAAAGTATAACTGAACTTGCATACAACATATCAATGGTTTCAACTTATATCTATCCATTTATGTTATTGCGAACTGAGCAATGCATACATACATTAAACTGTAACAAGGCTCATAAAATAACTGACAGATGCATCAAATAAACACAACACATAAAGCAATCACATAACGCATGATTTTAATGTGGTTCACCTCCAGGATGGAAGTTACGTCCACAGAACTATGTTTCTATTATAGCTCAGGGGAAGGTAAACACAGTTCTGCTGCACCGCATATGCAGCTTAAGATCTTCTCTCTTATATCTCTTTTCTACCTCTATATTGCACCTCTTACAATATACTCTTCCCTCTCTGTTGATCCCTGCGGATCATTACATGAGTGCTCTATGAGCCAGCTACTGGTTACAGTAAGATACTACAGCTAATAACAGAACCAGAGCTTAGATTCTACAACTGTCTAATAATATAAAAAACAACTACAACAGACGAATCAACCAGCCGACTCTCTGACCAACCCTTTTACAGTACAAAATATATCCCTTTATAGGCGGCCCGAAGGTCTCGCCATTACAACACTATGGGCCTGTCCCAACAGTAACCCAAACCCTAACTAGTGACAGTCGGCGTATCTGTACTTTGAAGTAGCCACTATCCGTCACACCACATCTCTCTGTGGTCTTCCATGCTTCTCGGCGCTGATCATGGGTACTATGCACCGCTTCCTTTCACCACAGCTTCCTGCAGTCTTCCATGCTTCCCAGCGCTGACCATGGGTACCGGCGCTGCTTCCTATCTGTCCTTCGTCTTCAATGCCTCGACCTCATCGCTCCTTTTCCTTTATGAGGGTACCTGAGCCCTCTTGTCTTCCGCCACTGCCTTCAATGCAGTGGGTGAGCTCTCTCTTCTCGGTCGCTCAGGTACCATCGTCTTCCTTGACTTCTCTATCTTAAAAGTCATGGTTTTCGGCTCTGCTCTGTAGCTGGAACCTTGCTACGGCATCGTAGCTCTATCTTGTCTATTCACCAAAACTGTCTGTCCGCTAAACTGGCAACTTCTACTGTAGCTGCGGGAACCTGCTCCAACAGTCCCCTAACACTTACTTGTGGCTTGCCCTCGAGCCACTACCAGCAGGCTTCTCCTGCTGTAGTTTCTCCTTGGCTTCCTGCAAAGTCCGTTGCAACCTGTCACGAAGTCCTGCGACTTCTTTCTACATCACTTTGACATGCTCTCGTGTCGAGTCAAGAAAATCTTGACTAATACTGGCGTCTTCTATTGTGTCAGTTTCCTCTTTGGTGGTAGTGAACTCCTTTACTTTCTGCTCAACTGTAACGACTAACTCAGTGATTTGCTCCTGGTAGGGTTGAAGCAGGTCATTGATGTGTATCTCCTTTGTTCTTAATCGCTGCGCTTCCTGCTGCAAGCGGTTCATCTCCTTTGTCTTCCTCATCTTCTGAAGAGATGCTAAGCTCTTAATTTCTTCTTTCATTGCTGCCATGTTATTCTCTATCTGCTGAATATTTTACTGGATTTCTATTTTCTTAGGTGGTTGATCCAAGTCTGACCATGTGTCCATCGCATCATTTAGTGCTGACAGTGCATCGTCAATGCGAGACTGCATCTGTGTAGAGGTGAGTCAAAAGGCCTCTACTCTCACTTGCTTGTCTACCTGGGAAGTGTCTCATACACGAGCCTCAAGCTCATCGATCTGTGCCTTGTGGTCTTCCTCCATCTTGGCCGTTTCTTCTGCCATCCTAGCTACTGTCTCCTCCAGAGTCTTTGCTCTGTCTGCAACTCTTCTTACCTTCTGCGGAAGAGGTAAGGCGAACTCAATGCGACATTGGGGTAACTCCAATGTGATGCTTTGTAGAACTTGAGAGAGATCCTGTTCTCGTTCTTCATATGTTCGTAATTCATCTTCCTTTTTCTAAAAACTAGTGGTGAGTGCTGCATTCTTCTGTACTAGCTGCATATTCTCTTCATAAGTCGCAAGCTCTCTTCCTCTGAGCTCTGCACTTAGCTACTGCTGGATCATCTACAACTGATCAATGTGAAAATATGCAAGGTTAACCTCAACAGGTTGCCTAAACTATACTGGTGGATCCGTCATCGTCGTAGGGAATCTGATGCTCCCTGGTGGAATCAAAACTGTGTTGAGACGACCCTTGACTAGGGTCTCCTCACGGGAGGTCGACTGTCTCAAACTTTCTCCTACTGGCGCCTTGCTCAACTGAGTGTGGATTATGGCAGTTTTCTCAGTCAATGTTTTTAACTCACGTAGCTGCTGGTCTATGCCCCCCTGCATCTTTCCCTGCGATGCCTGCATCGCCTGAAAGGTGTCACTCATTCTGTCCCTTATTCTGACTGCGATTTGGTCATAGTCATCGGCTGTCAATTTAATCTCCCTACTTGGCTTTGTAACCTTTTGTTTTTTCTTCAAGGGCTCCTCCTCTTATGTATCCTCTTCATCCTGTGTCTGGGTTTCTACTCTGTCTTTGCCCTTGTCTACTGGGTCTGTCTGTGCAGTATCTAACTGTAGAGGTGT
The DNA here is from genome assembly GCA_001517045.1 of Pseudotsuga menziesii. NCBI lineage: Eukaryota > Viridiplantae > Streptophyta > Pinopsida > Pinales > Pinaceae > Pseudotsuga > Pseudotsuga menziesii. The sequence continues at coordinate 822,496 of LPNX010209858.1, read as the reverse complement.
GGGGTCTTCGTACTCTCACTTACATTGGTAATTAAAGTCTTTGATGATACCTTCTATATCCTGTGATGTCATCCTGAACCATCCAGGAGCCCAATCATCCCTTTGAGTCCTCTTTGGTGTCAGGTTGATTCTATGGTGGTCCACCATAAAATTAAGCCGAGCATCATATGCGTCTACAACCTCCTTGCTGATCCGTGGTACTTCTAGGACGACTTTCTTCAGCAATGTATAGTATTCATAGAATACTATCGCATTGATATTTTTCTTTTCTGGGTGGTTAGTTTCCCACAGGTTTGTATAGCGCACCCCTCAGGGCTCACCCCTTTCTATCTACCTAAATTGGGTATGGGGCAGCTCCTTCCACCCTACAAATGCACAGAGTATAATCAACCATGAAAAAATAAAATGGTGGGTGGCCTCATCCTGTGCCGCCAAGCAATCTGCCTAAAACATATTTAACAAAAATAAAGACCAGTTGAAATGTTCCCCCTCTACAACCTGTATAGCAAGTTTAATTACGGACCCTGTAACTTCCTTGGGCTGGACCTTAGTTAACAGTTTGCCTGCAAGCAAGCTAGCTATAAAGCTGAGTGTTTTGTCTGATATGCTTGCAATATCGTAAGCCCAACCTCCTCTCTGTAACTGGTACCTGGCAACTAGGGTAGGTGATAGCTTGGGTTCCTTGGTCTTTCCTGTTGTATCTATCGTCGGGTACTGACCAGTCTTGGACAGTCCGGTGATGCGATGTATGAGGTCAACATTCAAGTCGACCTTGTTACCGAGCCAAAGGTAACCTCCATGTAAGCAAGAGCGCAGGATGTGCACCACGGCATTAACCTCTGCGCCACGTCCGAAATGTGGTAGTCTCAACAGATTGAGTAGGCCTGAGCACTCAAGAATCTGAACATGGTCCATGGGAATATATTCGTCTGCACCTGTCCTCGGGTTCTTCTGAACTGTAAGGTACTGGTCCGGCTGGAACTGGGGATATGTCTTAGCATCGGCCAGGTTATAATCTATGAATTTAGCAGCAGTTGCATATCATAAGAGGTCTCCATCTTCCTTTATTCGAGAATCAATCTGTGGTATGGGGATAGGAAACTTACCACTCTTGGGAAGTTTTACTTCGGGTGCGTCTTGAGGTCATGGCGTAATGTAGTCTGCTGCGTTATGAACTTCTTCCTCCAACTTCGAACTGCATTCCTCTGGTATCTGAGAGTGGCTCCTCATCTGTGGTGGCTATCGGGTCTGTGATGAGCTTGGCTGGACTCCCCTAGCTAGTGTCATCATAATACCTGCAATGCTGTGACACTCAAATCTTCTCAAAATGTCGCCTATAGGTTCCTCCTTAGATAGAACCCACTTAGTGGAATCTCCTGGGCGTGCAATGGCTTCAAACTCTGGGAATCACAGCACTCTGTAACGGGGTGAACTCTACATAGGGGACTCTTAACAGGTTACTCTGTAGCTCTCGGGTTTCTGCAAATATAACCCCCTCGAATGAACAATTTCTGCTTTTATGCTGAAGGAAGCAATCCCGGACGCAACGGTCATCTTGAATGGACCCGTCGATCGTAATAATTGCATGGACGAGACCACACCCATCATCCGTTCCTCAATAAATGGTGAAATCCGATCACACTTCCCTCGAAGCGTGTGTATTCAGGCGCCGGTCTCATCGAAGATTTGTCAAATCTGGAAACTTAATTATGCTGCGGCCAAATCTACGATAAGGGATACCGGTCATTTCCTCATTAACGGCCTGTCAGAGGGTGACGTGATGGGCCCTCTGTCAGTTGCAAAACTGGATACGTGGCACGGGGAAACATCACACTGATGCGCTGCAACACCACATCACCTGCGCAAACAAACAAATTTTTTTTTTTCAACCACTTATGACTTGCGTAAAATGAACCGGCCTTATGCGATTCCTCATACTTATGATACCTACCGGTGTAGACTAATTCCCGGTGCGATGCCTCCTTTCAACTACACTGGACATCTGCACCACCATAAACTAGCTAAGCTAGGGCTGAGAGGTGGGGTGGCTATTGCTATAGATCTTAAGCCTACTACCATTGATCCATGTGGGAAGAAGCTCCTCGTTCAGCTGGATGAGCTGAACGACACCTCCCTCTGTAATTTGCTGTATCTGATATAGCCCCAACCAATGCGTCTTGAACTTCCATGGAAACTTAATGAATTTACTATCATAGAGGAGTACTAGGTCTCCGATCTGGAAAGTCTTACTCTTAATGTGTCTCTCATGCCAATATTTTTCTCGTGCCTTCTGCACTTTCTACTGGAATCCAGCGACGAATCTGTCTTCCTCTAGGGCAAGCAGCTGTGCTAGCCTTTCCTCCACTGTGTCTGTATCAGTCATCCCGGTGATCTGAGCGATTCTTAAACTGGGAAGAATATACTCCATAGGCATAACAGCCTCCTGTCCATACACCAAGCTGAAAGGTGTGTGTCCTGTAAGTTTCTTGCATGTGGTCCTATACGCCCATAATACAGTGTTAACTCTGAGGTCCCAATCATTCCTTTGACTATTGCAGATCTTAGTAAGAGCGTTTTCTAAAATCTTATTAAAGGCCTCCACCGTACCGTTAGCCTGTGGGTGGTAGGGAGTGCTCTTATGGTGCTGAATCTGGAATTCTTCTGTCAAGGCCTCAATGGTGTAGTTTAAGAAATGTGTGCCTTGATCGCTCATCAAAATTACGGGGCAGCCAAATCTACTGATGATGTTCTCAAAAAGGAACTGTGCGGCTGTAGCAGCATCACAATTTCTTACTGCTTTGGCTTATGCCCATCTGGTGAGGTACTCTATTCCAGTGATAATATATCTCACGCCAGTGCGTTTTCCTGGTGGGTTAATAGGACCCACAAAGTCTATAGCCCACTTGTCAAATGCGCGCAGTGTAACCTGCGGTCGCAGCATCATTTCATCACGTCACGAGGGTTTTCCTACCCTCTGGCAGATATCACAGCATCTGCAGAAGTCCTTGGTGTCCTTATGCAAAGTAGGCCACCATAATCCTGCATCTAGGATTTTCTATGCAGTCGGCTTTCTTGCGAAATGACCTCCTGCGGTCCCTGAATGTGCCTCTCTGATAATAGCATCTTTTTCATGCGGCATCACACATCTGTGCAAAACTTCATCCGGTCCTAACTTGTATAGGTGTCCTGCGATCAGGGTGAAGTCTACTGCTTTAACAACCAGCTGCTTCTTTTGCTGCTTAGTGAACTCATCAGGCGCTAATCCTGTAGTGAGAAAGTGAATGATAGGAGCATAGTAGTCATCCGCAATCTGGATAGAAAACAACGGTGCGTCTAGTAAATTGTCCTCTAGGTTACTTGGCTCTTCTCCTGAGTCTATCCGCGACAGATGATCAGGTCCAACGTTCAATCTTCCTAGTTTAACGATGATTTCAAAATCATACTCCTGAAAGAGGAGTAACCATCTACAGGTTCTCCCCCCTAACACTGACTTATTGACCAGATACTTCAATGCGGAATGGTCAGTAAACATCTTGAACGAGGCACCCAATAGGTAGTGCTTAAACTTTTGCAGCGCATACACCATGGCTAAGCCTTCTCTCTCTGTCGTGGTGTAGTTCTTTTCTGCTGTCGATAGCTTTCCACTGGAGTATGCGATAGGATGATCAATATCCCCTTCTCCTGGTTACATTAAGACAACCCCTAGTGCGATGCCAGATGCATCCACATGTACATGAAATGGCTTAGTCCAATCTAGAAATACTAGGATGGGTGCTGTAACCATCTTTTCTTTAAGTGTGTCTAGACTTTGCTGACATTCCTCATTCCATAATAATTTTACATCTTTCTTTAGCAATTTCTCCATTGGTGCTGTAATCTTTGCATAGCCCTTGATGAACTTTTTGTAATACCCGGTATGACCAAGTACTATCCTCAGTTGCTTGACTGAGTTGGGTGCTTGAAGATTTACAATGATGGCAATCTTTGCGGGATCTACCATCAAGCCTTGTCTGCAAACAATGTGACCCAACAAAATATCAAATGGTGCACAAAAGATACATTTCTTCAAGTTTAGAGAAATCAGGTACTGCCTACATTTCTCTAAAATTAGTCTTAAATTTCCTATGTGCTTGTCAATTAGTCCAAATACAGTCCAATCATCAAAATATACTTCTAGGAATTTATGGATGTATTCTTTAAATACAGCAACTACTACTCTAGAAAATATAGCTGGTGCATTCTTAAGACCAAAGGGCATTACCGTATATTGGAACGAGCCCCATTCTATTGCAAAGGTGGTCTTGGATCGATCTTCTGGGTGTATTCTGATCTGGTGGTAGCCTGAAAAGCCATTGGTGAAGGAGTAGACCTCCTATCCTCCCACATTGTCTAATACCTCATCATTGAATGGTGTTGGGAATGGATCGTGAAGCGATGCATCGTTGAGCTTGCGCAGATCGACACAGATCCTGATGTCTCCTTTGGCTTTCTTCTCTTGTATGACCATGGGGATAACCCATTCACTTTCTTCTATAGGATCAATGATGCCTGCTGCTAGCATCTTATCGATCTCATCCTTTACTTTTTATTTATACCGCGGATTTAGTCTATATGGGCGTTGCTTGACTGGTCTAGCATCCTCCTTCAATGGTATCCTCATGACTCCCAGGTCTCCAACTATTCCCTTCATCTCTGTGAACTTGGTGGGAAATAGGTCCTGATAGTCATGCAACAAATCTGCAATCTGTCTGACTGTTTCATCGTTCCAATAGTCTCCAATAGAGGCAAACTTAGGTTCTGTGTCTGTGCCAATATTGATCTTTTTAATCTTAATGGGCTCTGTGATTGCAGGAATTTCTAACTGTGGTCCCTTAACATAGTGAGTGCCTTCTGACTTTGAAATGTTGGTTTCGTGACGATCGTCATCCTCTTCTAGTTCAAATGCAAAATTATAGCACTCTAACGCCTCTTTTAGCTGGATATCCCACTCAGGTTGAGCTGATACTGATATGGTACAATCTTCAAATATCTTACTCTTTATTACTTGTAGGGCCTGATAAATGTTTGGATACTCAGATTTAAAAGTGAAGGTGAGTAGGAAGCTGTCTATCATAAGCGGCCATGTTGTTGTTCCCTTGCACAGTTCAGTCTCTGTATACCAGTTCCTTGGAACTGTATCCAATGTATGAACGAATCGGTGAACCCATTCATCCTCAGGAATGTCCGACCAATTTTGTTCGCATGTTTGAATGTGTGATCTGGGGTCACTCTCTCCTGTGTATTTGTGTTGGACATACTCTCTGTTGACAGAAAATATGATCGCCATGAATCTCTTAATATCATGCCATGATGCTATATTCTATTTATGTGCACACCACCATCTTGCAGGTGTGGCTCATACTGCAAGGTCCATAGCTGCGATCCACTGCTCATGAGGGATCTGTTGTTCAAACTGCTCAAGAAAGTCCTGGATATCTGTTAGACCATGAAAGGATGGAATCTCATTGATCTCTACGCCAATCCATCGCAGTGACTTAGTCAAGTATGCGCACCTGCGCGCTGAGACTTCATGAAGTCTATTCTGCCAGTTTTCTAAACCAACATCTGAATCTGATGCGCATGAGTTATCACATTACCAACTGATATTCCCTTCTACAGTTGGATTGATGTAGTCGCTTTGGTTTACGGTCATCTGATAGAGGCTCTCCATGTTATGTGCCTCCTCCTCTGCCCAGATAGGTTCAATATATCTAGGACCCTGAAAAGGATCCAACGGTGTGATGACCCAGATCTGCGCATCCTCAAAGGTCATTTGTCTTCTCTTTAGGTCGATAATGGCCATGTTACCAATTTCCCAATCAATGCCTCGCAATGCTGGATAGGGTCTACTATCGCCAATGATTTCTATAACTTTAAAGTCCGCGAAGCTGCGAACTTCGTCAATGTCAACTGGCACCTGCAATAACCGACCTAGAGGTGACACACGCTGCTGATTAGCTAATCTCAGATGGATAGGTGACCTGACTAACTTAGGGATACCCATCTGTTCCCATGTCTGCTTAGTCAAAACATTCACGTCTGATCCTAGATCTAGGATCACCTCATCCATTTCAAATTCTCCAACCTGCGCTGTGAGTCGCATCTCTCTTCCTGTTCTTGTATGTCCCGTAATATTATGAATAGCACACTGTGTACTGCTCACGGAAGAAGATGGCTGACACTGATCTATGATACGCTGAAGTTCTGTGATAGCTTGCTCATTTCTTACAAGTTTTAGACAACTCCGCAGGAAGGAATGTACACTTCCTGTCATCTCGTCCTCATCGCATCTTCCTGATGTGGTAGCCTGCGATGTCTGTACAAGGCTATCTCCACAAGGTGCTTGCTGCGGTACGCCCCTAGACGGCGGTACTTGTGATCCTGATTGCGTAGGGTCATCAAAGAAATCCTTAGCTTCTTTAAATGTCTGTTTGTTCTTCTGCAGGTCGAGTGGTGTTGCTTTATTAGGAGATCTACGCACCCACTCCTGACCTGTGGTCTATCCGTTTCCTGTGATGTTCCACTGGTAGAAACACCACTGCAAGTCACAATATTGACTCTTGGTTCTGGCTCTTCCTGCTCAGCAGCAATAAACTGGATGTTCTGGTGTACTGCTGGCTTAGGTTCTCTGATCTTAGCTATCAAGGTAGGGCACTCCTCTATAGTATGATCATAAGATTTGCAGTAGTTACAAGTGGTAGTAGGGTTCTGATAGTCCCTAGCATAGTGTCCCACAACTCCATAGTTGTAACACGTAACTGGTCCACGGCCATGGCCAAAACCCTCTCCTCTACCGGAGCCTTCTCCTCGTGCAAAGCCTCCTCCACGGACTCGTCCTTTGAATCCTCCTCCACGACCTCCATAAGCCGGATCCTGCTGTGGTCCTACTGCTGGACCCTATGTTTCTGACTGGACTCTGTACAAGTCTTGCTTTGCTCCAACCATGAGATCATAGGCTCGGCAATCGTGTACATCATGGCCTATAGACTTGCAAAAGACGCAGTATACGTTCTTAGGTGTCTGCACGTACTTCTGAAGTAGAGGGCACTGGTGAGGTAGATGTCCTTGTGTTTTGTATATCTCACACCACGGCCCGTGGGTCTGTGGTAAGGGGTTTGGAGCCCCTGTTGCTATATATTCTACAAAGACCGGACAATTATCTTTACTATGGCCTTTTGCTTACATTTTACGCACCATATGTCTTGCGCAACCTCTTTCCCTTTCTTAATTTCGTGCAACTGTAATGTAAGATTAGCCAACTGGTTTTGTAAAGTTGACATTCCTGTACTGCTCTTAGCTAGAGGTGAAGCCTCTAGTTTCATCGCCATCTCCAATGCATCATCCTGCGTCTGGAGTTTCTGTTGCATTAACGGCAGTCTAATGTGAGGGAGCAGCGCTGCAATAAACCATTCCTTATGCTGCTCCGGCGCGAACTCAAAACTGACTTGGTCGATAAGGGCTTTGAATTTCTGATCAAAGTCCCACACCGACTCTGTAGGTAACTGCTTGATGTCTTTGAGTTATGTAATGCACTGTGAATCAGACTTAGGTTTCTTAAACTCTTTAATCATGGTGGTCTTGACCTGGGTACTGTGGTATACTTAATATACCATGTTAAGGCTCGATCTCTTAGTGTGGTGACCAACTGTACAAGTTTAAGGTTATCGTCGTTGATTGTTTTAATGGTCCACATGGCTTCACAGAGAAACCAATGCTGCTCTGGGTCTTCTGCCCGTGTTCCCTTGAATATAGGTAGCTTCATATCATCCCCCATTCTATTTCTACGTGGTGGATGTTGATTTACTGTGTTACTACCACTCGGCGGTGTAGGTGGAGGTGATGTAGTGGTGGTAGGTACTGTCTGTGAACTACTGGATGGAGTTCCTATGGGATTGTTCTGAGTCCCGGCCTGTTTCTGTGGGGTGTAAGGGTGGTAAGGGATACCCCCTATATTCCTCCTGTGTTATATGACTCTATTGTCTATTACTAGCTAAACTGTCTTCAAATATTGAAGAGCTGAAATCTATTTTATACTTCTTTCCACTATGTGTTCGTCCAATGTCATCAAAATCACTTTCAAACTCTTATGACATTACTATTTCTACTTATTCATCTGAAACTAGATCCATTGTTCCTTTTTCATGTAATAGCATCTTAATGGACAAGTTTAAATATCTTAGGTACTTACCACGATATCCTTTGAAGAAATAGCGCTCAGCCTCGCTGAAGCTTTTTGTCTGGTCGACTGCAAACTCTGTGACGAAGCCTTCTAGTACGCTCACAAGCCAGAATTCTACTGCCCTCGTGATAGGATTATCCAGGTTCCTCACGGTTTGAATCAGCTCCGGTGTCCAGACAATGTCTCTCTTCTTTTTGAATATGCTTGTATCAGTTAACTTTGATAACCAGTCATAAAGCTCGTTCCCAAAGGTCGTAAAAAATATCGCATGCAGGTCTGTAGCGATATGTTTCTGTAACCAGGCCTCTGTACTCAGTTTAGGACTCCTGTTCTCTCGTTCAACAAACTCTTTCTAGTTAGACCAAACCCACTCGTTGAGTTCATCTCTCGTAGGATGCCACCAGAACATCAGCTCCCATTTGTTCAAAGCCGGCAACGGAACCATTTGTTGGCTATCATGGGTAGACCTGGGTTTACTGTATTTAACCAACAACACCCCTAGCTCACTGGCCATTTTGACGACACACCGTGAAGCAGCCTGAAGTCTCACCCGAAGTGATTCTGAAGGGTTGGCCAAGGACTCAAGCGTCTTGGACCAGGTTCTGTGGCATCCTACTTGCGACTAACAACTCTGCTAGTCGCAGGACCTCTTTCTCTGTGCGTCGCACGACCCTCTGCTCACGTCTCGTGATCTCAGTGTCTCGTAGCCCTTCTCACCGCAAGATCTCTCTCTATCCGGCGTGCAGTCCTTGCCTACGTCGCACAACTTCCACCCACTCGCGGTGACCCCAGCCTTACCGCATCGCTGCGCACTAGGCGACACGTAACTTCTTCCCAACACTAAGTCCTTAACCTCTGGTATCGTGCACCGCAGCTCCTCTGCCAATGCGATATCGCCTCCCTGCAATACCCCAACCCCGCGGCTCAGCGCACTTAGTGTTGTTCGTGTCGACTTGCAAGACTCAACATAACAGGCTGTTCAACACTGCGACTAGTGATTGTTTCAAGCAAAGTATAACTGAACCCGCATACAACATATCAATGGTTTCAACTTATATCTATCCATTTATGTTATTGCGAACTGAGCAATACATACATACATTAAACTGTAACAAGGCTCATAAAATAACTGACAGATGCATCAAATAAACACAACACAGAAAGCAATCACATAGCGCATGATTTTAACGTGGTTCACCTCCAGGATGGAAGTTACGTCCATAGAACTGTGTTTCTGTTATAGCTCAGGGGAAGGTAAACACAGTTCTGCTACACCGCATATGCAGCTTAAGATCTTCTCTCTTAGATCTCTTTTCTACCTCTATATTGCACCTCTTACAATATACTCTTCCCTCTCTGTCGATCCCTGTGGATCATTACATGAGTGCTCTATGAGCCAGCTACTGGTTACAGTAAGATACTACAGCTAATAACAGAACCAGAGCTTGGCTTCTATAACTGTCTAATAATATACAAAACAACTACAACAGACAAATCAACTAGCCGACTCTCTAACCAACCCTTTTACAGTACAAAATATATCCCTTTATAGGCGGCCCGAAGGTCTCGCCATTACAACACTGTGGGCCTGTCGCAACAGTAACCCAAACCCTAACTAGTGACATTCGGCGTATCTGTACTTTGAAGTAGCCGCTATCCGTCACACCATAGCTCTCTGTGGTCTTCCATGCTTCCCAGCGCTGATCATGGGTACTATGCACCACTTCCTTTCACCACAGCTTCCTGCAGTCTTCCATGCTTCCTAGCACTGACCATGGGTACCGGCACTGCTTCCTATCTGTCCTTCATCTTCAATGCCTTGGCCTCGTTGCTCCTTTTCCTTTATGATGGTAGCTGAGCCCTCTTGTCTTCCGCCGCTGCCTTCAATGCAGTGGGTGAGCTCTCTCTTCTTGGCCGCTCAGGTACCGTCGTCTTCCTTGACTTCTCTATCTTAAAATTCATGGTTTCTAGCTCTACTCTGCAGCTGGAACCCTGCTACTGTGTCGTAGCTCTATCTTGTCTATCCGCCAAAACTATCTGTCCGCTAAACTGCCAACTTCTACTGTAGCTGCGGGACCCTGCTCCAATAGGTCTCCTAAATATTCAAGGTTTCTACGAGAAGTCTGCCTATTCAATATTTCCCTAATAAACCTTTTGGGATTAGGGAGAGGATTGAATAATTGTCGACAATTTCTTTGGGTAGAAATTCTTGAAGGGATGTTAGACAGTGGAGTCGCCAGATGGATCGAGTTTTAATTTTTATGTTTTTTAAAGACTAGATCAATCAAAAGTTTTTTTATCTTTTTAGTTGTTTAGAAAAAATTTAAGCTAAGTCATACTCAGGAATAAAAATATTTATCCCCGGTAACGGCGCCAAAAAGTGTTGCCACCTTTTCACACACCTGGGTCATGTGGCAAAAATCTTCAAGCCACTCGGTGTGTCCTTGGGGGCAAGTCTCGAGTCAAGGCTGTCACCTTGTTCTTGACTCCTCCATTTAGGCTCAACTCCTAACGAAGCCAAGGGGGGTAGACCCTATTAAGTTACTAAGGATGATTTCTTAGTGTGGTGATGTTAAACTAAATCAGTTACTTAGGAGTTTGAATATTTTAACTATAAACACTTGAAGATGACAATATACGAAAATAACACACGAAAGCACAAAGCTGATAAACAATATATATATGAAGCAAAAATGACCAGTGCCTTAATAATGGAGTCAAATCAAAGAGATCAATGTGCTTGCATGTGCTTGGAGTGAAAGTTTTGCGATTGCATCTTGGTATGTTTTAAGTTAAAATTGAAGTATGAATTGATTAAACTAGGCTAAAAGGGGGACTCCAGATATACCCGAGAGTACTTGGAGTATGTCCAAAACAAAACCTATACGGCTACCCGCAAGGAATATGTGGGTTGAAATGGAGCCTCTGGGGCTATGTTCGTAACGCACCCATTAGGGTGTGATAGAGATCGGCGCCCCGAGGTCACTTTTCAGTAGGTTCCCGCTTCCTTTGGGTATTTTGCCACTGTAAAGGTTTGATCGAGGTGTTGGATTTTCACTTGATGGTTTGTTAATTGGGGAGGGTGAGTCCTAATTATGATAGTCACCCAAGTGCTTTTGATACATCTTGACTGATCGGATGAACCGCAGCCAAGTGCAGACCATACACACTAGAGTCTTGTAAATTTTAATAAGTTTTTAAGAGACGTGTTCTTGTTTAAAAGAAAAGCCTCCAAGAACCTCTTTCGATCCAAGTGGATCTCAATCAGGGAATCGAGGAGGGGTTAATTTTAAATCTGCTGATAAACAAAAGATAGAAAAAATAAAACAACTACACAAATCTGGTTTTCTGATTAATCCTACCACGAATCTCTTTCCCCTTGCGGGTCACTCGGGAAATCGTGGGGTAAGTATTATGATTACTTTGAAATGTAAGCTATGGAATATGGAATTAACAACAAGATCAAGTATACTACCCTGCAATTCAGATAAATTCTAGTGGAAAATAAATAAGCAAAAAAAAGGACGAAAAATGGCACCGACGCGAACCCCCCCATGGGGGATGGGGAATGGGCTTGAAAGAGCCTATTAAAAGGATGATTTTATTACAGAGGTTAAAATATCAAAGCACTAATAAAACAGATCTTTCTTGGTCCTTATACAGGCTGAAACCAAGATATTACAGTTTATACAAAAAAATTACAAATTATGTGACAAAAGAGAGTCCCCTGGGGGGATTTGAGCGTTCCAAAAGCCACTTTGGACAGCAGCTTCCTTTCTTCTCTGTCAGACCTGCTAAATGAAAGCGAGCGAGTTAGAATAACAAATTTCCAAAATCACTTTAAGAGTACCTTTGGGTCAGCCTACTTTATCTCAAAAAAGTAATGAAATTAAACTAGCTAAATCGACAAAAAAGGAACCAAGGAAAGCAAGATTTCCTTGGGATCTTGGCCTGCTATTTGTGCAGCCAATTAAAAGCACTGATATTGCAGAATATTGAAATTATTGAACAGCAAATGAAACTACCTTAACAGCAAGCTATGAATTTTTCAATAAACTACTTGCGAAACTAAGGCAATTTAGCTAGATCTCTTGAATTTGAACTTTATGTGCACAATGAAACTAAGATCTAGAAATTTGAAGGGATCTTGCTAATTAGATATATGTATTCTTTTCTTGATGAGATATATCATATTTTAAAAAGAAACCTTAAAGTAACAGTTTGAGGAAAGTTTAATAATTTTTAAAGGAGGAAGAGAGAGAAAGAGTGTTTGAAGCCTATGAATGTTGGGCTTTGGATTCTGCTTTGGTGGAACATCGAGGGACTATGTCATTCATAAGATACTGAAGATGAGGAAGATTCAAACCAGCTCAACCTCTTCTACCAGTGAGATCACCTGCAACTTGAAAACCCTTGCACAAACAGATGGTTAAAACATAGGTGTTGCCGAAGGAGATGATTGGAAAGCATGCAATTAAACTTAAAATACATACAAATCCAATAGATCTAGAACAAGCAGCATTAAGAGCATAAATCAAACTAGAATAAACTCTTACCCTAACAGAAGGGAGCTCTCTCCTTCAAGGCCAACAATTAACCAGCAAAGCAATGATAAACAAAAGCAGATTATACCTCATAAGCATTTGACAATCAACATCCACACATGAAGAGCATTACACCATAGATCTTGCCTCCAAAGCTTCTTTATTCCAAAATGAAAAAACAATACATTACAAGAGCAACAACACCTCAATCCCAGTTCTAACTAGCTTGGAAGAGGAGGCTGTGCCTGGATATATACAATTTACAGGCCATCTAGCCCAGGGGGGCACAATTACTCATGGAATCAAGTGAAATCAACTGATGGAGAGTCCATCAATGCCTGATCTATGTCTAGCTGAGCCAAATCTGAGTCTCACTGAGTGCAATTGTCAATAGGGGGGCTGATCTGACTGACACCTCAACCTGTTGACTGAAGAATCCACCAAAAATCATCCAGTTGAGCCAAAAATGTGTTGAGGAGAGAGGGAGGAAAAAATTCCCCATAAAGGATGCTCAAGATCAACTCTGGTTCTGATTTGATCACCTCCTTCAGTCAAGGATTTTTCAGATCTAGTCAATCTGCTTCAGATCTGTCTAA
>LPNX010209858.1:749448-804513 GCA_001517045.1 Pseudotsuga menziesii | reverse complement strand
GAATGTTAATGTCTTGTCTTGTGTACAAAAACATGATGTGCTAACTACTAAGAATTTACATATTGTTACACGCCAAGGCACAAAAACAGGGCCTGATAACCCCCAAATTAGCAAGATTAAAGACACAAATGCTTATCCTGACCCTATAACGCAAAAACACACATATCAAGAAGCAACACAAATATTTCAAGACATCGCACAAAAAGAAGACCTCATTAGCATTCGACCTAACACAGTACATCAACTAATTTATCTCACTCAAACAGACAAATCTATAGCCCAATTCATTGATTTATTACATCAAATAAAAAGTACTAACCCCGAAAAACAAACTAAGAACATATGCAGCCTAAACCAAAAAGGCAAAAATGATGTTGACCCACTTGTCGACCTGGAAATTGAAGGGTTCCACGTCCGGCAAGTAGTGCTCGATTTCGGATCTCAGGTAAATATCATGACTCGGGATACATGGGAAAAGATGGGCCAACCTCGACTCTATGAGTCAGGCATCTACCTAAAACTCACCGACCAAGGTCTCATTGAACCCATTGGGGTTTGGAAAAATGTCGACACAACCGTCAAAGGAATATCAACTAAGGTTGATTTCGAAATTATTGACCCAAATGAAGGATCTAGTTCCTTCCCAACACTAGTCGGTCGACCTTGGGGACTAAAGATGAAAGCCTCCATATCTTTAGACAAAGAACGAATTAAGTTAAAAGGAAATGGTCACAAAGTCATTGTACCCATTAATCCTTCCCAAGGAGCACCTTGGACTGAACCGATTGATGAGGAAGTCGATGTCAGACAACTGTATCAGATCCAAAACAATACGGACTACACAGAGCCCAACATCCATGGAGAACTTCACTTAGGTAACCAAGACTCAATTGGTTATAATTCAGATGCTGAATTATATGATTGGGAAATGGAAAATTATGAAACACAAGCAAGAGGGTGCTGGACTATAGAAAAAGTACAGAAAAAACCCACCCGACAGTGCTTCATTGTATCAATTATCCCCAAAGTATTTGAAAAGAAAGTCAGGGAACGACCCACCTTACAACCAACCAGCTTACATACTACTCAACTGCCCAGGTATAAGGAGAGAGAATCCCCAATCATGCATGTAGAACAAGTATCTAAAAATATTGGAGAACATGGCAAACTTCAAAGCTTAGTGGAAACATTTACAGGTCAAGCAGCACGGGGGCTTCACTTGTTGACCAATATCCTATCACGTTAGTTCATATTGTGGGTTTTAAAATTATCAAAAATTGAACCAATATATTGCAGGTATTGGGGGGATGAGGGGTTTAAGGTGGGGGTGGGTAGGGTGGTTTATAAGGATTGAGGTATAAAAAGGGGTGGGGAGGAGGTTTTAAGTATTGGGAGGGGGTTTCAACAAAAAGAGTTTGGGTCAATATCTCTCAAAATTAAGGGTATTCTTTAATATCCCATGATCGCACATGCTATGTGAGAGGTTCACTAAGTGAAGTCCTCGTGTCAAGCAGCTAGATGGTGGGATACCCATCAGACAAAACTTCAGACCTAGACAACTGCTTCAACTTTCTTTGTCAAACAGTTTGGTGGAAAAAAGTTAACCCAGGAAGCTCAAATCCCTATCTTCATCCAAGGTCAAAACCCAGAAGAACACATCAATCTTTGTGAAAAGGAATGGAGAATGCTTGGATACAAAGATGAGCGAGCCTGGCCACATTTGTTTCCTTCAACCCTAGCTGACTTACCTAATAAATGGTATAAGATGGAGGAAGCCAGAGGAGAAACCTTCTTTTGGCATGAACTTAAAGAAAATTTTATTAAATACTTCCAGTTCATACCTCAAAACGAAAAATTGGCTGGGACAACACACCAAATCAAACAGTTTCTCCAACCGACAGAAAAAACAACCCTCCCAAGACCATCGACAAATCAAGGACTGTAACAAGATACAAACTGAATCAAAATCACAGTCGACACGTTTACACTTAGAAAATGAACACACCAAAGGTAAAAGCTTCAGATGGAAGACTGACCACATGGAAACAACAAAACCCATCTAGTCAATCTTGAAAGTCGAGACCACCGACAAACCAGATCTTGACAGAATGACTGCAGCCAAATTCCCTGCCACATTCTCATAGTTCACAGAAGGAATTCGACCGATCAATGAAACTAAAGCACCAGAGTGGCTAGATGCCAAAGTGAAAACTAAGGAGGTCGACATTTCAAATGACGACCGACCAAAAATAGCCAAGATTGGTGACTACTGGAATGAACAACAAACCACTGAAATAGTGAACTTACTTAGAGAGTTCCATGATGTCTTTGCAAGGGACTATAAAGACTTAAAAGGCTTAGTACAAGAGATGGGAGAAATGAAAATAGACACTAAACCTGATGTCCGACCTGTCAAGAAAAGACCTTATAAGAAGCTCATAAGTACAAAGAAATAGTTAAAAAGGAAATCGACAACATGTTAGCAGCAGGGATCATTTACCCCATCGATCAATCCGAATGGGCAAGTCCCATGGTCATACAGCCAAAGAAACATGACTCGACAAGGTTGAGAATTTGTGTCGACTTTAGGGAACTTAACAAAGTAACATTAACAGATCCATTCCCAACCCCCTATGCTGATGAGATATTGAATGAAGTTGCAGGCCATGAATGTTATTCATTTACAGATGGCTTCTCAGGGTATAACCAAGTGCCCATAGCAAAAGAAGATCAAAAGAAGACAACATTTGTCTGTGAATTTGGCTCTTTTGCTTACAAAGTTATGCCTTTTGGGATAAAGAATGCACTCGCAGTGTTTTCCCGAATTGTTGTCAAGACTTTCCAAGAATATATCTATAAAACCATGGCAGTATACTTCGATGATTGGACTATATACTCCACCTTAAAAGATCACTGCACATGGCTCCGACTCATGCTGGAGAGATGTCAACAGATTCAACTCTCCCTGAACATTAAGAAGTGTATCTTTATGACCCCTATAGGGATACTCTTAGGGCATATTGTCTGTAAAGATGGTATCAAAGTCGATTTTGCCAAGATTAAAATCATCCTTGACCTGAAGCCACCAATAAACCCTAAACAAGTTCAGGTGTTACTGGGCCATACAGGCTATTATAGGAAATTCATAAGACACTATTCAGACATGACCTACCCTCTAGAAGAATTACTAAAGGAAGACCAAGAATTTAAATGGACAAAGGAATGCCAGATCTCCTTCGACAAACTGAAAAGAAAACTGGTCGAAGCTCCCATACTCAAATTTCCAAACTGGTCGACCAAATTTCACGTGCATATCGATGCCTTAGGAATAACAATCGGAGCAATCCTGACTCAACCAGGGGATGACGGGATGGATTGCTTGATAGTCTACAGCATTTGAAAATTAAATAAGGCTGAAAGGAACTATTCGACCACTGAAAGAGAGGCCCTAGGTATGGTCTTTTCCCTCCAAAAGTATCGACATTACCTCTTGGCCAACCCCTTCACATTTTACACCGACCATAAAGCTTTGAAATACCTCGTCAATAAACCCCTTCATCATGGGAGAATTTGTCTCTGGCTACTTCTTTTCCAAGAATTTGAGTTCGAAGTCGTTGTCCAACCAGGGAAACTAAATGTTGGGCCCGACCATCTATCACGTATAGACACAGGAGAGGAACCGACCAGAGTCGATGATGACTTGCCGGATGCACATCTATTATGCATAGAAGCAGTACCCGAAGAACTAGAAGAAATAGCTCAGTTCTTAGAGACAGTTCAGGCACCAGAAGGTCTGAACACCAAGAAAAAACAAATCTTAGCTATGAAGGTTGCACCCTACAGCCTCATCAATGGATTTTTGTACAAAATGGGGTTAGACGACATTCTCAGAAGGTGTGTACTTAACCATGAGAGAGAAAAAATTATGCATGAAGCACACTATGGACCTGCAGGAGGACACTTTCAAGCAGACACAACTGCCAAGAAAATCCAACAGTCAGGATTATGGTGGCCGACAATCCACAAAGATTGCAAAAATTTCGTTAGTCGATGTGACAGATGTCAACGACTTGGTCGACCTCTGCCAAACCTAGAAAAGGTCAATATCATCTGCCCCCAGATGAAACGACTCATCGACGCTGCAAAAGAGCAGAACCAGTCATTAGGGCCCAACATGGAGAAAATCGCAGAAATTCCTATTTCAGAAAAGATGTTTGTACTGTCAAGTTTAACGACATTGACGATCGACATCCAGAAAGCTTTGCAGAGTTGGACGGACTTTCAACATCACCTTTCCATCACAGCTCTGGCCATTGTCGAAGTCTGCGTCTAGAAGAGACCAACCATCCATCTGCACAGTCCACAGCAATAGCAATTTTGAACGGTTCGACAAAACTTCAAATTTTGTACCTCCCTGTTTCTTCGGGATGAAGAAACGTTTTGTTCGTGGGGGAGATGTAGAAGGAGCAAGTCGGCGAAGTCGACTTGAATGAAGACCGACTTAGTCGATCAACCGACTAAGTCAATGGGCCGACTTAGTCGATCAGCCGACTAAGTCGGTCGGTCGACTAAACTAGAAGATTAGTCGGTTAACTAAAAGTCGTGTCGGTTCACCGAACCGACAGGTAGTTATTTTGTAATTGTCTGTACATTGTATATATTAGGCTGTTGAGCCAAACGAGAACTCAGTTCAGTTCTCTGCCTTGTATGAACTCATTGCAATAATATAATCTGTTTTCTTATCTGTTCTTGTCTCTTGTCTCTGATTTATAGTTATGTATGTTTAGTATGTATTATTGGTAACCTTATGTGATCTATGATATTACAACAATATGGCGCATAGGGAGGCATCAATTTCACATTTCCTTGATAAGTTGTTTGCAGCCCTATTCTCTTTTCCCTTATATATATTACGAACTTGTTTCTTTACTTGCATGTGTAAACGACGGGTTCCTTTTTACTCTGTCATGTTTTATACGGTTCACGCACTGCAATTCAACTCGGGACATATTTTAATGCCTTGAAAAGCCGCTCTTGAGATTTTCATCGATATGTCCTAGTAATATCTTAGTAGCGGTTTTACATGGTATTTTAATATGTTTAGGGTCGAATGGCAGTGATTTTGTGGCTCAGCAAGAGATCAATTAGGACACCTTATTGAAGTAAGTTTGGAATGTTTTTGTGATAATATGTCGTTATGTGTCATTCCTTCTACATCATGGTTTTAAGTATCGCCATTAGATTTTGAGATTCCCATGAGAACACACTATTCAAGGGGTTTGGGACTCAGGTAGGTTGGCCTGCCTTTGAATGGCTAAACGAAAGTGCCAACCTGTCTCTTCCACACTCTGATTCCTTCTTGCTTTCCTTCTCTTGCGATATTCGCGAAGGTAAAATGCCAAAACATACAAGAAATATTTCAAGGTTAAGCTACATTGTGAGATATTTTAAGCTTCATTGTTATTTCAGAAAATCCAAAAGAAATTGATTATGAGTAGGTACATGCATTTTAGTTCAAAGTTGTTTTTAGATTTTTATTCCAACATTGATTCTGTTTGTTTTAGTTTGTCGAAAATGGTTTATGGGTGAATCCCTGTTTAAGGTTTGGTCCATCCAAATTTCCTAATCACGAAAGAGTGCGTCTATATACTTGAGAAACATAAATCTTTCATGCAGTTCCCTAACACCCTTGACACTTTTTACTCAAGCTATAACATACATGTTCACAATTTGTCACAAGAATATAATACTCTTTTCGCTCATAATGTTTTCTATAACAAGGTGCTCCATGGTGCAAATGTGGGACTAATATGGACTTGCAGTTAGTGAAACATCCTCAGAAGGAGTTGCACTATAAATGTGAAGAACTACAACCTCTGTTTAGCTCTGTCGAGCTCTTGATTGGCCTTGCATCTAGTGCCTAAATTGTGGCTCCCTCCAAGTGACATCGCCTTAAGCATTAAGGTTTAGGCTCTTGAACTACTCACCCTACTAGGTTATAAATAACTCATATCATATCTTTTATGTCACATGAGTCTCACAAGTTTAACATCTAAACATAAGGATTCTTGGCATGAAATCTAACGCCATATGTTCTCTAAACTGGACTATCAAACTAGCTAAATGAAATATAGATGTAGAAAAGTAATAAAAGATACATATAATCAATTATATTCTTATACAAATACAAAGACTAATTTCAATTTTGACCTTAGAAGTTAGAACACAACGTACCTATGTCCTCATGACAATGCCTTAAATATGCAATGCACTACAAATTAACTTTCACTATACTGGTGGTTTTCCATGAAACCATGGGTACAAGCAAGGCTTGGGGTCGAACTCATCTCACTCAACCTAATCAATTTGGAAAAATAAAAAAATATAAGTGAACGTGTTACAAACAATTCCAGTGCCGACCCCATCTCACTCAACCTAATCAATTTGGAAAAACAAAAAATATAAGTGAAGGCGTTATAAACAATGCCAATGTTACACCTGCATTACATTAAAAGAAATGGCATGACAATGCCAATGTTATACCTGCATGACATTAAAAAAATGGCATGACATTGAAACAAATGGTGCGGTGAATAAATTCACAGTAAGAAATCAATATATATAGAGAGATTATGTACAAGTACTCTACTTTGTTGCTGTTATAGTTGCAATCGCTTCGATACAACGCAATTGCATAAGTGCCTACTTTGGAATTTGTGAGTTCTAGTTTGAAAAATTATATCAAATGGAAAGCTCAGCCATGGTTCAAGGGTTTGCAGAGCTTTCAGGCATAAGGCCTTCCATTTCTTCCGCCAACAAATTACGGCTGGGCTTGTCCAAGCATCTAGCGGGTAAGCTCAAGGTCCATTTTAAACTAATTTACAGAGTACAAATTATACCTGGGCTTCTCCAATCATCCAGTAGGTAAGCTCAAGGTCCATTATAAACTAGTTTACAGAGTAAACTTCAGTAGTAAGTAAAGTGTTGTTTTCCAATGGAGAACCAATTTAACTTAAACAATGTTGTTTTATAAGAGGGATGGTTCAACCCGGAACTAACTCATATCCGTTTAGTTAACACAAAACATTTATTTTCATAATGTTATTTTATGCATCCATTGATCCCTAACTCTATCAATTTAAAAGCAAATCAACCAAGGAGAAATAAGAGGAATTCAAAGCAGAATATAATCAATGCCCAGTAATGTTTGTTATTAGAAGTAAGTATAATTTCAACTATTGGGACTGTGAGTCCATTACAACTAATTAGAACTAGAGTGAGTGATAGTAAAGTTTCGCAGTAGTAGCAAAGGAGTCTATGAACTAGCTCAGGATGAACTATACAAACAACTGAACTAAGATAAGATTGAACTACTCATATTGCAACAATTTGCGGGAATCACAAAGTTGTGTAACAACTAAACTACAGATGTATGGGGGAACCATCATGAAGAAATGAAAAATGCTTCCAGTGGTGTCCCATTCTTTGAAATATAAAGTAAGATTTCACTTTGTATAAATTATATTAGTCTGGAACTAGATACTATGAGTTATGAACCATGCCATGTAGAACCAATAGAACCCAATATAAGTTAGTACATTTATTTCCACTTGTGCCCCTTGAGCTTAACAGTTAGGTGACAAATAGCAGAATACACTCAGAAGAAAATATGATGGTATTTCAGCTAGCCTAGAATTGGAAAAGGCTACAAAAATAGATTTCAAGAGATTTTAAATGAGTTACGGGAAAAAGGAGGAGGGCCAAATGTTGTCCTAATTGATACATCTAAGCAGATTGATACTTCACCATCCTTGCTAATGAATATAAGTGTGCCATTCATAATCTCTTTCAATCTCGGTCAATTTCATCAATGAGTTTTGGGTCTACGAAGGAAGTTGGAACTGGATATGAAATAGTGGAAACTAGCATGGAGGTTTTTGCTGGGGGTTTCTTTATTATGTGGGTGGAACCCTACTCAAGTTATTGTATACGACATCATAGAATCTGTTAAACTCATCTCTGTTAGATTAAGGGAAAATAGAACCCAAAACTAAAAGTACATAATGAATTGATATGGGCTTGCTTTTCCTCAAAAGAAGCATTACTAGAATCACTACAAATGTAGGGAGAGGTAATATAATAGAATCGTTGGATTGTTTGGGGGAAGAATATAATCAATGCCCATTAATGTTTGTTATTAGTTGGAAAAACCAAGGAATGTAAATAATATCAATATATTTGGAGCATGCTTAGTCATTCTAGAACATTTGCACTTCTAATATAAGTAAAAATTCAGCATTTAGTGTTCTCTAGAAATTTAAGGTCTCTGGGGAATTTAAAATGACAGATAAAGCATTGTGACAATCATTAAACTCAGCCTTAACCCGCCCCTTGACTTCTACCCTGTCTAATATTCACAACTCAGAACAATATCCTATCTATAACACTAGCTATGTTACCAATAATAGTTGTTATAAAGGAAAACATTTGAACCTCAGCGCCCTGATTGACAGAGGTCCCAACATAGTAAAATCCACTTAGAATTCCATGGACAAACCTAAAAGTATGCCGGCCTAGAACAAGATACTTGGACCTAATTTGTTCCAAAAAAAAATCTTTGGACATGAATAAGGTATTCTGGACAGTGGAAGAAATAAGAAATGAACATTACAGAAAAATCAGAAAACAATGGAAAAACAACAAACTTAAAAGCACTTTATCCATTTGAAGAATAATCCATGGGAAAAATCCTGTCATTCATTAAAACAACACTACCAATTCTCGTGAAGCGAAAGAAGAGAAGTAATGTGCATACCTTGGAAGCTTAAACCCATTTGTTATCTATGAATTAGAGATGGGGACACAGTTTGGCATGATTAAATATCATCTCTTCTTTTGTCTACAAGAAGTATATTATATACTCGTGATTGTTAAGGACCTTCGTGACCACACCCATTATTCTCATAAGCATCAACTTCCTTATACATAATAAACTGATATTTACTCTGCTCTGGAAAGCTTGGACTTATGTGAAACTCATATACTCTATCCCTCAGTGGTTTTATCGTTCACAAGGCCTATGTACTCCACCAAGTACCCTTCCCCTAAGTTTTTACAAGGCGTGCACAGAGCCAGGCCCCTCTGAACCCCTCTTCATCACTGGAAACGTCCACCATGTCACCATTGCTCAACTTCAATTTCTCCTCCTCACTCAACACTACAAAATCAAGGTATGTTCCCACTCTTGCACAAGTTTCTCACTCAAACCTTCACCAGCTTACAAGACCCATGTCTACTCTGATCAAATACTAGTCTTCCATTTCTCCATGCAAAACTGCATTAAGCCATCATTCACTGAAACATAGCTAAAAAATCAATAATTCAAATATGGGTATCACGATACGATGAGTAGAATTCATGGAGAAAGTGTGTATGTGTATTTGGCATCCCAGGAAAGCGTTTTCCTTTATTCTTTCTCTGTATGGCCTGTCTGGTGTGTGCGGGGTTGGCAGTTGGTAGATTGAATGGTTTTGTGCGTTAAGGGTCCGGTTGTTCCGGGGGTTCTGGGTCCAAAGATATTGAAGTTCCCCCGGCTATTGTGTTGCCAGTACAGTGAGGAAAATATACATCTGTGAATCCACACAAACGCATTCAAAGGAATCCCATTAAATGGGAAGCCCCAACAATACACCCAATATGCAAAAATTTGTGCAGAAAAATCCCACTAAAATGATACTGATGCAAGATTCACAATGTTGCCAGCACAGTGTTCAGAAAAGATACATCCATGATTGCACACAGACGCAGTAAATAGTAATAAAGGATTGAGAAACCAAAAACCTTACTAACAATGAAAAACATATCCCCTTTACCGACATCCACCTGTTGAGGGCAGCGTCGAAGATGTTGGCAAGAGAAATAGAAGTGAAGGCGTTGAAGCCGTGACCAGAGAACAATAGGAGCTAAAAAAAACATGAAGATATTTTCTCTCATGCTCCGCACAGGACAATTCAATGGGGGTTTTGGCGTATGAGAAAAATCGCCTCACCATTAAACTGCACTCAATGCATGCCCTGGAAAGTGGAGGCTTCGATTAATGCGCGTTGAGAATGCCATTAAACGACACTCAATGCACGCCAGCTGCTTTCGTCGCCTCCACCTCGAACGCTGGAGGCCTGTAATCCAAAGCAGACATCACCCACGTCCCAACTACCAATCAAACATTTTAAAAATTAATAAATTTAATATTTTTCAACTCCGGTAATTTTTATAATTTCAGGTTTAGTACGACCAAACTAAAATAGCTTAGGTGTTTATAAATTTCCCCGTCAGGGGCATAAAAATCCATCTTATTATTACATGCAAAACAAATATATGCGTCAACTTCATAGGTAACGTTTAACAGAAAAGTCCAAATCGTTTAATTTGTAGACAATAATTTTTTTTCCACAAGTAGACAACATATGGTAGCAGGTATCTTATTAGGTCCCGATTTACATAAATTTGAGTCCTACATATGGGCATGGAATTGGCGACGGGACTTGAGATTTTTTTTAAGACATAAAAAAAAAGTCATTTTTTTTAATTATAAAGAAACTGGTTATATCAATTGGTTATTACAACCAAAACTTTGACATCAAATATCTAACATTTCCTTATTCAGACAATTCCAAGTAAACAAATTTACTTGGTTTTCTAATGTTCAGTAATCAGCCAGTATTGCTTTAACATATTCAATTGTAAGAAATAATTATAAAAAGTAAATACTTCAATATAGGTTACAAGTTGTAACTGACCATCACATCCCATCATTACACAAAAATCCCACGTCCCTCTCACAAATGATGTAGGTGTCATATAAAACTAACATTCAAAAAGACAAATGGTACTAGACGTGTAAGTGTGTTTCCCCTCCATAAATTCATTGATGGAGAGTTATCCAGTATTGTAAACCAGGGCCTCCTTTGACAACCCATCTGCCATCATGTTATGCTCCATGTATATGTGCTGACATACAAATGTGTGAAAGGTATATTTGATTGCCAACAAATGAGAGCCCCAATGTTCCAGCTCCAAAACCTGCAACCTGGCCAAGGAGTTCACCCACTCAATGATGACTCTAGAATCACCAAACACAGTCAAGTGAGGAAGGCCCATGGTAGAAGCGACATAGAGGAGGCCCCAAAGTGCAAGAAGTTATGCCTTACTATTAGAACATCTACCACATCCCATAGCAAGATGAAAATAGTGGGTCTTGGTGATATAAAGAATCATACTAACACCTCCAACTCCACCTTGGGCAGCACCATCAAAGAAACCCATAGCTGCAGTCACCTCTGGTGCTATGCCAATCGATCTGCACTTCTTCACCTTATTGGAAGGTTTAGAGAAGTCTGAAATGAGTTGTAAAACACTTAGTATAACAACCTGTAACTAACAGGACTTGAAATTATCGTGTCTCTAGTGTACAAAAATAGAAAATGTTATCATAATGTGGGATTCATTCCTTGTCATTTTGTAGGTAAATAGTTTGCAACTCCAACACAATTAAAGGGAGGATGGAGATTCTGATTGTGGAACATTTATGACCAATCTAAGTTCAAAATATCTTTTGCATTAAACATCATAATAATTATGTGGTCAATAGATTATCCAACTAGGTTTACTTGGAGAAACCTTTGTATACTTGGAGAATGATATTAAGGTTAAAAATGGAGGCCACTAACAACACTAGTGGCCCTAGTATTTAATGAGAATCACCTTTCATAATTTGCATATCATCTTATATGAATGACAACTTCCAAAGTCCAGTATTTACATCCTCAATATGAGAACCATTTGACATTTAATCCCTTGCATGAGGGAGGTTGCTTAACAGTTCTCCTATGTGTTAAGAAGAATTTCTCTTTACTGTTATATGGCGTCTTCAGGAGTTTTGTTGGCTCACTATGGTATTTTGTTGGAGGTCCTATCCTAGTTTGAGGGTTTTTCTTAGTCCAAGAAGGTTGCGCGAAGGTGTTTAGTGTTTAGGTGGGGGGAAGTAATGTGTCCCTCTTGACTAGGCCTATGTCTTGTTCCTTAGGGAGTCTTTTTTCGGGTTTCAGTTATAGTAGAGAGGAATTGGGATTTCTTGTGGTGTGGCCAGCATCCTCGAAGATTAAAATGCTAGAAGACATTGTTTTGGAGGAGTTTGAGTGGGGCACGAGTCAATGTGAACTTAAGTCTAACATATTTAACCTAAAAGTCCTTTTTTGGAGGGTTACTTCATAGCTGAAAGGAGTTGTGGCGGCTATTGAGCACGTGGCAAACCATGTTTCAATTATGGATGCTTGATTTAACAATTTGGATGGGTATGTTCGGGAACAAGGTGCTCAAGTAGAGAGGGTCTCCATCTATGTGTGTCTGCATCAAGATAATAAGGGGTACATTAGTGGAGTTCTGAGGTCTAAAATGGGCATAATAAGGAAAATATTAAAATAAGAGTTAAAATAATATAATAAGAGTTAAAATAATATAATAAGAGTTATAAATTTTGGAAAAGAAAAAGAAAAATATTTTTTCTTATCATATTTTTGACATATCTCCTTATTGGTTGAACCAAATATCAAGTTTCATTACTTGTCTAATGCAGAATTTAAATTCGCATACGGCATCCATGACATGAAAAATGAAAAATTCAATAAAAAAATGTATTTTAATACATAAAATACGATTTTTTTATTGAATTTTTCATTTTTTCATGCTATGGGTAAAGTATGTGGTGTGGGTATAAGTTGGATGTGGATTTGAATTCCATATTCAACGAGTTCCTAAACTTGAAATTTGGATAAACCAATAAGGAGATATGTCAAAAATTCAATAAACAAAAAACAATTCCTCCAATTATTTTACAAATTTTACCAAAATGTTTGCATCACCATCTTGAATTGTATTGGTTCTTATACAGTGAATGTTGATGGTAAATTTTATGTTTAAGGCCAATTTTTTACCTCGATACTCCTCTAATGACACTCTATAGAAGCTCATTTGCAGGGTTTAAATCCATTGATGAAGACTCTGTGTAGCGACCAACAAAAGCAGTGATGGACATTTCCATCTCCCATGTGCAAGATTATGATACTAGGGATTTTTAGGAAATCCAGAATGGGCATAGCTCCCCTTAATTTTTGTTTTGTTTTATGGTTTACTTTGGTGTTTTTTGTTAGGATAATATGTTAGAATTTATATCTTTCAAGCTATTAACATATTTGATGTGCTAGTTTATAAATTTCTAGTAGTGTTTAGACTATAATATCCTACTTCGACAATAATAAGTCAATCTGATTGTTGGAAATTTTTTGTAAATATTGAATGGTTTTTTACAATAGTTTAATATCAAATCTCTACTTGTTTTTTATATTTAAAAAACTCCTTTCTTCAATGTGTAATGAGCTCATTCTTATCCAAGTTGTCCCTATAGAAGATACAGAGAAACCAGATATGTCATCCAAGGAAGGGCTCTGGGAGTGTCTAAAAAAAATAATCACACTGAGGTGAAGTTTAGAAGTCTGCAAAAATATCAAATAGATCAATAACTTCCATACTCAAGTAATAATAGAGTAGGTCAGAGAGAGCATTGCTCATCTAAAATAGTTGTATGTTTTCTTCCCTAATAACTATGCCTTCATAGTATTCTGTAAAGGATAGTAGGCCTAAAGCCATTTTGAGCCCTTCCTTGGATAATATGTAAGTGAAAACTAACATGCGAGTCACATATGCTTTAGGGAGATGAATCAATGGGTTTGGAAGAAATTAAAAATACTCGTGGGGAATGACGCTCAAAGCTCTAGAGCTAGACCATACAAGTTTTGGTTGAGCAATTGACACAGAAAAAGAGGGAAGCAAGTCCCACACAGGTATAGTAAGTGTATGTTCAGATGTACATAACACTTAAATAATCTTGTATAATGAGTAGGTCGTAGGTTGTAAGATCTCATACTTTTCAAAATCTTATCTTTGACTTTCTCTCTTATAAGACTAAAAGAAAGACCGATGAAGCAAAGATTGATGGATGAATTATTGGGAAAGTGTGTAAATTTGAGATTTTAATATTTATTTTGGTTTTTCTTCTTTGTCGTTAAACATATTTTTCATCATTTTTTTTTTCACTGTTGATTCTATCCATTCATGAGTAAAGATCAATTAGGCACCTACCACATTCAAGCTGCACTCATTGTAATATACCATTCATTAATATTCAACAATTATATTCCTTCGATTGCTATCGCATTTCATTTTTAATATTTACAGCCTAGTGCTACAGAGATGGGTTGGGAGGGTTCATGACTTACTTGAGATCGTGTTTTTCTTATCACACGATGAAGGCCACGGGAATCGATCTGCTGGACGATAAAACCTTTCCCTGTTTCAAAAATGTTATAGGTGGAATTGAGGAAGTGGCCCGCCTTAGTTGTACTTGTTTTAATCTTAGTTAATGTGCTCATACCACTATTTTGTACCATTGCTACATAGATTCAGACCTAGTGATTTCAGTTAACATTTATTAGTACCTCCAAGTTTCCAATGACTTGTATTCTTCAGCTACAACTTGGTTTGTTATGAGAGATGTTGCACCACATACATAAGGTAACTAAAAACAGTTTTTATTTGGTAGCATATCATGACTAAATAAAAATTTCGTTATATTTTTATCAATTTAAATTAATGTTTTCATTTCATTATACTTTTTTTTTCCATAAAAAAGATCTTATATATTATATATATAAAAAAGGTATCACCTGTATCATTTCATTATACTTTATTGTTACATAGATCTATATATGTAATTATAGTATTTTGGAATTTCAATATATAATTATTTTTTCAGCATGAAAAAAACAACATTTTTATTAATAAAAAGTCGTATCAACATCTTACATATTTTCCTCCAAAAACCAACTCCTCTGCTGCCCATGCATTTTATAAACCAATTTCATACCCATCAGAAGACATTCCATCCAAAACTATACAATCCAACAAAGCTTTCCAACTAAAAATCCATAAGGTCACTACCAAACCAAAATTAACCCATCTGGTACAAAAACATAAGAAAATCATCCTTGGATAACAACAAACTGAAACAACCAGAGTTAGAAAAATACCAAGATTCCATCTCTGAATAGTTTCCCCAAAAAGAAATGCCGTAACCTGATTTTTCCATCCATAGAACTCGACTCCTTTTTCGAGAGGCTATCAGCTTCCACATTTAAATTTATGTATATATGCTGGAAAGATAAAAGGAAAAATTCTTCATCAAAGCTCTGATACTTTCCATCCAATGGTTTAAAAACAAAGAATTCACATGTGCATTCCGCTTTTCCCAATTTATAATAACTTGTGAATCTCCCAAAATCTGCAACGAGGAAGAACCCCAAACTTTTGCACAATAAAGTAAACCCCATAAGGTAGCCAATTCATCTCTAGTATTTGTACCTCTTCCTGTTGATGTATTTGTAACTTTAGAATGTATTCACTTGTATATTTCTTATTGTATTTCATTGTACCCCGACGAAGATGTTTTCCCCTCTAATCGGGAGAGTCATTAATATAATAAATTCATGTAAAGTCATTGAGTTTAACCCTCCATTGTAAGTTGGGGAAATAGACACCACGGTTGAGTTATATTAGGGTTATTAGACTCTCCTAGTGAAGTCGTCCCTGTAGGGTTTATAAACCAATTTCATACCCATCAGAAGACATTCCATCCAAAACTATACAATCCAACAAAGCTTTCCAACTAAAAATCCATAAGGTCACTACCAAACCAAAATTAACCCATCTGGTACAAAAACATAAGAAAATCATCCTTGGATAACAACAAACTGAAACAACCAAAGTTAGAAAAATACCAAGATTCCATCTCTAAATAGTTTCCCCAAAAAGAAATGCTGTAACCTGATTTTTCTATCCATAGAACTCGACTCCTTTTTCGAGAGGCTATCAACTTCCACATTTAAATTTATGTATATATGCTGGAAAGATAAAAGGAAACATTCTTCATCAAAGCTCTGATACTTTCCATCCAATGGTTTAAAAACAAAGAATTCACATGTGCATTCCGCTTTTCCCAATTTATAATAACTTGTGAATCTCCCAAAATCTGCAAAGAGGAAGAACCCCAAACTTTTGCACAATAAAGTAAACCCCATAAGGCAGCCAATTCATCTCTAGTATTTGTACCTCTTCCTGTTGATGTATTTGTAACTTTAGAATGTATTCACTTGTATATTTCTTATTGTATTTCATTGTACCCCTACGAAGATGTTTTCCCCTCTGATCGGGAGAGTCATTAATATAATAAATTCATGTAAAGTCATTGAGTTTAACCCTCCATTGTAAGTTGGGGAAATAGACACCACGGTTGAGTTATATTAGGGTTATTAGACTCTCCTAGTGAAGTCGTCCCTGTAGAGTAATTGTCAAGTGGAAAACAAGTATAAATACAGAGTGAGACTCTCTATTTGATACACACACTCACTCAATAGTAGCGCATGAGTGAGAGAGGGGTAGCTCACACAAGTGAGAGAGAGAACAGTTGTCAGAGATCATCTTTAAATCTTTGGGTTTTACTTTTTGCTATTGGTGCTCATTCTATCTCTGAGGAAGTTGCAGGGTTTTCTCCTTTATGGTTTCCCCGAGGAAAATTCTTTGTGTCTCTTATCTCTTATGATTATTGTTGTGCATGTTATTCTCTCAGATAATATCCTAGATCATATTGATTAAATGATAAAAATCTAACATGGTATCAGAGCCTCTCTGAAAGAAGGCACTATGCAGCTACAGGAACTAGGGCTTCCTTGTTGAAGGTATTCTCTCCACAGATCATAAAGAAACGAGGGCTAGCCTAACTCACCTCAATAAGGTGCATCTGTTGGTGGTAGCAGTTTTTGAATCCTATAAGTTTCACTGTGTAGCTAAAATACAGCTGCAATGGCAGCTAATGGAAATTAGGGTTTCATGTCTGAAAACCCTAGAATATTGAATTTAGTAATCCTAGGAATTTCGCTATAACGCGAGATTGGAGAAGGATCAAAAGCCAAAACATTTATGTGACAAAGAGAAATTCATGTTGTACACTATGTAAACGTTTCAGCCTCAAATTTGTTATACTTTAGGAGATATGGTTCCTCCAAATTAGGGTTCCAGCCACCTCTAGAATACAGTCATAAATAGGTGACCTAGGGATATTTGCTATATCTCTAGCTAGGAAGTTCCAAATGACATTTCGCAAGATTTTGCAGGTAGGGCACATATTGTAGCTTCTGTGGTAAGTTTTTCAGACCCAGAATGTGAAACAGTAACACGTGGAAGTCCGTACAAGTTCGTTATGTTTAACAGTACCCAAAATAGTCACCTTGGGAAACTTAGCATAAGTCCCACTTGGAGAATCTATTTCTTCTCTAACCCGTGGGTTTGGAAAGAAGAATTATCAGGATATCACAGTGAGAAGGTTCATACCTTAAGGATCCAAAAATTCATAGATACAACATAAGCAATATCAATCATTTCTGTAGAAGAATTTGGAAAACTAGGGATTCTTGTTCCGAGAGCTTCCCTCCACTGTTTTCAAAAAAGGAGTACATTGGATAGCTCGCCTTAAAGAGGCCCATCTTTCTATCCAATCAGAAGTTTGAACTTCCAAGTTTTGAAAATTAGGGTTTCTCTGACAAACCCTAGATCGATCAGCTCCATAACCAGGACGGACACCTCAAATCGCTAAGATCTAAATTTTTGCTATTTACATTTGAGGTTCTCATTTCAAAAAGACTAATCACACCAGCTTGATGACAAGCTTGGGGAACCTGACAAATTTCAAGTATGGAAGTATAGTACCTCCTTGATCCTTGAAGAAATTGAATTGGGTCAGTATTTTAGTAAGAAAGCTCTAGGAGCTAGAGGGAGATGAGGCTAAGGCTAGAGCCAAGAGAATCATTACATATTCTATTAAATATCATCTGATCCCTCATGTGTCATCCTTGAAGACACCAAAAGGAAGTGTTCGTTGCTATGACGAAGCAATCAAAGAAGAAGAATATATTGTTAAAACCACCTTGAATGGCCTCCCAGGATCATGGGATTCACTCATTCAAGGAATGTGTTCCAAAAGGAAGTGATTACCTTCAGAAGACTCTAGGAAGAGTGCATACAAGAATAAGCTCGACTCATAATAAGAGAAGAGAAGATGGGAGCAACTAAAGATCAAGCTCTCACGATTTAAAGAAGATCCCTCAAGCGATGAGGAATATGAAGGACTCAATTCTTGAAGAACCTCTTATCCATATTAGCATTTGGATAAGAAATGATGATGCTATGAATGAAGAAGATGATGAAGCTGAAGGATCAAGAAGGAGTCTACCCAAGAAACAAATAAAGATAAGTATTTGAATTGTCTTTTCCTATATATCTAGTCGTTTATATGACATTGTTTAGTTGTGAAATATATTATGCATGATAGAATTCCTTCATTAATGAACAATATACTACTAATATGCATGTTATGGGTAAGTAGCCTATAGTGCTATACAACACTCCATTGCTACTTATCTAGGATGAAACCTCTTTGTTGACATATTGGGATTAGTGCACAATATCAATAATGTTATGGTAGAGATGGAAGGCATCTGGAAAGTTTCCATGTATATGAGATATAGATGAATGTTGTATTGGATAAAATAGTTCCATGATTATATCTTTATGCATAAGAATTTTCCATTATGAATATGCCTTATGAAATGTTTCTAACCATACAACTGGTGCATTTTACTTGTAGAAAATATCATGTACAATCACCTAGAAGAAAATAAGGATGAGACTTGTTCCAAAGAACAAGTGACGACAGTTCAAGATTCACTCCAATAAGCATACATGAAGATGAACCTGAAGCTTCCATAGAAAAAGAAAAACCTTCAGAAGAATATAAAATGAAGAATAGTATGATGAGACTTCAAGAGGCCTCA
Source organism: Pseudotsuga menziesii (assembly GCA_001517045.1). Taxonomy (NCBI): domain Eukaryota; kingdom Viridiplantae; phylum Streptophyta; class Pinopsida; order Pinales; family Pinaceae; genus Pseudotsuga; species Pseudotsuga menziesii. Next base: position 785,518 of record LPNX010209858.1, on the reverse strand, counting down.
GACACACTCTAGTTATGTGATACTGATGAGCAACATCATTGATGCAAAGCCTTCTAGCTATGAAGAAGTAGACAATAAGAAAGGGAAGGAGACTATGATCAAAGAGTACCAGTTCAAGGAGAATTATGTCTAAGGGAATTCCGTAGTGTCTTTCATGTGGATCTACAAGATCCAACATGTAGTAGATGGCAACATCGTAGGATACAAGGCACAATTTGTAGCATGAGGATTTTGACAGAAAGAATACATAGATTATGAAGAGACATTGGCACCAGTGACCAGTCCAGTATACATAAAGTAGCCATTGGGAGTTGAGACACATGATAGGTAGACTCATGTGTACAAATTAAAGAAGGCTTTGGATCTTGGTATCCATTGACCCTAGATGGATACATAGAATATTAGTAGCAGAGGAATCTACTTGTCACTCCATTACAAAATGTTTCAATACATAGAGTATGGAAGGCAGAGGGAGAATGATGTTGCGCTTCAGAGGGAGTGACTGCAGAAGATCCTAAGTTTTGACATGGTACAATAGGATGGACAGCTTACTGATGGCTCTAGGCTTTACTGAGAGTAAAGCAAGGTTGAAGGAAGAATACCAGTGATGCTCCTATTATATGTCGATGACATGTTCCTGACAAGAAAAGAGGAACTCTTTAAAGTTGCAAGAAGGCTACTTGCTGTCGAGTTCGAGATGGAGGAATTGGGTATGATGCACTACCTTCTAAGCATGGAGGTGTGGTATAGTGCGTATGGAATCTCCCTTGGACAAGGGAAGTATGAAGTGGATATCAAAAATAGTTTCAGGATGATGGAATACAAGGCCATGGCCATACCTATGGCATCGAACCTGAAGCTATTGAGTGATGCTTCATTAGAGATGGTTGATGCTACGATGTATCGTCAAATGATTTTTTCATTGATGTTCTTAATGAATACAAGACTAGAAATATGCTTTGATGTGAACAATCTGAGCCAGTTCCTGATGGATCCGAGACATGCTCACTTGGTTGCAAAGAATGCAGTGAGGTACATGAAGGGTACAATTGAGTATGTACTCAAGTATAATATGAATTAGAAGACTAACCTGCATGGTTATGTTGATTCGAATTCGTAACGCCACTGAGAAGAAGAGCACCTTGGGTTGTGTTGAAGCTACAACTTTTTTCCCCAATTTTTTTTAATTTTTAGGGCCCCCCCTTATCTTTTTAGTATTTAGAAGGCTTAAGGAATCTCATGACTTCACCAAAAATTTTCCCATGACTTGAAAATTTGAAAAAATTGAAAGCTTGTCTACTTATATCTGATGCACAGTTGACTATGTTTCCGATGCATCAGATGCACATTTGACTAGCTCCCCGATATGCCCATCGGGAGCATTCTAAGGTTTTTCTCCGATTTATCGGATGTCATTTCAGCTATTGCGTCGAAAGTTGTTTGTCAATCCACCTGGGAGCAGTAACGATGAATCGGGTCTCCATTCATTTATCATCTTCCGATATCTTATTAATTTTGTTTTTCGTCGTATCGGTTGTGTCTTGTGGAGTGAACCAAAAGCCTAGTTATTTTGTTGGCCGACGTTGCAGAGGCTTAGTGCTGAATCCATCCAATGCATTCCCCTATTCATCGCCGATACCGAGGTGTGTTAGTTATTTTGACTTTCGATAATGGTTTTAGACGCTTCGGCATTCTTCATCTGATATCCTAGTCACGATCTCCGAAATCCTTCTGACGCTTCACGTATGCTTACAAGTTCTTGTCTGACATTGACTTAACATTTTTTCTTTGCCACTCGACTAAACTATCCATCTTGCAATCGAGCTTATAAAGCCGTAAGGGTTTTATTTCTGGTCATTGTCATCCATGTTTGTCACCCATTTAGAACTGAGCAGTTGTTGTTGTCTAAGTGAGTCATGGGCCAGTGGAGGTCATCGTCCGTCCAAGTCATCCTCGGGGTTTTTTCCAGGTAGGAATCGCCTTAAATATTTTTCTCAACATCATTTTTACCCGTAATTTTGTTTACGGTTAGGTTATTTGTTATCCCACGGGGTTTTGCGGTAGTGGTTTTTCCTTATATGGGGCTCACCCTGGTTGTTTATGGACGTTTTATTTTACCAGTCGGTTTTCATTCTCGTTTTTTCTCATCAGCCTTGGTGGTGGTTATTTTTTAGTTAGCCATGATTTGCTTTTGGACATTTGTTGGAAGGACAAAGGTAGGGTGCAGATGAGCGTTTCGTCGTCTGCACCGCTCCTTTTTTCCCTTAATCAATTTAAGACGCAGATTGCACAGCCATGGTTTGAGCGGCGTTAGGTTTTCGTGGGATGCTGGAGGGTTTTTCAGTTGCATGTGAGGGTTGGTTTTGGGGTTAGTAGTCCAAGGTTAATATTTTTCACTGTTAATATTTCTACCTGTAGACATAAGGGCATTGCAGAGATATAGGGTTTACCTGAGAAAAAGTTTCTTTTTGCAGATTTGGGTCAGATAGATTTTTGCAAGTTTCCTGGTTTTTTAAAGTTTCACATACAAAAGGCCCATTTGTTTTGATAAAGGAAAAGCTATTCATCATGCATATTGATGAGATGGTAATGTTCTGGTTATTTTTGTTGTTGCTTTCAATACATATTTTTCTATGAGTAAGTGGACTATAGCCATTTTGCATGATCAATACAGGCTAATCATCAGCATAGCAATATGCCACAAAAGCAGAAAAGAAGGCCCAAGCAGCCAAGGAGGAACCAGAAGTAGAGATAATAACCAGAGTTGAGGTTATTTATGAAGATACTAAACCCATATCTGGAATTGATCCTGAGTATAAATGGGGATAGATATACATAATGATATCAAACTGGAGTGTTCTAGAGGCTGGGTTTGAGGACTTGGCTATCTATGCCAACATCGAGAGATTAGCCATAATGAAGGTGGCTACCAGATCTGAGCTTTTCCCTTGCTCAGAGGTGATAGGATGGATTATTCCTAGGGTGGATGTGACAAGGATGATACTAGCCAACACTGAGGGGCAAGGTTATGCTACATATAGACCAGCCTATGTATCCATGGCTTATAAGTTGCCAACACCACAAACCTATTTGACTAAGAGTTGGTTGAAATATCTCACCCTAGATGTGGTGGAAACAGTTAAAAGAATGATGATCCCAGGGAAGAACTTTCGTACAAGGCCTTCAGGAGAGTACGGAACATCAAGCCTCCACACTCCATATAGGTTAATTGCCTTGATGTTAAACCGGATTTTTGGGAGGGCTAATGGGAGAAACTTTAAAATAGTTTGGGTACTAGTGATATTTTTTGTGGCCACCCAAGGTACAATCTTTAATTGGGAAAATATAGTGTCCAACAGCTTATCATCTTGCATAAGTGGAGCATTGGGAGGAGTGTCCCAGAAGAAGACAAAATTTTATGAGTTCAATATTAATTGATTGCATTTTATGTACTCATCCATTCCCATCATTGAAGTGCCAATGGGATAAAGACCGATCCCCTGTGTATGCTGACTATCAATTATTCTGGGCTCACAAGTATTATAGCTACTATAAGGATATTTGTGAAAATTTTATTATGCAATTGTACACATTGATTTTCTTGGTTGAATGTAATTGTATGTCAGAGGAAGCTATGAAAGTGATGCAAGATAACAGGCACTATTATTTGACAGAGGAAGGGTTGTATTTAAGGATGTTTAGAGGATCAAGGGCTCCTTCCCTTCTACCTAGGTATGCTACATACTATGCGATTCATAAATAAGTTGTGAGATAGTTGTACATTGATGGAGTGGGTAATTTCCTATTTGAGCAGAAGAAGGCAGTGTACCCTGTAGTTCTTTTTATGTAGGAAGTTATAAGTTTTCAAGAGTAAAGACAGCTATAGAATTCATGAAGGAGTTAGAGTACTTTCACTTTGGTGAAATAATTTATCATAGAAATGATTTTGAGAAGAAGGTAGCTGAGTATTTTGTAGTAGTAGGAGTGCATGCAATATTTTACTGGGATAAGGATGAGGAGGTTTTTGGAATGCTCAGAACATGACAACTTTGAGGAGAAGGTTCAAACAAAATATAGCTACTGTTGGAGGGAAAGGAAAAGCTACTGAGTAACTTAAAAGGAAAGAAGAAGAGTCGACAAAGAAAAGGCAGGAAGAAGCTCACAGGTTAGCACAGGAAGCAAAAGACTAGTTGTGAGCCGAAGAGGCTGAGAAGAAAATAGAAGAAGAAAAGAAAAGAAAATAATAAGAAGAAATACAAAGAAGGAAAAAAGAAAGTGAGGGATTAATATTAGAAACTGTTGATACAGAAAAAGCAGCTGAAGAATTGAGACAAAAGGCACAAGAGGAACGGGACCCTGCTGATCAAGGACAGACTCAGTCTTATGCTTAGCCATTAGAACATGTTGTTCCATCTAGTAGTATAGCAGGAGGGAATCCATTGTTAGTATCTGGAATTGAATTGATTCCTTTTACTCCCATAGAAGGAGAGGAAGTGCCTGATTTAAACACTATTTTTTATGACAAGGTCAAAAAGAGGATTGTTAAAGGAATAGAGAAAAAGGTGAATACTAGAGGTAAGAAGGGAGTGATGGTGACCGAGAAAGAAGTGGTTCACGGTACCGACAAAGATCTGTGATTAATGGAAATGGCTGGTGTAGCTACCGCCCTAGCTTCTAAAGATAATGTGGATAGAATAATGACGGATTTAGAGAAATCCCAGAAGAAGGTTACATAGTTGAAAGAGACCTTGACAAAGGAAAGAAATGAAAGCCAGAATTTGAAGAGAAAGTATGAAGATATGATCAATGAAATTGAGGCACCCAAAGCAGAGTTCCAGACTCTACAATCAGACAAAGATGCTTTGGTGGTATCCACAAGCAATATAGAAAAAGAGTCCAAGGCCATCTTGGTAGATTTTGGGAGACTCCAGTAGAGACATTAGGTTTTGGAGGCAGAAAGAGATAATCTGAAACTGTCAATTGAAGAGTTGAATAAAGAGAAGGGAAAGTTAGAGAATAAAGTGGAAGAATTGGAAATGCAAAGGACTACTGCGGAAGGGAAATCTAAGCTTTATGAGACTTAGGTAGTAGCATTGGAAAATCAGAAAACTTGACTGGAAGTCTCATTAAAGACAGCTATGGAGCAGAAAATAGATATTGAATCTTTGAAGAAGCATTCTCTTACACTAAGGAATATGATTCATCAGATGTAGCTCCAGATGACGGAAGAGATGTTAAAGGTTCAGCAGGTAGAAATAAGGTTGGAGGAAATTATAAATATAACTTCCTATTTCTTAGACATGATAGAAGATATCTTGGAGGATCTACAAGGATGGATGACATGGTTAGAAACAAATAAGGAACCTCCCACAGATGTACCCATTAAATACCTAGAGACAATAAAGCTGAAATATGAGCTGATTGAATTTGTGAGTAAAGCAGCAGAAGAATTAGTAAAGACAGTAAGGAGGACAAAGAGTGCTTGTGCAAAATTATGTTGGAAAGTTCTCCTAACTTATAATCGTTGTCAGACCTTTGCTAGAAGGAGGTTAGAAGAGCTTCCCGAGCATGAAATGTTTTTGAAGCAATTGCAGGAATGATGGCAAGAGGATGAACAGGTTATTCAGCTAGTCAATGGATTGGATGAAAAGGTGCTTAAAAATGCAATAGCACATGCAGTAGTTAGTAGTCACTTACTGGAAGACCAACTTCACCTGATTTCGGCTAGGGTGGTGAATATAAAGGCTCAAGCTACTAAGCATGAAATCACCATCAAATTTTTAGAGCCTTCTGGTTTTGAAAATATAACATCATATGCAAATGTGTAGAAAAAATTTATGAATGATCAAGCTGGGCCATCCTAGTTGTGTTGTTTCAAATGATTGATTAATTATGTAATATGTTGTATTTATCTTTTTCTAGGTATATACGCTAGAGGACAAAATTTTGTTAAGGAAAGGTTAGGGGAAGCCCAAAGGGAAAAGAGGGTAGTTCAAGAGTTTTTGTTGTTTGTATAAATATAGGTGATTTATATGTAAGAAGAGACATTTTTTCATGCTATCTTTATGTAATGTTATTGTAAGAAGAACTACTTCATCTTATAATAAAGAGTTTATATTTTCAGCTGGAGAAGGCACTGTGGAGTTTCAAATGCTTGCCATGGACTGGTTAAATGTGAACTACTTTTGTTTCAGTTTGTTCCTATGAACTGTGAGATCGTTCTAACTTACGAATTGTTTCTTGTTATGAATGTTTTCTTGTTTATTTTTGGGAAATTTCCACAACATATCTGAGTAATGAATGTTTTAACCGACATTGAGCTATCTCTTTGTTGATCTGTCTACGTATATTCATGTATTCTAAAATATGAACAACTATCTGTGTTATTCTGAATGAATGTTATATAGTACATTGCTCATTATTAATTACAATATTTCTCCCTATGGATAGTCTAGATAGCTTTAGTTATCATTAGTTAGCATTAGTATAACTCATTTTTCTATTTATGATTTAGAAGGGAAAGAGGTAATACGAGAGAGGTAAGAACCTGCGTATCACATTGTGACACTCTTCGTTATCTCTATCGATTGCACTTAGCTAGGCACTTGCATATCATACATAAACATAAAAACTTAAAAATACACTTAAACGATGGACCGGGCCACAAATGGTATAACAAGCTTTAATCGTTACTTAACCTACGGTAGCCAGACCGTAAACTGGACAGATTCCCCATACCAAACAATAACGAGCTAATTTGGAATGCTTATTGGGGAGAATACCTATTGTTGTTACCTACGAGTTTCCAGGCCTCAATATTTTTGGAGCTAGAAAGAGGGCCACCAGTGTATGGCTGGCCAAGGAATTCCATTTTCTTGAGAATTCCCCACTGTTGACAGTTATGATACCAGTATCCCGTAAAGACCTACTTCTGAAGAAAAGGGCATAGGGTATATCTATCCCATTGATAACGAAGTGGCCGATGATTTAAGGAGAATTACCAGGGTGTACGCAAAGAATATTGGAGGGTTACCCATTATTCCTGCTTTACCTAGAAGAGAGTTTCGTAAGAAGGACCATCCTCAATTGGAAGATTCAGTGTTAGTGGAAGACCTTGAAGAATTGGTAGAAATAGTGTTGCAAGAAGTTGTCCAACCTCTTAACCAACTGGGACCAGATTCTCCTCACTGTTCTCCTTTTCGAACCCCTATCCAGTCTCCTCCTCAATCTCCGCTCATAATCATGGTCAATGTGAATGCAAATCAGCCACCTCCACCACCTTCTTGGAGGGTTAGATCCCCTTTAAACATGACACCTCCATTGTATGCTATGCCCCAGAATTTTGACAAAGCACTGCCCAAATTTCAACCTATTGAAGGAATTCTTGTGGATGATCATTTGCAGAGTTTTTATTTGGCTTAAGAGGGTTTACAAGTAGCAAAACATGGAGATGTAGTCTACATATTGTTTCCCCGTACTCTTAAGGGAAAATAAGTCTCATGGTACTTTGCTCTGCAAGAAAATTCAATTACAAATTGGAATACATTTGAAAGATTGTTTAGAAATAAATATGGAATACAAAAAACTCACGCTGCCTTAATGAAGGATTGATATCCCTAAAGAAAGAAAAGAAAGAAAGGGTACAAAATTTCACTTAGAGGTTTGCTTCCTACTTGAACAACTTTGTTGTAGCTGACAAACCATATGAGCATGCCCTAATTGAGTATTACACCTCAACCCTTGGGCTTGATCTGGCCATGTTTGTCAAAAGATCGGTCCTACCTTAGTGGATACTTATGAAGAATATGAGAAGGTGGAGGTAGAAATGGAGAGTATAGACCATTATCCTATGCAGTCAGAAGAAAAAACTCATAGGAATAGAAAGCCTCTATTATTGACTAAACCTAAACATGAGAGGTCACAAGAATTAGATTGTTATATTTTTATCATTCAAGCTAGCATTATCTTAGGATATTTAACTAATAGAATAACAAGCTCAACAATCAAACACAAGAGACAATAGACACAAATATTTTCCTTGGGGAAACTGTAAAGGAGAAAACCCCACAACTTCCTCAAAAATAGAATCAGCACCAAAAGCAAAACCCCAAAACAGTAAGATGATATCCCGACAGTAGTAGTCTCTCTCTCTCTTGTCCCAGCAACTTCTTCTCTCTTAGTTATGTGCTACAACTGAGTTTGAGTGAATGTGTGATAAATAGAGAGACTCACTCTCTATTTATACTAATTCTCGACTTGACAATAACTCACTAGGGTCAAATTCTCCAGGAGAGTCTAATAACCCTATGGCCCCACAACTACGAGGACTTTAACCCTTGATCAATAAGAATGGTTACCCTCTATGAATTTACATGACTTGTTTACATTATTGAATATCTCGATAGGAACATCGAGGCATGACATGACTCAATTACATTACAGATACTTCCCAAAATAAACATCAGGGTACAATACATAAAATATACAAGTGAATGCATTCCTAATATACAAATACATAAACACTCCCTCTTAACTAGGAAGGTATTCTCTCAACACAATTTATCAGCACAGGTCTTCTTCTCTGTATCCACTGGATCATCATCGAGTTCTCGTCATCGTCATCTTCAAGTGATATTCATTATTGGATCTAGATCATCACTGCTGGATCATCATCACTGGATCTGGATCATCACTCGATCTGGATCATCATCACTGGATCTAGATCATCACTCGATCTGGATCATCACTACTAGATCATCATCACTAGATCTGGATCATCACTCAATCTGGATCATCACTGGTGCTATCTCTCGATTCTCCTCTTCATAGGAAGTTCTACATATCCAGGCCTTTTTCATGTTGGTCGTAGGCCTAGCCTCCATGTAGGTCTTCTTCAGTGCTTATATCTAACCCTAAGTCAGATGGCCCGCCCAACACTTACATATGACCATGAGAGGAACTCATCCAACAACCATGTCAGAAAGGCACGCCCAACACTCACATCTGACTATGAGAGGAACACATCCAAGAACCATGTCAGAAAATCCCAACACTCACATCCGATCATGTGAGGAACACATCCAAGAACCATATCGAAAAGGCTCAATACTCACATCTAATCATGGGAGGAACACATCCAAGAACCATATCGAAAAGGCTCATCACTTATATCTGACCATGGGAGGAACACATCCAAGAACCATGTTAGAAGGGCTCATCACTTATATCTGACCATGGGAGGAACGCATCCAAGAACCATGTCAGAAGGGCTCAACACTTATATCCATCCATGTGGGGAACACATCCCACATCCATGCTAGAAGGGCTCAGCACTTATATCCATACATGTGGGGAACACATCCCGCATCCATGCTAGAAGGGCTCAACATTTATATCTGATCATGTGGGAACACATCCCAGAGTCTCCTTAGAATGGCTCTGCACTTATATCTGATCATGTGGGAACACATCCCACAGTCACATCAGAATGACTTTGCACTTACATCTGATCATGTGGGAACACATCCCACAGTCACATCAGAATGGATCTGCACTTACATCTGATCATGTGGGAACACATCCCACAGTCACATCAGAATGGACCTGCACTTACTTCTAATCATGTGGGAACACATCCCACAGTCACATCAGAATGGCCCTGCATTTACATCTGATCATGTGGGAACACATCCCACAGTCACATCAGAATGGATCTACACTTACATCTAATCATGTGGGAACACATCCCACAATCACATCAAAATGGCCTTGCACTTACATCTGATCATGTGGGAACACATTCGATAGTCACATCAGAATGGTCCTTAGCTCCAGGCTGAGTATTCCTGGTAACTTACCGAGTGCCTCCATTCTCCCAGAGAATGGCCTTCAACACTTATATTTGATCATGTGGGAACACATCCCACACTCACCTCAGAATGGCTCAGCACTTAAATTTGACCATGGAAGGAATCAATCCTCTCACCATGTCAGAATGGCTCATGGACCCATCACTTCCCCTTGGAGGGAACCTCAATTTGGAAAACACCAAGCTTCTCCCTCAAGTACTCAAACTTCACTCTAGCTAATGGCTTAGTCAACACATCAGCTATTTGTTCATCTGTCACAACATATTGGAGCTTCACTACTCTTCTCTGCACCATATCCTTGATATAGTGATATTTGATCTCGATATGATTCAACTTGTCATGGAACACCGGGTTCTCAGACAACTTCTCACAACTCTGGTTGTCGCAATATATACAAGTAGAATCCAACTGGAGATCAAATAAATCAGACAATAGCTTCCTCAGCCATACTACCTCACAACTGGCTGAACAAGCTGCGACATACTCTGCTTCAGCTATACTCAGTGCCACGCAAGAATGTTTCCTACTAAACCAAGAGATCATACCTGATCCCATACTTAAGCAGCACCCTAAAGTGCTCTTTCTATCGATTGCTCTACCTGCCCAATCTGAATCAACATAACCTTCTAGGTTAATCTTCTGATCATCCTTATACTTGAGCCCATAATCAACTGTACCCTTTAGGTACCTCAGAATATGCTTTGCAGAAATCAAGTGAACATGTCTTAGATCCGTCAAGAACTGGTTCAAGATGTTCACAGCAAAGCAAATATCTGGTCTCGTATTCGTCAGGTACATCAAGGACCCAATCATCTGATGATACATTGTAGCATCAACCGTCTCTGATGAAGCATCACTTAAAAGCTTCAGATTTGATGCCATGGGTGTGGTCATGGCCTTGTAGTCCATCATCTCAAACCTCTTCAGGATCTCTACTCCATACTTCCCTTGTCTGAGGGAGATTCCATCCGCATTCTACCACACTTCCATGCCTAGAAAATAGTGCATCATACCCACGTCCTTCATTTCGAACTCAGCAGCAAGCTTCCTCTTTGTATCAGCAATCAACCCATCCATACCTATTACAAACAGGTCATCTACATACAACAGGAGTATCACTGGGTTCCCATCTTCAACCTTGTAGTAAAGGTTGGAAACTGCTTTACTTTTGGTAAATCCCAAACTGGATAGGAAGCTATCAATTCTGTTGTACCATGTCCTAGATTCTTGTTTCAAACCGTACAGGGATTTCTTCAATTTACACACATGAGTCTCCCTGTCATGTGTCTCAAAACCGAGTGGTTGCTCCACATATACTTCCTCTTCCACTACACCATTCAAGAAAGCAATCTTGACATCCATCTGGTGTATCTTCCATTTCATCACTGTAGCCAGAGCAAAAACTGATATGATGGAAGTGTATCTGGCTACAGGTGCAAAAGTTTCTTCATAATCTATTCCTTCTTTCTAGGAAAAGACACGAGCCACAAATCTTGCTTTATATTTTTCTATGCTGCCGTCTGTAGCATGCTTGACCTTGTAGATCCATTTCAAAGTTATAATAGACTTCCCCTTTCGTCTAGGGACAACATCCTAGACATCATTCTTCATGATTGATTGATACTCTTCGTTCATAGCATCCTTCCATTCTTTCCTTTTTGCTGCTTCTTCATAGTTGGAAGGTTCTTTATTGATGAAGTCACATAATAAGGCTACATAACTGGAGCAGGACCTGGTTCTTTTCCTTTCTCTGTGATTTTCTTCTAGAGCCCCATATCTTTCTGCACCTTGGATAGCTTCTCGTACCCAAGCAGGTTTCCTCTTGTGAGGACTCTTCTCCTAAGGTGGATCTTTAGGTTCTTAAGGTTCTTCTATTTATCGATCTTCTTCTTGAATTTCTTCGTTCATGGTTGTGTCATGAATTCTGGGTACTTTTATTTCTTCAAGTTCTTCAGCAGGTCTCTTTCTGTATTTGTTGTAAGCTGAGTCTTCATCAAATGTTACGTCCCTACTGATGTCGATATTCTTGAATCCTAGGAAGTATATTCTGTAAGCCTTCGAGCTTTCAGAGTATCCCACAAATATACCCTTCCTTCCTGAAGGATCTAAGTTTGTCCTCTTTTATTTTGGAATGTGTATGTACACTGGATAGCCGAATATTCTGAGATGGATGACTTCTGGTTTCTTGTCGAAAAAGACTTCTTCAGGTGTCTTGTTCTCGAGTACTCTGTGTGGAGTGTGGTGCTGTACATACACCACTGTTTTGGCAGCTTCTACTCATAGATGCATGGGAAGATATTGATCATGAAGCATGTCCCTTGCAGCTTCCATGATCGTTCTATTATTCCTTTCTGCAACCCCATTCTGTTGTGGATTATATGGATTGGTTAACTCCCTCTTAATCCCTGAATCTTTGCATAATGCTTTGAATTCATTTGATGTGATTTCTCCACCATTATATGATCAAAAGGTTTTGATCTTGTTTTCTGTATGGTTCTTGATCAAGGCTTTGAATTCCTTGAACTTGCTGAATACTTCATCTTTGTTCTTCAAGAAGTATATCCATGTCTTCCTAGAAAAATCATCAATAAAAGAAACATAGTTTACCTACCCACTTAATGAATTGGATGACATCGGATTTCATACATCAGAGTGGATGATTTCCAAGATTCCTTTTTCCTTGCTCTCGCTACTTGGAAATGTCTTCTTTGTGTTCTTTCCTTTCGCACATCCTTTGCAAACACCATCATGTTTTGCTTGAATTTCTGGAAGACCTTCAACATCTTTTCTTGCAAGTTGTAGTGCTCTGTAAAGCACATGTGAAAGCCTTCTATGCAAAATTTCATTTGGTTCTACTGAGTCATGAACCAAGGCTTGTTCTGGTTGGCCCTTTAATTTGTATAGACCTCCCTCTTGTTCCCCAATCACTACCTACATCATCAATAGTCTTTCCCTTTGGCCACATGAGAACTTGGCCATCTACAAATGCAAAACTCATGCCTTTTGCATACAATGTAGATATGGAGAGGAGGTTCTTCTTATGTCTTGGTACAAACAAGACATCCTTCATCATCATAGACTTTCCAGAGTCTAGCTTATAGGAGGATTCCCCACTAACTTTTATTGGATACTGGTAGTCATCTCCAAGTTTCACCTTGTGGGGTGATTCATGTTCTGATAGTTTCACAAAGGATTCTTTGAATCCCGTCATATGTTTGGAATCCCCACTGTCTATAAGCCAATCATTGCTTCTATGTGTGATGTTTCCCGTGATAGCGGAAATCAAGACATATTCTTCATCACTTGAAGAATCATCACTTTCTTTCTTGATTCTCTTTTTGGAAGGTTCATCATCTTCTGCAGCATGAGCATGATGTCTTCTCTTGTTTCCCTTATTCTTATGAGAGTTATTTTTGTTTCTAGGACAGTATTTGGCAAAGTGTCCTCTTTCATCACATGTATAGCATCTTAATTTAGATAAATCTCTTCTAGTATTATCTTTCTGGTGGAAGTGCTTACCTTTGGGGTGATGAGAGTTTCTTCTGCTTTTCTTGGAGTGTACTGTAAGGGCTTGATCTTCACTTCCCATCTTTTCTTCTCAAGCTACTATCCGAGCTTCTTCTTGTGAGCATTCTTTCCATAGTATTTTGAAATTGACTAGCTTCTTTCTGGCACAGATCCCTTGAATAAAGGAGTCCCATGATCTAGGGAGACCATTCAAGGTGGTCATCACAATTTTTGCATTCTCCACTTCTTCATCTACTGCTTCAAGCTGTTCCTTGATCTAAGAGACTCTTGAAAAATAAGACCTAATGGTTTCTGCATTTTGGGTATTTGCATTCTTCAATTGGTTTCTCAGAGTCATCTTCTGATTTATGTTCTTCCCTTCAAATAGTTTGGTCAGGGAATCAAACATAGATTTAGGTGTCTTTAGGGAGGACACCGGTGATATGAGGTGATCCTTGATTGAATCAGCAATAATCCTCTTAGCCATGACCAATTTCTTCTTGTGTAAGGCCTTAGCCTCATCTCCCTCTGGAACTGGAGCCTCTTCATTGATGTAAGAGTCCAACTCATTTTCTTCCAAGACTAGGGAGATCCTATACTTCCAAGCTCAGAAGTTATCAGCTCCCTCAAGATTTTAATCAAGCTTGGTATGATGAGACATCTTAACAAAGAACCTCAAATGGAAATGAAAAATATTTAGATCTTACCAGGTCAAGATGTCGGAACTAGATCTTGAGCTAAATTTATGTAGAGCTGGTTCAAGAGTAGATTAGGGTTGATTTTCCCAGATTTCTGCCCAACCAAAAACTTTGATCTTGATATATAAACTTTGATTTTGAGGAGGAGATCAATCCAGGCCTAGGATCACTCAAAAATTCCACTTCTATGGAAATCCCTAATTTTCGGCAGCAGTGTCGGGTCAAAAACTGAAAAATGCTCAAAATCATATTCTTCTTTGACAGAAAGATGCGCCCTGGAGAGGAGATTCATCCCAACCTTCTTTTACTGAAAATTTGTGGAGAGAGATCCAAAAAGTAGGAAGCCCTAGTTTCTGCAGCTGCACAGTGTCTTCCTCTCAGGTTAGGTCTAATACCATGTTAGATTTTTATCATTCAAGCTAGTATTATCTTAGGATCTTTAACTGAGAGAATAACAAGCACAGCAATCAAACACAAGAGACAACAGACACAAATATTTTCCTTGGGGAAACTATAAAGGATAAAACCCCACAACTTCCTCAGAGATAGAATCAACACCAAAAGGAAAACCCCAAAACAGAAAGATGATATCTCGACAACAGTTGTCTCTCTCTCTCTCTTGTCCCAGCAACTTCTTCTCTCTCAGTTATGTGCTACAACTCAGTGTTAGTGAATGTGTGATAAATAGAGAGACTAGCTCTCTATTTATACTAATTCCTGACTTGACAATAACTCACTAGGTCTGAATTCTCTAGGAGAGTCTAATAACCCTAGGGCCCCACAACTACGAGGACTTAAACCCTTGATCAATAAGAAGGGTTACCCTCTATGAATTTACATGACTTTTTTACATTATTGAATCTCTCAATAGGAACATCGGGGCATGCCATGACTCAATTACATTACAGATACTTCTCGGAATAAACATCGGGGTACAATACATTAATATACAAGTGAATACATTCCGAAGTTACAAATACATCAACATATATGTGGTGGTGAAGATGATGCAGAAGTTGTCAAACAAGGTAATTGATTTGGAAAAAGAGAAGGAGGCCCATAAACAATACAAGCCTTATTATAAAAAGAGAGAAGATAAAAGTCAACCCAAGCCTCCCACAGATAGTCCCTCAGCCATGAATTTGACAGATGTAGGAAAGGATAATTTCTGTACATTCCATCAGCAACCTCACTTTGAGAAGAATTGCCCATAGTGGATAAATTCTATGACCTTAGTGATGAACCAGTTATTGGATTCTAAGTTGACAGAAACTGTGGATGAGAAAGATAAAGATCATGAACCAACAGAAACACAAGAAGAGGACACTTTGGTTTTATGGGATTGTGTTTCTATGTTCAACGTAGAAGATGAAGGTTTCCCTAAGGAAGAAGATATACCAGAGACAAATGTTACAACAAGAAGTTACAATTCATTAAAAGAGGATAGCTTGATACTTTCCAAGATTAAGAAACTTCAGGAGAACATGAAGAAAATGAAGAATAATACTCCAATTGTTAACATACCTGAGCTTGTCATTTTGAGCCAGAGCTCCAAGAATGTTAATGTAATAACCCCATGACATTACTTTTATTTTCATGTTTTGAAAAATTATTCTTATGTAATGAGTTATGAAACTCAAAAACTCAAATGGCATTTGCACAACAAAACCATTTTATTATTTAATTATTATATAAGAAAAATGACACTTGGACAATTCATCTACATGAAGGGACACAACCATGGCACCAAGGAACATGTGTAAGCAAGCTAGAATGATTTATACCATTCAAATCCAATCCAAAACTCAACAACTAGACAAGATCCTAAATCATAGGGATTTAAGGATCTGATTGGAGATTTGATTGGGATGGCATAAGATCTGGGCAAAATCTATATATATGGGTGCACTGGAATAGCACAGGACGTCGTGTTGTGCATGGAGAAACTTTGGTGTGAATGCATGTGTTGAGTGTTTCTCCCGTTTCATAATTCCATCGCTTAGCTTGTTATGGACTCTGAGAGAGAGTGCCGCATGGAAGCTTGCTTGTTGTAGCTTGTTACAGACTCGAGGATTGAGTGCCACGAGGAAGTTAATCTCTGTTCTAGNGCAAACCGTTGAGTTGCTGCCTCCTATGGTTGGGAGGAGTTGATTCTCCAAGTGTGTTTCCCCTGGATTCAAGTAAGTAGATCTGATTTAGTTTCTCATATACTTTGGCTTGACTTATGGTTATTTGCATGATCAATAAAATATCATCACAGCCAAAATAAACTCCTTGTTTGTGTAAGTTTTTTATTAATTTGAAATTTTCTGATATTTTGTTTATGGGGTTGTTACAGTTAATATGCCTGTAAAGTCTAGTGAAAATAAAATTGAGAATGCCAAGAATAATTTGACTGAACATGAAATGGAATATGACATTGAGGAAGATATTAAAAAAGCTAAAGAAAATATCTTCTTGTTTGAAATGTGCAATCTTACTCAACAAAAAGAAAAGCTCTTAAAAGCACTTGAAACACCTGTGAAGGAACCTCAGAATGAGAACCCAGCTGATGAAGAAATTGGTGAAGCAAGTTTAGGAGGAAATTCTAAGTATAGAACTCCATCTTTTCTAATAACTTTTGAGATTTTTAATTACAATGTGCATAATTGTGTGGTGGATTCTAGAGCATCAGTAAATGTCATGCCACTTTTAGTTTGCAAGCAAATAAATGGTCAACCTAAGATAACTATAGGCCAAATAATCCAATTGGACAGAACTGCAGTGAAAGTGATAGGAGAAATGGAAGATGTCCTGACCCATTTGTCAGCAGATGAAAGGGTATGTCAGTACATAGACATTGTTGTAGCAGACATCCCGGATGCCTATGGTTTGGTTTTGAGCTAGGATTGGTCAGCAAAATTGGAAGGATATTTTGCATCAGATTGGTCACATGTATGGTTAACCTATAAAGGATGCCAGAACCAAATAAAGGTGTTGATAGAACCTCAAATGAAGTACAATGTAACTCAGTTGGAAGGAAAGCATGAACCAGTAAACTCTGTGTTGGGAAACTATTTTATTGAACTGGAACCAGGAAATTACCAAGCTGAAGAAGCCAGCAGCATATTAGATAGCCAACCCAATCTCCTTCAATTTTCATGGGCTAATAAGATTGATTATAATATAGTATATTTGGTTTCAGATGTAGTTAGTAGTTCAAATTCAGTAGGAGTAGAAAGTTTTTGGATTCTTTATTTTGATGGTTCTAAAACCTTGGAAGGATCAGGAGCTGGCTATGTCCTAATCGATCCAGAAAAAAATAAACATTTTATTTCATGTAGATTGGAATTTGAATCTACAAATAACACAGCTGAATATGAAGCATTAGTCCAGGGACTGAATAAAGCAATGGAATTAAAAGTAAAAAATCTAAAAGTATACGAAGGTTCCGAAATCATTGTTAAACAAGTTCGAAAGAAAATTCAGTGTATATCACCACATTTGAAGGCTTACCAAAATGAGGTTTGGGATTTATTAACAAAATTTTATGCATTCAATATCTTTTCAATTCCTGGAGTAAAAAATGTTGCAGCTGACTTGTTAGCTGCTTCAACCACTAGACTAGTACCTACAAATAACATATGCTCGATTGGATTGATTTTCAAGCCTTCTGTTCCAGACAACATTGCCAATTTAAGGGTGTTTGATGATGATCAACAAATCTTGGAGTGCTTAATGAATAATGATACATTTAAATGAGCCATAATAGATGAATAGGATCATCAAGCGGACCTCCAGAATGGAAATTTCATTCGTAAAGGGGTCAGAACTCTGGAACAAATGTTCGATCTAGACAACAAGTTCAGAAAACCAGCGAATGTCAAGACACATAGCTCGTCTTTACAATTCGAGCTAATAAATCTAGGGACGGAGACTAAACCCAAATATGTGAATTTGGGAAAGTGTTGCTCACCCGGGCAGAAGAGTAAATTTATCAGTTTATTAAGAAAATACAAATATGTGTTTGCTTAGACCTGCGAGGACCTCAAAACTTATGACACCAGAATCATACATAATGTTATTCCAATCAAAGTTGGAGTCAAACCTTATCAGCAGCCTTTGAGAAAGATGCATCCCAAAATAGAGCCCCTAATTCAAAGTGAGGTGAAAAAACTACTAGATGGTAAAATCATATTTAAAGTCAGACATTCAGAATGGGTCTCAAACTTGGTACCAGTACGAAAAAAGTCTGGAGAGATCAGACTTTGCGTTGATTTCAGGAATCTAAACCATGCGTGAGATAAAGATAATTACCATGTCCCACCCATTGAACAAATACTACAAATGGTCTCAAGGTCTGAGTTGTCTTCTCTGTTAGATGGATTCTCGGGTTATAATCAAATATTTGTAGCAGAAGAAGACAGGCTCAAGACCACTTTCAGAACCAAGTGGGGGACTTTTGCGTATAGGAGAATTCCCCTTGGACTCATTGATGCTGGAGCAACTTTCCAAATGGCTATGGATATAAATTTCCGCGGTCTAATTAGCCATAGTGTCATGGTCTATTTAGATGATGTTATGATATTTTCAAAGAAGAGAGAAGAGCATGCATTTCATTTGAAACAGATTTTCGAACGTTGTAGGAAATATGGTATTTCTTTAAGCCCTAAGAAATGTGTGTTCGCTGTGGCTGAAGGAAAGTTATTGGGTCACGTTATTTCTAATAAAGGGATCTCCATAGACCCATAGAGAATTAAAGCCATAGAACAGATCCCTTTACCCCATAACAAAAAAGGTATGCAATATTTTATGGGAAAAATCAATTTCGTGTGAAGGTTTGTACTAGAATTTGCTCAAATCGTCAAACCTTTGCAACAAATGGTCAAACAAAGTGTGCAATTCAAATGGATTGATTCAGAGAAGGATGCATTTAACAACATTAAGAGATCCATAACTCATGCACCATCACTCAAAAGTCTCGATTTCGAAAAGGATTTTATCTTGTACACTTTTTATTTTGATGATTCATTAGCAGCGATGCTTACGCGGAAAGAAGAAGGGGGAGATGAGTACCCCATATCATTTATGAGCACTGGTCTGCAAGGGGCTAAATTGAACTATCCCATTTTTTATAAACAAGCATATGCAGTTTTTAAAGCAGTGAAGCAATTCAGGACATATATACTTAAGAATTGCACCAAAGTAATAGTCCTGCACCCAGCAGTACGATCCCTTTTTGTACAAAAGGAATTGGGAGAAAGGAGAGGTAACTGGGTGACTGCCTTGCAAGAGTATGATCTAGAATTTAAACTAGCAACCATAATTAAAGGACAAGGACTCTGTAAATTGATGGTCGAGAGTCAAAGCAATGACGATAATAGTTGGGGTAATGAATTTGAATTACATATGGTGGATGTATGTCCTTTAGTCACAGCTCCAGACTCCTAGTATAGAGATTTAATTCATTATCTTCAAGAAGGATATTTTCCAGAACATTAGAATCCCAATCAAAGAAGAGCATTACGAATAAAATCAGCCTTATATCATATTATTGATGGAGTGCTGTTTAGAAAGAACTACGATGGAGTTTTTCTTAGATGCTTGGAACGTGAAGATGCAAATAAGATTATAACAGAATTACATGATGGACCTGGTGGAGGTCATTTCTCAGGAGATACAACAGCACACAAGATTCTAAGAGTTGGATATTACTGATCGACATTGTTTAAAGATGCTCATGCTCATGTTAGGAAGTGTGATACTTGTCAAAGGAGCAGTGGGAGACAAGCCAAGGCAGCAGGACCATTGAAACCAGTTATTATTTCAGAACCATTCAAGCAATGGGGGATTGACATTATTGGAGAGATCAATCCAAATTCTTCATTGCATCATAGGTACATCCTGACGGGAACCAATTATTTTACCAGATGGGTAGAAGACATTCTGTTATGTAAAGTAAATGAAGATGCAGCTATGGAATTTCTGCAAGATCATATTATGACCAAATTTGGGGTTCCAATTTCCCTGGTTTTTTATAATGCTTCATATTTTTCATATATTAAATTTACTGCATTTGCAAATGAAAAAGGAATTAAGTTGCACTATTCTGCTAACTACTATCCGTAAGGAAATGGTTTGGAATAATCCACAAATAAAAACCTTATTAGAATTTTAAAGAAAATGGTTATAGAAAATCAAAGGAGTTGGCATCTAGCTTTGCTTAATGCTCTCTAGGCTGATAGAGTCCCACCCAAGAACTCCTTAGGTGTGTCACCTTACACTCTTGTCTATGGGAAAGAAGCTATCCTACCTCTTAACATTTTGTTTCCATCCTCTAAACTATCCCAGGACTCTAGAGGTACTTATAATGAAAATCTACAAATCTAAATTCACAATCTGCTGAAGTTAGAGGAGTCTTGGTCCAAAGCCAGAGAAAGATTTAAACACCAACAAGAGATGGTGAAGAGGTGGTTTAACAAGCACAAGGATGGGAAAAGGGAATTTGAAGTAGGTGATTTCGTTCTTAAGTGGGATGACCCACATGATGAGAAGGGAAAGCACACTAAATTTCAGCAACTATGGATAGGCCCTTTTCAGATTGCAGAGAAGATAGGCCCATCAACTTACAAATTGCAAGATTTACATGGGTGGGAGGAGAACTTACCAGTAAATGGTTTAGTTCTCAAGCCATATTTGTCTTAAGGTCTTGAGTTTCTTTTGTATATAAATAAATGGTTTGATTTGTTTTTGTTTTGCTTTGTCTAGATTTGTTTTAGTTGGTTTACATTTTACTTGCTCAAGATTTGATTGCTTGTAGATTTTGGTTTTCCTTATGTTTCAATAAATCAGCACAACTCTTGGTTTTGGAGTTCATTAGAATTCTGGGTAAACTAAAAATATTTTGATTAAATACTGCTTACAATTTACACATACATAATGTTTAAAGATTCTTTAAGATTAGCAGATTGTCTGAGTAGACTATGAACACATTGAAGTCCTGTTTAATCCCTGTGAAATAAATAAGGATGGAAAATTCTAGAATACTATTTTGGGGCTCCATTCATTTCAGACTAAAGACTGTCCTGGGGGATTAATAGCAAAAGACCCATGGAAAGGAAGCAGGGTAAACAATTGTATTATATTTAAATGATCCCATGCCACAAACAAAAGCCAAAAGGCTAACAAGAGTCAAAATATCCCAGGATGGAAATATGTATCAAAACACATACTGAACAAAATCAGTTTGAATATGATTGCTAAAAAGTCCTTCTCCATCCGTGAGTTGAAATCAAAATATCTCTCACACAAAAGGACACTATGGATAGAGGGGCCTGAACTAAAATACAAAAAGAAAGCAATTAGGGAGGACTCAAAAAGGACAAAAGTCCAGAAGCATCAAAAGAATGAAAAATGGCACGGGAATGAGGAACAGATGAATATATCTGTTCAGCATCTATTACAATCCTGTGGAGTCTAAGTTGGAAGCTATCCAAGGGCAGAGGTAAAATAAACTTCATATCTTAGGCCTCAGAAGAGTTATCAAGACTTTGAAATCCTGGTTCCCTTTTATTCAATTTGGACTGTCATCAATGTTTACAATTCATAAATATTGTATTCTAGAAATCCATATATCTTAAAGAAATCTAATAAAGTGATATTGTCAAAGCAGTCTGTTGTCTCAAAGGATAAGTTGTTCAGATATTTGTGTCCACCAAGTAGTCGTCAATTGTTGTAGCTGCAACTTTTTTCCCCAAAAGTTTTTAATTTTTAGGGTCCCCCCTTATCTTTTTAGTATTTAGAAGGCTTAAGGAATCTCATGACTTCACCAAAATTTTGCACGTGACATGAAAATTTGAAAAAATTGAAAGTTTGTTTGCTTATATCGGATGCACAATTGATTATGTTTCTGATGCATCAGATCCATAGTTGACTAGCTCCCTAATATGCCCTTCAGGAGCATTCCGAGGTTTTTCTCTGATATATCGGATGTTGTTTTAGCTATCACGTCGAAAGTTGTTTTCCAATCCACCAGGAGCTTAGTTCGGAGCAGTGCCGATGAACCGGGTCTCCACTCATTTATTGTCTTCCTATATCCGATTAAGTTTGGTTTTTTTTGTTTTCCATCATATTGGTTGTGTCGTGTGGAGTGAACCGAAAGCCTAGTTATTTCGCTGGCCGACGTTGCAGAGGATTAGTGCCGAATCCATCCGACGCATTCCCCTATTCATCACCAATACCGAGGTGTGTTAGTTATTTTGACTTCCAATAATGGTTTTAGACGCTTCGGCGTTCTTCATCTGATATCCCGGTTACGATCTGTTGAATCCTTCCGACGCTTGACTTTCGCGTACAAGTTCCCGTCTGACATTGACTTAACATTTTTTATTTCCATCCCGATTAACCTATCCCTCTCATGGTCGATCTTATAAATCCATAAAGGTTGTATTTCCAGTCATTGTCATCCATTTTTATCACCCATTTGGAACTGCATAGCTGTCGTTGTCTGAGCGAGTCATGGGCCAGTGGAGGTCGTCATCCGTCCAAATCATCCTCAGGGTTTTTTCCAGGTAGGAATTGCCTTAAATATTTTGCTCAGCATTGTTTTTACCCATAATTTTGTTTAGGGTTAGGTTATTTGTTATCCCATAAGGGTTTTGCGGCGGTGGTTTTTCCTTATATGGGGCTCTCCCTGGTTGTTTGTGGACATTTTCTTTTACCAGCCGGTTTTCCTTCTCGCTTTTTCTCATTAGCCTTGGTGGTGGTTATTTTTTCAGCTAGCCATGATTTGATTTTGGACATTTGTTGGAAGGACAAAGGTAGGGTGCATACGAGCATTTCACCGTCTGCACCGCTCCTTTTTTCCCTTCATCAATTTAAGATGCAGATTGCGTAGCCATGGTTTGAGCGACGTTAGGTTTTCGTGGGATGTTGGAGGGTTTTTCAGTTGCATGTGAGGGTTGGTTTTGGGGTTAGCAGTCTGAGGTTAAGGTTTTTCACGGTCAAGATTTCTTCCCATAGACATAAGGGAATTGCGGAGATATAGGGTTTACCCAAGCATAAGTTTTTTTTTTGCAGATTTGGGTCAGATAGGTTTTTGCAAGTTTCCTAGTTTTTTTAAGTTTCACATACAAAAGGCCCATTTGTTTTGATAAAAGAAAAGCTATTCAGCATGCATATTGATGAGATGGTAATGTTCTGGTTATTTTTGTTGTTGCTTTCAATACATAGTTTGCTATGAGTAAGTGGACTAAGTCCATTTTGCATGATCAATACAGGCTAATCATCAGCACAAAAATATGCCACGAAAGCAGAAAAAGAAGGTGCAAGCAACCGGGGAGGAACCAGAAGTAGAGATAATAACCAGAGTTGAGGTTATTTATGAAGATACTAAATCCATATCTAGAATTGATCCTGAGTATAAACGGGGAGAGATATACATAATGATCTCAAACTAGAGTGTTCCAGAGGCTGGGTTCGAGGACTTTCCTATCTATGCCAACATCGAGAGATCAGCCATCATAAAGGTGGCTACCAGATCTAATCTTTTCCCTTGCTCAGAGGTGATAGGATGGATTCTTCCTAGGGAAGATGTGACAAGGATGATACTAGCCAACACTGAGGGGCAGGGTTATGTTGTATATAGCCTAGCCTATGTATCCATGGCTTATAAGTTGCCAACACCACAAACCTATTTGATTGAGAGTTGGTTGAAAGCTCTCAACCTAGATGTGGTGGAAACAGTTAAAATAATGATGATCCCACGTAAGAACATTCGTATAAGGACTTCAGGAGAGTACGAAACATCAAGCCTCCGCACTCAATATAGGTTAATTTCCTTGATGTTAAACTGGATTTTCGGGAGGGCTAATGGGAGAAACTTTAAAATAGGTTGGGTACCAGTGATATTTGTTGTGGCCACCCAAGGTACAATCTTTAATTGGGAAAATATAGTGTCCAACAACTCATCAGCTTGCATAAGTGCAGCATTGGGAGTAGTGTCCCGGAAGAAGACAAAATCTTATATGAGTTCGATATTGATTGATTGCATTTTATGTACTTAGCCATTTTTAGCATTGAAGTGCCAATGGGATAAAGACCGGTCCCCTGTGTATGCTTCCTATCAATTATTTTGGGTTCACAAGTATTATAGCTACTATAAGGATATTTGTGAAAATTTTATTATGACATTGTACACATTGATTTTCTTGGTTGAATGTAATTGTATGTTAGAGGAAGCTATGAAAGTGGTGCAAGATAACGGGCACTATTATTTAACAGAGGAAGGGTTGTATTTAAGGATGTTTGGAGGATCAAGGGCTCCTTCCCTTCTACCCAGGTATGCCACAGACTATGTGATTCATAAAGAAGTTGTGAGACAATTGTACATTGACGGAGTGGGTAATTTCCTATTTGAGCAGAAGAAGGCAGTGTATCCTGCAGTTCCCTTTGATGTAAGAAGTTATAAGTTTTCAAGGGTAAAGACAAAAGTAGAATTCGTGAAGGAGTTAGAGTAATTTCACTTTGTTGAAATAATTTATCATAGAAATGACTCTGAGAAGAAGGTAGTTGAGTATTGTGCAGTAGTAGGAGTGCATTTTGAGTATGTTGATTACTGGGATAAGGATGAGGAAGGATGAGGATCAAGGGCTCCTTCCCTTCTACCCAGGTATGCTACAGACTATGTGATTCATAAAGAAGTTGTGAGACAGTTGTACATTGACAGAGTGGGTAATTTCCTATTTGAGCAGAAGAAGGAAGTGTATCCTGCAGTTCCCTTTTATGTAAGAAGTTATAAGTTTTCAAGGGTAAAGAAAAAAGTAGAATTCGTGAAGGAGTTAGAGTAATTTCACTTTGTTGAAATAATTTATCATAGAAATGACTTTGAGAAGAAGGTAGTTGAGTATTGTGCAGCAGTAGGAGTGCATTTTGAGTATGTTGATTCTTGGGACAAGGATGAGGAAGTTTTTCGGAATGCTCAGAACATGACAGCTTTGAGGAGAAGGTTCAAACAAAAGATAACTGCTGTTGACGAGAAAGGAAAAGATGTTGAGCAAACTAAAAGGAAAGAAGAAGAGGCAGCAAATAAAAGATAGGAAGAAGCTCATAGGTTAGCAAAGGAAGCAGAAGACTGGTTGCGAGCCCAAGAAGAAGAAAAGAGAAAGACAGTTGAAGAGGCTGAGAAGAAAATAGAAGAAGAAAATAAAATAAAATAAGAAGAAGAAATAAAGAGAAGGCAGAAATAAAGTGAGGGATTAATATTAGAAACTGTTGATACAAAAAAAGAACAAGCAGAAAAAGCAGCTGAAGAATTGAGACAAAAGGCACAAGGGAAACATGACCCTGCTGATCAAGGACATACTCAGTCTTATGCTGATCCATTAGAACCTGTTGTTCCATGTAGTAGTATAGCAGGAGAGAATCCATTGTCAGTATCTGGAATTGAATTGATTCCTTTTACTCCCACAGAAGGAGAGGAAGTGCCTGATTTAAACACTATTTTATATGGCAATGTAAACAAGAGGATTGTTAAAAGAACATAGAAAAAGTGAATACTGGAGGTAATACGGGAGTGATGGTGAACGAGAAATCAGTGGTTCATGGTATCGATAAAGATCTGTGATTGATGGCAAGGGATGGACACATACGCATTCCATTCCTCAGCTGAGCTTCCATCCAGACCCAACTTGGATGAACGATCCCACCTTTGCATAATACCCAAGCCTCCCATTTGAATCTAATTTAGGACAAAGATATTTCTTCTATGAAGTTCCAACACAAGCTCCCAAGAAATTTTTTACTCACCTTGCATCCCACATATAGGATCAATCCCTAAATATATTTGGATTCATCTACCAAAATTCCAGCTTATGTAGTTAATTATAACTGGAAGACAATTCTTAAAACTACTCTATATTGCTAACTAAGAACTTTTCTTTGATAAGTCACCTTTGAACCATATAGTTGGATCCAAACCTTTCAGATATTTGACTTTTATAAGTTTTCCCCACAACCCTGAATTGAACAAGCATATCCACATGTATTTTGTGCATAAAGAGAGATTAAACTTAGACAAATGTTTTATCCCCCATCCCCACAAAAAATGAGGCAACGAAACACTCACCCATGATGAGATATGAATATTTGAAAACTCCATTCTACCCGACCATAAAAAATGAAATAACTTTTCTCTTATCCGTGAAATTACAAAAGTCGGAACCATATATAGAGAAAACCAAAAAACAAGTATTCCTTGAAGCACTGAGGTAACAAAAGTAAGCCTTTCCCCAAGCGAAAGCCAACAAAATGTTCAGTTGTTAATTTTGTGATGAATTCTTCTTATAAGCCATTCCCAATCTTTTATTCCATAGCCATTAGGTTTCAAATGAAAACCCAGATAATTAAAACCATTGTCCATACTTTCATATTTATACAGGAAAATCCTGGAAATGAAGTATTTGAGAGACATATCTCTGCAAAAGTCAATAAAAGAGGATTTTTTATCACTCACCTCCAAACCGAATGCCTCACAAAATATCTTCAGTAAATTCTGCATGTATCTCCAATCATCTCTAGAACCACCCCCAACAATAGAAACATCATCTATGAACAAAATATGAGAGATATAGACATATTTGGAAAATTTTAACAATGAAAAATTCTTTTGACTCCTTTCCCAATGAATAAGTAAATTGATACCTTCAATAGTTAATATAAATAGGTATGGAGAAAGAGGGAAACCCTATCGAATACCTTTGCTTCCTTTGAAGAAATTTGACGGAACAACATTTATGAGCACATGAAAACTAGTTGAAGTAATGCAACCCATAATCCAGGCTACAATATCATATGATAACCAAATCTGAATAAGAAATATCCTTAGATAAGACCAATCCACTATGTCGTAAGTCTTATACAAATCCAATTTTAGAAAGAAAGCATTTTTATTTTGACTTTTTAAAGAATGTAAGAAATCTTGAGCTATCTCTACAACATCTGTAATATGTCTATCAGGTAAAAAGGAAAACTTCTCTTCATAAATAAAATTTCCCAGGAAAGGCTTCAGACTCTCAGCAAAGAGTTTGTGATAATTTGTTATAAAACATTACAAAGAGAAATTGGTCAAAAAATCACTGAAAGTATCAGGTCGGCCCTTTTTAGGGATAAAAGTAAGATAAGTTGAATTTAAAACCGCATGTATCTTACCATGTCTTCGAGTTTCCTCAACCTCTTCAGCAATCTCCTTCCCAAATAAATAAATAAAATGCAAGTAGAACTCCACCGTCCAACCATCAGGACTAAAAATTTTGTCCTTTGCAAACATATTCAAAATATTTTTAACCTCTTCCACAGTAACATGCTTTACGATTGACAAGCAATCCTCTCTCTCAAAGAAGTGAGGAAAAATATTTATGGTTTTTAACCGATTCTCCAAATTAAAACCCTTTTGTTGAGAGAATAAGTTATTAAAATGGTCAGCCGCTTTATTTCTAATAGATTTCTGATCATGAGTGATATCCCCTTTCGATGTTCTTATTTTCCATACATCATTTGACATCCTTCTTTGATTTGAGAACCTATGAAAAAATTTGGAAATTATTATCCCCTACTTGTAACTAGATTTCTCTACTTTTATGCCGTAAGGTTTCTTCCTTCTGTTTTAAAATATTCCTGCGCTTAGAATCCAACTCTAACAATCTCTCTTTTCTATCTTTGGAAAAAAATAGATCATCCACCACACTAGAAAGACTTTGAATTTCTGCTTCTATCTTCTCTAGATCCTTCTGATTCTCATATATTTTTTTATCTTTTCCCACTTTTGACCTCCACTTTAAGTATTCTTAATTTTGAAATCAACCCAAGCATCACAGATGAAGAAGAAACCCTTGACAAATTACTCCATTGTTCTTTGACAAGATCACATAAAGAAGACTCCTCCAACCAAACCAGATTGAACTTAAAACGATACTTGGAAATTTTTTTATCAAAATCTATCTGAAGGATAACAGCCTTATGGTCCGAAATACCTACAGAATATGACCAAGTCCTATACTTTCCAAAATCCTAAAAAACCTGTTTAACCATTTCACTAGACCCACGTCCCCACACCATCCATTTGACCATGTAGGGATCATCACATTTGGAACAATATCAACCAGCTTCATTTCTTCAAATTTAGATTTGAAAAAATATGATAAAGGATCTTCATATTTTCCAGCCCCCCAAATTTCTTCGATAAACAACATAAAATTGAAATCTCCTGCAACAATTAGAGACCTATCTCCCAAAATTCCAGACTGAAAAATCTCCTCCCAAAATTCCAATCTTTTACTATAAGGGGCATAAATATTTAAAATCCCGAGAATCTTCGAAAAAACCTGAATAAGACCTTCTACAAGAATACCACAACCTTGATAAAAGTCCTTAAATATGCCACCTAAGGATTCCAGGCTACCAAAGTGCCTCCTGACAAACCATTTTACTCCCAAGCCAACACTTTCCAAGACGACTTTAATCTCAAGAAATACTCATAGACAGGTTTCACATTTATCATCGTCTCTTGCAAAAGAATCACACGAAGCTTCACTTTCTCCAAAAACATATTCAGAGCATATCCTTTCAGACCACTTCCAATCCCTCTTATATTAAAAGAGACAATATTCATTTTTGAACCTCTTTCAAGGACGCTAATTCTCTCAGAGCTCGATCCAAAATAGTCGCAGAAAGTCCATAATATCGAGGTAACCCTTTTTCAAATAGAGAAATAACCCAAGGGTTTTGACACAAAGAACCTTATTCATCCCCCACAACAACATCCTCGATCCCCTTTTTAGCCTTACCCTTTTTCCTTTGTTTTCTGATAGAAACATTTGTTCTCCTTATAGAAGAAATCAGCACAGTTTCAGTATCCCCTGAATCCATTGAAAAAACCTTGAGAAGTTTTAAACCTTCTTTTGGCACAGTGTTTTCAAGTGTTAAAGAATCCCTTACAGGAGAAGAAGAGACCTGTATCTCCAGTCTATCCCTGCTAACCCTAGATAAAGGGGGGAAATATTTTTTACTGGACAAAGGAACTTCCAGAGAAGGGTTTTCACAAGACTCTATGAGTTCACACGATGAGACCCTATATCTATCCTCCTAATATTTATCCAAATCTTTTGGATCACTCGTACTTTCAACCAACACAACTAGAATTTATTGAACCCCTTTTGATTGATTCTCATCCGAAGTCAAAAGAAAACCAAAATTTCATTTACTGACAGAAACTTCAATAAGACGGGAATAGTTTTTGCAAACTTACCAACAAACGATGAAGCCGAGTTGTTATCCAGCAAAAGAGGGAACTTTAAACCATCAGCAATATCCCCCTCTTCTTCTTCAGCTCTACATTCATCATAAACCTTTTGCTTGCTCGAAAAATAGTTTTCCTTCAAATGACCTGTTCCTCGGCACCTGTGATACCGAAAGGGAACTCTATAATAGTCTAGTTTCTGTAGGAAATACTCGCCTTCCCACATGACTTCTAATGTCTCTGGAATCCCATTAGCCGCATCCATTTCTAGCAAAACCTTTGGAGCTTTTCGTTCAAATCCCGATATTTGCTCGTCTTCAATGTCATGAATAAACTTTCCAATAGAGTTTCCCATTGCTTTAAACCCTTTAATATTCCAACAGAACAGAGGAAAACCAGGCATAATAACCCATATATGTCTCTTCTCTAACTTTGTCTTCCATGGATCAAACTCCACACTCCGTCGTGAAGGAACCAAGGATCCTCTACCATAAACCTAGAAATGCTCCTCCACCGTCTTTCTATCCTCTTTAGATAAAATATGAAAAACGAACCACCCCTTTACCAGAGCAAGAACCCTAGGTATGTTTTTTTATAAAGGGTTTCCATTTCTCCTAATCCAATATAGGATTTCATTCCTCGACAACTTTACAAACTCAAATTTCCCCACCAACAATCTATGCGACAAAGCCGACACCAAATCCATTGTTACATCTCTACCCAAGACACATAAGGGTTTTCCTTTCTACATCATTAGAGGAATTTTGAGGTCTAAAATGTGCCTCCTAAGGAAATAATAAAATAATAGTTAAAATAATAAAATAATATTTATTAATTTTGGAGGAAAAAAGAAAAAAACTACTTTTTGTGTTCATATTTTCGACATATCTCCCTGTGTTTTTACTCAAATTTCGATCGGGAGAGCTCGTTGGATGCGTAATTTGATTTCGCATCCAACGAGTACCCACATTTCATACTTTTGACAGAACCTGCTACCCCAAAAACAAGAAATATATGAAACAATGTGATGATGATGTCATCATCACGTGTTTTCAAATATTTATTGTTTTTGGGGTAGCAGGGTCCTTCAGAAGTATGCAGTGTGGGTACTCGTTGGATGCAGAATCAAATTATGCATCCAACGATCTCCCTCGATCAAAATTTGAGTAAAAACACAGGGAGATATGTCGAAAATACAAACAAAAAAGTAGTTTTTTTATGACAAATATGTCAATTCAACTATTATGGTTGACTCATTTTATTGGAATTCTATTGGTTCTTGAATTCCAACTCACAAGAAATTATTGTTAG
Organism: Pseudotsuga menziesii; assembly: GCA_001517045.1. NCBI lineage: Eukaryota > Viridiplantae > Streptophyta > Pinopsida > Pinales > Pinaceae > Pseudotsuga > Pseudotsuga menziesii. The sequence continues at coordinate 754,862 of LPNX010209858.1, read as the reverse complement.
TGTGTTTTATTATAAGGCCCATTTTAGACCCCAAATTTCCTCTAATGCTTTCCAAACTTCAAATGTCTGACTCACTTATCCTTCTTCGATAATCCATCAATAACATCCAACATGTCGTCAACCTGGTTCTCAGCTTGAATTCCATAAACTTTCTTACCTGCTCCAACAACCACATATTGCTTCCAGATTGCTTTGTCAATACGCTCCTCGAGTTTACCTACCCCGTGAATGTAATAAAGGAAAACTCCCATCCAAACCCTTTCTTGATACATTTTTTAGATCTCATGTGACAAGGGGAGATCTTGTTAGAATAGTAGAGTAAAGCTAAACTAGTTAACCTATCTAAGCAACCAACAACATATCATAAAAGATAAGAACAAGAAAATAAAAAGACAAGAGAACACTGATATACGTGGTTCACCCTAATGGGTTACATCCACGGGAATGTAGTCTTCTATTATCTCCAGAATGTCTTCTCCAATATTACAAGAGAGCAAAGCACAAATATCCCAAAGAATATAGATGATGTACAATAGTGTCACAATAGTACCACTACTACATCGAGAATACATGATATGTAGAGACTCACTTGACCCTATTATATACTAAGAGATGAGGAGGAATTACTTTCACATATTGCATGTGGGATAATATAATTTTCCAAAATAGCATCTCTTAATACAATACCATGGACAAATACTCTACACAAGTAAATAAAACACCATATAACTATGTGTTAAATGTATTACTATTTTACATAAGATTGTAGACAACTTCCGACATAATAGAAAGACATCATTACCTTCCAAGGAATATAATTTATTCCAACACTCCCCCTTAATAATGGCTGGGAGAAGGGCCCACACTAACACTAAGGAAGGAAGGAGTCATTACTACTCCCCCTTGATGACAACTTCCTGCATTCCAACCAATGAACGAAGATGCACAAACTTCGCCTTGGTGAAGGATTTGGTGAAGATATTTGTTGCCTGTTGCTCGGTAGGACAATATTGAAGAGAAAGAATACCATCTGCCATGAGTCTGCGAATGCAATGAGCATCAAGGTCAAGATGCTTTGTCTTGGAGTGATATCCTGGATTATAAGCAAGCTGGATTGCACTCTAATTGTCACATTTCAACACAGTGGATGATTTCAGAGCCATACCAAGCTCTGTAAGAACATGCTGTAACCAAACTGCTTCTTTGGCTGCTCTATATTCCGCTTCACATGAAGATAAAGAAAGTCTTTACCTTCTTGCTCGACCAAGAAATCGGACCTGAACCAAGTTGAAATACATAACCTGCAGTGGACCGTTGATCATAACTGACACTTTCCCAATCAAAATCTGTGTAACCAGAGAATGAAACTGTAGTACTGCTCGAATAAAAAACACCATAGTCTAATGTCCCCTGTAAATATCTTAGAATCCTCTTAGCTGTCTGCTAATGACTTTCATGAGGTTGTTGCATGAACCGAGAAACCAAACTAATGGCAAAAGAGAGATCTAGTCGGTTCTGAGTTAAATGTATCAAACTGCCTACAAGCTAACGATAAAGAGTAGCATCAACAAGCGGTGTGGTACACTCAACAGTTAACTTTACACCAGACTGAAATGGCGTAGGAGAAGATTTACAATCACTCATATGGAAGTGAGCCAACAGACTTGTAGCATACTTCGGCTGAGAGAGAAACATACCATCTACCATATGCCAAATTTGAAGACCCAAGAAATAATGTAATAAAACAAGGTCAGTCATTTCAAACTACTTTTGAAGATCACTTTTTAGATTTTGAATTAATGTAAGTTGGTTGCTTGTGATGATTAGATCATCTACATATAAAACAACAATGAGAATATTAGTACCAAAGTTTTGAACATACATATCTGGATCAGATATACAATGTTGAAAACCATTCTTCAAAAAATATGCATCAATTTTATCATTCCAAGCCCTAGGTGCTTGTTTGAGACGATATAAAGACTTGAGTAATTTACATACTAAATTTGATGATTCAACATTAATAAAACCAAGAGGCTATTGCATATAAATTTCTTCATTAATATCAACATTTAAAAAATCACTTTTAACATCCATTTGGTGTATTTCCCATTTATAAGATGAAGCAATAGATAAAATGGTTCTTATTGTATTCATTTTAGTAACATGAGCAAAAGTTTCATTATAATTTATACCTTCAAGTTGATTAAAACCTTTTTCAACTAACCTAGCTTTATACTTTTCGATATGTCCTTCTGCGGTGAACTTAGTTTTATAAACCCATTTACAACCAACTAAATTCTTACCAACAGGAAGAGGAACAAGAGACCAAGTATTGTTCTTCATAAGAGACTCATACTCAACAGTCATAACTTGTTCCCATTGAGGTTTACCTTGAGCTTGAGCATAAGAGGTAGGATCATCTGTGGCCAAAACTTTCATCATAAGGGCAAAGTTAGATCTAGTTCTACGAGGGTCAGAAGGGTTACCAACCTCACTACTTGCAGATTCAAGAGTTTTTCGAGCCCAAATAGGAAGGTTAGAGGAAACAGAAGTTTCTTCAGCTTCAGTACATTCAGGTGGAATACTTGAAGAAGAGGGTGAACTAGGATCAACAACAGGCACAGAACTGGAATAAGAAACTGAGATAGGAGCAACAGGAGACAATGGGATATTCAGTGTAACATGAGGTTCGACAAACTCAGGTGGTGATGATATTTAAGCAAAGTGAACATCCCTTCGGATGATAACACTCTTAGTAGAGGTATCAAATAACCGGTAAGCCTTAGAATCCTCATAATAATCAATGAATATACATTTGTGAGACTTGGGATCTAACTTTTTCTATTTATCGTCAAGAATATGAGCCCAACATTCACAACCAAACACCTTAAAGTTACTAATATTAGGTTTCCGACCATTCCATTTTTCCTTGGGGGTAACATGCTTATCGGATTTTGTAGGAACTCGATTTATAATAAAGTTTGCACAACTTAAAGCTTCAGCCCAAAATGTTTTATGTAATCCTTTAGAATAAAGCATACATCTAGCCATTTCAACTAAAGTTTTGTTTTTCCTCTCAGCAACACCATTTTGTTGAGGTGTGTAAGGTACAGTCTTTTGGTGTTGAATACCATGTTTGGATAAAAACACTTCAAATTCATTTTTAACAAATTCCCCCCCATTATCTGATCTTAAAGTCTCAATATTTTTACCATACTCATTTTCAACCAAAGATTTAAAAATTTGAAATATTGAAAAAACTTCACTTTTATTTTTCAAGAAATAAACCCATGATTTTCTACTAAAGTCATCAATAAAAGTAAGAAAATAGACTGTACGAGATAAAGATGGAACTTCAAGAGTAGCACAAATGTCACTATGAATTAATTGCAAAGGTTCTTTATCACGCCAAGCTTTACCTTTCTCAAACATTTCTCTATGATGTTTACCAAGGACACAACCTTCACAAACACCGTTAGTAGAAGAAATATGATGCAAGCCATGTACCATTTTAGTTAACAATTGCATTTTACCATAATTCAAATGACCTAATATTGCATGCCATAATTTACTTTGTTCATCAGCGTGGAAAACATAAGAATAAAAAGGTTGTCTTTTAGTTGAGTTAAAACCAACAAATTTATATAGACTAGCAGTATATTCAATAGGACCAAAACAAACTACTTTGAAATTTTGATTGATATCTTTAAGAACATATTTGTCAGGTCATGCTTCAAATTTAAACCCTTTTTGACAAGCACGATAAATAGAAAGTAAGTTAATGGGCATGTGTTCAACATGAAAAACATTTTCCAATTGACCATTAGTAACATTAACATTACCGGAACCAATTACGGAAAGTTGTTTACCATCACCTATAGAAATTTTCTGTGATATGTGTTGACGATTGTCATAGGAAGTAAATAAAGAAGCATCACCAGTCATATGTTTAGATGCATAAGAATCCATTATCCATTCCATGTTAAAATAAGAATTATTAGGCAAAACAACAGATGCACATAAAGCTACTTAAGAGTCATGAGAAGTTTTTTTTTAGTTTTAGCCATTAAACGTTTTGCTTTAAAAACAATTCTTTTCAGGATGGTCAGTTTTACCACAATGTTTGCAAGGATCATATACTTTCTTCTGTTTACTATTTCCATTAGAAGCATGAGAAGCATGTCTAGAATTAGTATTAGAAGGATTATAACTTTAGCATTATTAAAACGTTTCGTATGATGCTTGTTAAGTGCAGTTAGAGTTCTATTAGGTGTGAGTTGTCCTGAAACAATTAATCTTTCTTTCTCATTGATCAATCCTTTACAAAAATCATCAAAAGTTTTCTTCGTAGTACTTTGAGACAATTCTAGAGCTATATTCCTAGTTTGTATGAACATATCAAAACAATATGGCATTTTACGTTCTACAAGAATAATAAGAGTAGTGTCAGTTTTCTTGTAATCTCTACCACAACTATTTAATTTCTCATTTAAAGTTTTCAATTCAGCAAGATATAACTCAACTCTTTCAAAGTCAGCAGGTTCGAGGTCAAAGATCTTTTCAAGATAATATGCAGAAACATCATCAGATTTATCAAATAAAGAGGAAAGAATTTGTCATACCTGAACCAGGCTGTCTTCTGCCTCAATACTTACCTGAAGACTATCTGCAACAGTTTGACCAATGAGCCCCCTTGTTTGATCACTTTTAGATTCCCATATAGTCAAATCATCAGCAACAGTAGGTGTATTATGTTCACCATTAACTAGCCTCCAAATATTCTTACTCCTCAGAACATCAATCATCTTTCTCTTCCAGGCAAGATAGTTAGAATCAACTAAGTCAGGAACAGAAGCTACTTCAGAAGTCATAATGAGTGAAATTTTGTCAAAAAATAAGAAACCCTAATACTGAAAAATGGCAGAAAAAGAGTGAAGAACTTGAAAATAGTTACACTTTGCTGATCTGAATCTACAAAAGTACAGTTAGAAACATAGTAAAGAAAAGAGAAGAAACTTTCAATTACAACCCTGTGCAAAAAATGTGCCCAAAAAATCTCATTCTTATGTTCTAGTCGCGTAGGTAGATCCAGAATGGTTGTTCAAATTCCAAAAACAGACTATATTAAAAAATTCGGTAAGAAATGACCAAGTTATGGCCCTTTTGTATAACTGTCGTTTTTATTGCCGAAAGGAAGCCTAGAAATGCCCAGTTTTCTATTCTGGTCATCTAAGTGGATTCAAAATGGTTGTTCCAATTCAAAAAACAGGTTATAATAAAAAAACAGTAAAAAATGACCAAGTTACGGTTCTTTTGTATAACTGTCGTTTTTATTACCGAAAGGAAGCCCATAAATGCTCAGTTTGGCTATAATAAAAATTCCAGTAAAACCTGACCAAGTTACGACCATT
>LPNX010209858.1:727463-746360 GCA_001517045.1 Pseudotsuga menziesii | reverse complement strand
GCTGTCGGGAGATCATCTTACTATTTTTGGGTTTCACTTTGGTGCTGATTCTATCTCTGAGGAAGTTGCAGGGTTTTCTCCATTTATGGTTTCCCCAAGGAAAAACACGGTGTTCATTTTCTCTTGTGTTTGATTGTTGTGCTTGTTGTTCTCTCAATTAAAGATCCTAATGAAATGCTAGCTTAATGTTTAAAATCTAACATGGTATCAGAGCTAACCTGAGAAGAAGACACTGTGCAGCTGCGGTAACTAGGGCTTCCTATTTTGTGGATTTCTCTCCACGGATTTTCAGCAAAATTAGGGTGGAATAACTCTCCTCCCTAGGGCGCATCTTTCTGTCGAAACAGAATCCAATTCTGAGGTTGTTTAGTTTTGGACCCAACACTACTGCCCGAAATTAGGGCTTTTCACAGAAGTGAAATTTTTCAGTGAGCCCAGGCCTAGATTGATCTCCTCCCCAAAATCAAAGTTAGGGATCAAATTCAAAGCATTTGGTTGGATAGAAATCCGGAAAAGAAAAACCCTAATATGCTCCTGAACCAGCACTGCAGGATTTCAGCTCCAAATCCAGATCTGACATCTTTACCTGGTAAGATCTAAATCTTTTGTATTTCCATTTGAGGTTCTCAGTTAAGATGTCTCATCATACCAAGCTTAATGAAAATCTTGAGGGAGCTGATAAATTCTGAGCCTGGAAGTATAGGATCTCCCTGGTCCTGGAAGAAAATGAGTTGGACTCCTACATCCATGAGGAGGTTCCAGTTCCAGAGGGAGATGAGGCCAAGGACTTACATAAGAAGAAGTTGGTTATGGCAAATAGGATCATTGCAGATTCTATCAAGGATCACCTCATTCCACATGTGTCCTCCCTCAAGACACCTAAAGCCATGTTTGATGCCCTAACCAAACTGTTTGAAGGGGAGAACATCAATTGGAAGATGACTCTAAGGAACCAGTTGAAGAATGTCAAGATCCAGAATGAGGAGACCATCCAGTCATAATTCACAAGGGTCTCCTAGATCAAAGAACAGTTGGAAGTAGTAGATGAAGAAGTGGAGAATGCATAAATTGTGATGACAACATTGAATGGCCTCCCTAGGTCATGGGAGTCTTTCATCCAACGAATAAGTGCTGGAATTAAGTTGGTCAAGTTCAGTAGATTGTGGGAAGAATGTTCTCAAGAAGAAGCTCGGATAGCAGCTCGAGAAGAAAATATGGGAAGTGAAGATCAAGCTTTCATGGTACACTCCAAAAAAGGAAGTAGGGAAAATCATCATCACCAAGGTAAGCATTCTCATCAGAAAAACAATCCTGTAAGAAGGGATTCACCCAGACTCAGATGTTATACATGCGATGAATGAGGACACTTTGCTAGAAATTGTCCCATGAATAAGAATGGATCCAAGAAGAAGAAGAACTCCAAAAGAAGACATCATGCTCACACTGCTGAGGATGATGATCCTCCAAGGAAGCATTAGAGGAAATTTGAGGTCTAAAATGGGCCTCCTAAGGAAAATAATAAAATAATAGTTAAAATAATAAAATAATAGTTATTAATTTTGGAGGAAGAATGAAAAAAACTACTTTTTTGTTCGTATTTTCGACATATCTCCCTGTGGTTTTACTAAATTCGGAGTGGGAGAGCTCCTTGGATGTGGCATTTAATTCTGCATCCAACAAGTACGCACACTCCATACTTTTGACGAAGCCTGCTACCCCAAAAATAAGAAGTACCTGAAAAAATGTGATGATGACATCATCATCATGTTTTTTAGGTATTTCTTATTTTTGGGCTAGTAGGGTCCGTCAAAAGTATGCAGTGTGGATACTCATTGGATGTGGAATTAAATTCCACATCCAACGAGCTCCCCCACTCGGAATTTGAGTAAAAACACGGGGAGATATATTGAAAATACAAACAAAAAAAGTAGTTTTCTTTTATGACAAATATGTCAATTCAACCATTATGGTTGACTCATTTTATTGAAATTATATTGGTTATTGAAGTCCAACTCACAAAATTTATTGTTGGCTTGTTTTCTTATAAGGCCCATTTTAGACCCCAAATTTCCTCTAATGAGGGTAAAACAAGAAAGTGAAGATGAATATGTTCTGATCTCCGCTCTCACGGGAACTGTCACTCATGGAAGCAAATATTGGCTTATTGATAGTTGGGCTTCCAAGCACATGACAGGTTTCAAGGAATCCTTTGAGAAACTATCCAAACATAATTCACCCCATATGGTGAAGCTTGGAGATGACTACCAATATCCCATAAAAGGTAGTGGTGAATCCTCCTACAAGCTAGACTCCGAAAAGTCTATAAAAATGAAGGATGTCTTGTTTGTACCGAGACTGAAGAAGAATGTTCTATCCATATCAGCATTGGATGCAAAAGGCATGAGGGTTTAATTTGTAGATGGCCAAGTCCTCATGTGGCCAAGAGGAAAGACTATTGATGATGCAATAGTGATTGGAGAACAAGAAGGAGGTTTATACAAGCTGAAGGGCCATCCAGAACAAGCTATGGTCCATGACACAATAGAGCCAAATGAACTTTGGCACAGAAGTCTTGCACATGTGCGTTACAGAGCACTACCACTTGCAAGAAAAGCTATTGAAGGTCTTCCAGAAATTCAAGCAAAACATGAAGGGATCTGCAAAGGATGTGCGAAAGGAAAGAATACAAAGAAGACATTTCCAAGTAGCAAAAGCAAGGCAAAAGGAATCTTGGAAATCATTCACTCCGATGTATGCGGACCAATGTCATCAAGTTCACTAAGCAGGTATGTATACTATGTTTCTTTCATTAATGAATTTTCTACGAAGACATGGATTTACTTCATGAAGAACAAAGATGAAGTTTTCAGCAAGTTCAAGGAATTCAAAGCCTTGATCGAGAACCACACATAAAAGAAGATCAATAGCTTTCGATCAGATAATGGCGGAGAATTCACATCAAATGAATTCAAATACTTATGCAAAGAATCAGGGATTAAGAGGGAGTTGTCCACTCCCTATAATCCACAACAGAATGGGGTTACAGAAATGAAGAATAGAACTATCATGGAAGCTGCAAGAGCAATGCTTCATGATCAGGATCTTCCTATGCATCTATGGGCAGAAGCTACTAAAACAACGGTGTATGTACAGAACCGTACTCCACATAGAGTACTCAAGAACAAGACTCCTGAAGAAGTCTTCTCCGGAAAGAAACCAGAAGTCATCCATCTCAGAATATTCGGATGTCCAGTGTACATACACATTCCAAAAGCAAAGAGAAAAAAACTAATCCTTCAGGAAAGAAGGGTATATTTGTGGGATACTCTGAAAGCTCGAAGGCTTACAGAATATACTTCCCAAGAAACAAGAAGATCGACATCAGCAGGGATGTAACATTTTATGAAGACACAGCTTACAACAAATCCAAAAAGAGACGTGCTGAAGAGACTGAAGAAGCAGAAGCACTCATAATTCATGATACAACCATGAATGAAGAAACTCAAGAAGAAGATCGAGAATTTGAAGAACCAAAAATACCTATAGATCCACCTTAGGAGAAGAATCCTCACAAGAGGAAACTCGCTTGGGTACGAGAAATTATCCAAGGTGCAGAAAGATATGGGGCTCCAAAAGAGAATTACAGAGAAAGAAAGAGAACCAGATCTTGCTCTGGATATGTAGCCTTACTATGTGATGTTATCAATAAAGAACCTTCCAACTATGAAGAAGTGGCAGAACGGAAATTATGGAAGGATGCTATGATCGAAGAGTATCAATCGATCATGAAGAATGATGTTTGAGATGTTATCCCAAGACCAGAAGGGAAGTCGGTTGTAACTTCCAAATGGATCTACAAGATCAAGAATGCTGCAGATAGTAGCATAGAGAAATATAAGGCAAGATTCGTGGCTCATGATTTATCATAGAAAGAAGGAATAGATTATGAAGAAACCTTTGCACCTGTAGCCAGATACACTTCCATCAAATCGGTACTTGCTTTGGCTGCAGTAATGAAATGGAAGATACACCAAATGGATGTCAAGACTGCTTTCTTGAATGGTGTAGTGGAAGAGGAAGTGTATGTAGAACAACCACTCAGTTTTGAGACACATTACAGGGAGTCTCATGTGTGCAGATTGAAGAAAGCCTTGTACGGTTTGAAACAGGAACCCAGGACATGGTACGGCAGAATTGAAAGCTTTCTATCCATTTTGGGCTTTACCAAGAGTAAAGCATATTCCAACCTATACTACAAGGTTGAAGATGGCAACCCAGTGATGCTCCTACTGTATGTAGATGATCTGTTTGTAACAGGTATGGATGGGTTGATTGCCGATACGAAGAGAAAGCTTGCTGCTAAGTTCGAAATGAAGGACTTGGGTATGATGCATTATTTTCTAGGAATGGAGGTGTGGTAGAGTGCGGATGGAATCTCCCTTGGACAAGGGAAGTATGTAGTAGAGATCCTGAAGAGGGTTGGGATGATGGACTGCAAGGCCATGACCACACCTATGGCATCGAACATGAAGCTATTGAGTGATGGTTCATCAGAGGCAGTTGATGCTATGATGTATCGTCAGATGATTGGGTCCTTGATGTACTTGACGAACACAAGACCAGACATTTGCTTTACTGTGAACACCTTGAGCCAGTTCTTGACAGATCCGAGATATGTTCACTTGATTGTTGCAAAGCATATTCTGATGTACCTAAGGGGTACAATTGATTATGGGATGAAGTACAAGGCGAATCAAAAGATTAACCTAGAGGGTTATGTTGATTTAGATTGGGCAGGAAGTGCCATCGATTGGAAGAGCACCTTAGGTTGTTGCTTCAGTATGGGATCAGGTGTGATCTCTTGGTTTAGCAGGAAGCAATCAGGTGTGGCACTGAGTACAGTTGAAGCAGAGTATGTCGCAGCTTGTTCAACTAGTTGTGAGGCAGTATGGTTGACTGTCTAATTTATTTGATCTCCATATGGATGATACTTGTATACATTGTGACAACTAGAGTTGCATGAATTTGTTAGAGAATCCATTGTTCCATGACAAGTCGAAGCATATTGAGATCAAGTATCACTATATCAGGGATATGGTGCAGAGGGGAGCAGTGAAGCTCCAGTATGTTGCGATGGAGGAAAAAAGAGCTGATGTATTGATGAAGCCATTGGCTAGGGTGAAGTTCAAGTACTTCAGGGAGAAGCTTGGTGTTCCCCAGATCGAGGTTTCCTCCAAGGGAAAATGATGAGACCCATAGCCATTCTGACATGGTGAGAGGATTGGTTCCTTCCATGGTCAGATGTAAGGGCTAAGCCATTTTGTCATGGTGAGAGGATTGGTTCCTTCCATGGTCAGATGTAAGGGCTAAGCCATTTTGTCATGGTGAGAGGATTGGTTCCTTCCATGTCAGATGTGAGTGTTGATCCATTCTAATGTGACTGTAGGATTAGTTCCTACATGATCAGAATTAAGCACTGAATTCCATTCTGGGAATGGAGGTGCCTGGTCAGTTACCAGGTAGCTCAGTCTGGGACTGGGGGCCATTCTGATAGGACTGTAGGATTGGTTCCTACATTATTAGATGTGAGTGCATGCCTTTTCGATCATTGGTTGAACAGATGTAAGTGCAGATCTCTTTCGGCATGAAGGATTGGTTCCTTGCATGGTCGAATATAAGTGCTGAGCCTTTCTGACATTGGTTGTCAGATGTAAGTGCAGAGCCTTTTGGCATGGAGGATTGGTTCCTCACATGGCCAAGTGTAAGTGTTGGGCCTTTTCGATCATTGGTTGAATGGTTGTGAGTGTTGGGCCTTTCTGACAGGGTTGTGGGAGGTGTTCCCACATGGTCAGATGTGAGTGCTAGGCATTGCCTTTATGATATGATTATAGGATTGGTTCCTACATGATCAGATATAAGTGGTGGGTGGGCCATCCTAACTTAGGGTCAGATATAAGTGCTGGAAAAGACCTACATAGAGGGTAGACCTAGAACCAACATGAAAAAGGGCTAGATATGTAGAACTTCCTGTGACGAGAAAAATCATGAGATGTCACCTGTGAAGATTCAGTTTTGATGATCCAGCGAAGATGATTCAGATCGAGGGATGATCCAGATCCAGAGATGATGCTCCAAAGATGATCCAGATCCATTGACGATGATCCAGATCGAGTGATGATCCAGATCCAGATGAATATGACTTGAAGATGAAGATGACTTGAAGATAGATATGACTTGAAGGTGAAGATGACGAAGACTCGATGATAATCTAGATGATACAGAGAAGAAGACTTGTGCTATTAAATTGTGTCGAGAGAATACCTTCCTAGTTAAGAGGGAGTCTTGATGTAATTGTAACTTCAGAATGTATTCACTTGTATTTCTTATTTATTGTAACTCGATGTTTATTCTGGGATGTATTTTGTAATGTACTTGACTCATGTCATACCCCGATGTTCCTATTGGGAAGTTTCTATAATGTAAACAAGTCATGTCAAGTCAAGGTGGCTAACTCTCCTATTGTCTAAGGGTTAAATTCCCCACAGTTCTAGGGCACTAGGGTTATTAGAATCACATAGTGAATTCAGCCCTAGTTGGGTTTAGTCAAGTCGAGAATTAGTATAAATAGAGAGCTAGCCTCTCTATTTATCACACACTCACTCACACTTAGTTTTAGCGCATATCTGAGGAAGAGAAAGACACCGGGACAAGGAAGAAAGAGGTTACTGCTGTTGGAAGATCATCTTACTGTTTTTGGGTTTCACTTTGGTGCTGATTCTATCTCTAAGGAAGTTGCGGGGTTTTCTCCATTTATGGTTTGCCCGAGGAAAAACACTATGTTCATTGTCTCTTGTGTTTGATTGTTGTGCTTGTTGTTCTCTCAGTTAAAGATCCTAATGAAATGCTATCTTAATGTTTAAAATCTAACAATCCACATCCCCTTCTCATAGATTCCAATTTGGAATCAATAGCATGAATAACTTATTGTCCCAGATGCCAAAACAACCAGTTCTAAACATCCAGTGTCAGACTCGTGCTGATATTAAAAATGCAATACAGATGCTTGGACAATGGGTTCTTTATAAAAAACATTAGGATAATAACCTTACTAGTCAAAGTCTGGGTACATAATTAGTTGCAGGTCTTTCAGGCCTTGCATATGAGTGGTGGAGATGGCTCCCACAAGAAGCCCGAAATGAAATGTTATTTTCTGATGATGCTGACCACTAGATCCTTCATGGTCTCAGTAAGGAGTTCTATGTCCCTGATGACAGGGAAGACTATGACCATTTAGCTTCAGTTTTTGTGTCTACTAGATTATGTGATCTAAGCAAAAGTGAAGATTATTTTTGCTATATGCAAAACCAGCTAGTTTCTTTAGGTAAGTCTCGTGAACCAGCATATCTGAAACATTACCTAAGAAGCTTTCCTAGTCATGTCTCCGATGTAGTTGAACAATTCTTGAAAGATAAGCATATCGATCTCAGAGGTATGTATTTAGCACAACTCCATGCATATATTCTTGAGACTTGGCAAGAACATTGTCTTGAACACTAAGTCAGTAAAGATTTTAAGATGCACCAAGGTATGTATTCCGCGTCCTTCTGCAAAGATGTTGCAAGGATGCTTGATTGGGGAAATGTGGAGCACACAATTGAGGTCATTTGCATGAATCCTACGAATGTAAGAAAAATAAAAAGGGATTCTATACCAGTAGCCCTTGATATCATCCTGACAAGCCCCACAAGTATAAAAAGAAGCAGGGTTCTTAGAAGTTTGGAAAAAGATATCCTTCTAAGTTTCAAAAATATCAGCCGAAACATTATGTCAAAAGAAGAACATAAAATAAGGATAAAGACACATGCTTTATTTGTGGCCAGAAAGGCCACTGGGCTAGTAAGTGCCCTGAAAGAAAATACAAACCAAGGCTTGCAGCCTTGTGTTCCAAGTTAGATCCACATTGGTGGGATCTATGTGTATGTTCTGGAGATACTCCTCCACCTTCGGGAGAAGTGACCTTTTACCTGATGATTTCAAGAATGAATATTCTAAATCTGCTTCATATTCAAATGTTTCTCTTGCAAAATTTGATCCTTCCTCTGATTCATATTCCGCTTCAGATGCAAATTTGGGGGGATGTGAGCCACCTAATTTTGATTTCTCTTTATTTATGCTCTCTTTCAACCAAAAATCCTCCTTAGAGAAACAATTGGCTGATATTGATTTCCAATTATCTTATGTCCCTGCTTTCCAATATATCTTGAGAAGAGACCTCAAGGAAGAAAAAAAGAAACTCTTAAGTCTTCTTGAGCGAACCAGCAAAGGAAAAGGGAAAGCAGATCCGCCCTCAGATGTTCCTATACTCTATAATCCAGCTGATATTTATAAAAACTACTCTGATGAGCATGAGTCAAGACATAGTTATAGAAGAGACAAGGAGAATATGCTTAGGCTCCAGATAAAAGAAAAGCAACAACAACTGAGGAAAATAGTTTTTGAGATAGAACATTTAAAAGATATATTACTTATACTGGTAACTGAAATAGACTGGTCTTTGAATGAAGAACTCAGCAAACATCTTGAATAGGCTGTGCAGAACCTAGAACAGAAAAAAGTCTCTCTCCATTCTTCGCCTAATCCAAACTTAGGTCTATTCGAAGGTCCTAAGCTGTTTATAAATATTTTTTTTTGTCCTCCTGAATATAAGTCTTATTCTTTAAGTTGTATGATTGACTCTAGTTGTCAGTTAATCTTGCCAGAGGATTGGCTATTCCTTCATTCTACTAGGAAAAGTCAGCATACCATGGTTCAGCAATTGAAGTTACTCCACTCTCACTGACTGGTAAAGTAGAATATTTCCCTATACAGATTTCTAATAAATCCGAAGTTTTGTCTTTGTACAGGTTGGATAGTATTAAGGAAGATTGTATCCTTGACTCTGAGTTTGTCCATAGAGTCAGTTTGATTTCTGTAGATACTACAAAGATGTTGTTTTCCTGCTTTGTGAATAAACAATTAGTCGTTTGTCCTTTATCGTTTGAATCAAATAGTAAGTGTAAAGTTGTCATGCCTGAACCTGTGTCAAAACCCAAGGTCATTGAATTGTATAAAATGGAGCGTTGTATCGCTTATGAAGAAATGCATAAGGAAAAATATCTAGCTAATATATCTTCTAAGCTGATCAAATATTGTTGTTCTAAAAGTCCTAATGCCTTCTGGAAACATGAAAAATACTTTGTAAGTTTTCCATTTGATCCACTCCAGAAGATCAAGCCAATGAAAGCTTCAGCAAGATTGATGTCTCCCTTTGAAAGAGATTTTTGTGCAAAAGAAATCAAGGAGCTGCTTGAGAAAGATTTGATTGAGCCCTCAAAGAGTCTTTGGGCATGTTGGGATTTTGTTGTAAATAAGCACTTTGAAGTTAAGAGGGGTAAGCCCAGATTGGTTTTCAACTATAAGCCCCTAAATACAATCCTTCAGAAAGTAAGATACCCTTTGCCTGATAAAGCAAGTTTGTTGCAGAGAATTGTTGGGTGCAACATATTCAACAAGTTTGATTTAAAGTCTGGTTTCTACCAGATAGGAATTGAAGCAAAGGATCGATATAAAATGACGTTTGTTGTCCCTCATGGGCAATACCAATGGAAAGTCTTGCCATTCAGAATAAACAATGCCCCATTAGAATTCCAGAAAAGAATGGAAGATATTTTTAGGGATAAGAAATGGGCATTGGTGTTTATAGATGACATCCTGGGTTGTTCAAAAATATGTAGGATCATCTTAAACATTTGTAGTCATTCTATGATCTAGTCTACAACTACGTTTTAGTCCTGTCCTAGAGTAAAATGGAGATAGGTAAGACTAAAATAGACTTCCTTGGATTCAAGATCCAAAAAGGACAAGTAATTCTGCAAAAGCATGTCCTTAGTGTATTCAATCACTTTCCTGATCAGATTCTAGAGAAGGTGCAGGTGCAAAGGTCCTAGGAAGCCTAAATTACATAAGACCATTCTACAAAGGGTAGGCTAATGACATTCATATCCTACAATAGAGGTTGAAAAATAATCCACCCAGATGGTCTGACAAGATGACTATAGCAGTTCAGTCAATCAAAGCTAAAGTCTAGAATCTACCATCCTTGTCCTTACCTCAAGGTATCAGCCAGTTAGTCATTGAGACTGGCACCTCTTCTACCAATTGGGGTGGTGTGTTAATCGAAGTTATTGAAGGCAAGGAAAATGTGTGCGTCTATGGATCTACCTGTAGCTCCTATCCCAAGCATGTTCACTCCTGGTTTGTCAAGATCTGGACCCTACAGTGATAAAGGGAAAGCACTTTTTCATCCCTTGTACTAGCCGAGAAGTGGTTTATTCTTGAAACCACGGGATGAATCCCTCTCTGAAGATGAAAGAAGGAAGCTACTGGATTTTGCATCCAGAAAAGAATTAGAAAAATACTTGGAGATCACTCTCATCAAACAGATCCAAGCTACTCCGTTAAAGCTTCAAATTTTATAAAGGTGGGAAATATCAGCATTCAGAATATTTGAAAATGCTCAATTAAAACTAAAAAATTGCAAAGAACTCTGGATAGATTGCAACGAAGAAAATGACCAGCATGTCTGGTATGTTGACATTGGAGAAGGTAACCTAACTTGGTCATGTTACAGTTTGATTTTCCAATTTTATCAAGAAGAAAGGTCTATCATGATTTGTGGAGATCCAGGTAATCTCCAGAATAAATCTTGGGCAGGTTGGGCTGAGATATTTCTTGATAAGTTCTTCCTGTATGTAGACTGGGTAAACTGAAGAGCCAATTTCATATTACATCTGCAAGCAAACATGGAAGTAGCTGACCAAAACCACCAGTGGTTTAAATTTTTGCTACACCACCAAGGAGGAAGGTATACTCATTTGGAGCATACCATTTTTATAGAGAAAAAGTTTGTCAAGCGTGATCATCACGGGAACCGCATTGATTCCAAATTGCATACCTGTAAACTCCCTCTATACTTTCGAGTTGAATCACTATTTTAGGGTGAGTTCCTTTGCGAAGAGAATCTAGTTTTCCATGGTTTTGATGTGGAAAGATGTTTTAGTGCTAACTTGTATCCTCCCATCCTCTTGAAGATCCATATCCGTCATGTGATGAATTTTACGATGATGAAAGTAGTTACGGATTTGACTGTTGCTGTGGTGGAGTCGACATCGATGACAAGGAAGTTTGCATCTGTCGCCATGCACGTGATCCATATGATTGACAATCTGCTTTATGTAAAATTTTCTAATTTTCTTATTTGAAAGCCATGGTGGGCCGGTTTCTGATGCTCCACTTTGTAATTTGTCAGGCATATGTGCAGTTTGTTGGCTTTGTCTGTAAATTTTTTCGACCAGTAGTTTGTCCGTCGTAATGGAATCTGGGTCCCCATATGTCTTCGGACCATGAAGGGATGAGATAATGATAGTGCGGTCCCACTATCACGCCAAAATCTCTCTTTATGACTTGTTAGTGCCAGTTTAGAGTCACTGGGTGATTGGCTAGTATTGTATAAAGAAGGGCCTCGGGCCTCATTGTGCAGGATCATATTTTTGGAGTCGCTCATGTGCTGAGCTTTGTATGTTGAGTCGAAGAGTATGCTCTGTAGCTTGCCCTCTGTGGTATAATATTGCATCAGAAATTCAGTCTGTAATGGCCATATCATATTAGTTGGAGTCTGTAGTTGCAGTGATGAGCTTCGCCCTCCGAAGCCGATCTGCCAAAAAGTTGTAATGTGGATGCTTCTAATATAAAGAATTTGGATGTGAAAGAGTTAAGTTGATCTTGGTGGCACTTTGGTATCAGAGCATTGATTAACAATTATTAAATCAATCTACACAATATACTTATCCTATTTTCCATTCTCCTGCAACTTAGAAAGAGCATAAACAACATTCTACCCCAAAATTCTAAGATATAGACTCCTATCTACTAATAATTATCTTTGAAAATAATTATTATTAAAATTATTAACCTAGAAATACCAAATCACATACAATAATGTATACCCACATAGTTTGTGGTTGGATCATGTAGATAGGGATCAAATGGTTAAGGGATAGTTATGGAATGGAAAACACTTTGGATTTTTTTTTATTCCTCATATTCTTGTAGTTAAACAGATTCAAGTGTGAGTTATCTATGCCTAGCTACATGTTATCACCAACATTATTCCAATTATCCATTTATCGACTATCTGCTATTTTTTATATCATTTTTTATTTTATCTTGCAATCTTCTAGTTATCTTCCAAAAACTATTGATTATCCATGCATTACTATGAGTTATTAATTAGCTAGCTACTAGTTTTTATTTTTATTTTTTATAATTGTTTATTTCAAATCTTGAACGACTGCCATAGGATCAATCTCTACAATACATTTGTCTCATCCTTGTCTATAGATAAAAAAGCATAAGTCGTAGTCCACCCCAAATCTCAAATAAAAATGTCTATCCACATAATAAGCATTTTACTAGATGTTACCCAAAATACTATCACATCCTAAAACACATATATATATATAGCTAAAACATTAATACAAATATACAAAATACATAATGATCACTATCACTATCACTATCTCAAATCACAAACCTTATCATCTTCCTTATTTTGTCCCCTCCCTCATAGGAACCACAGAAAATGCTTTAAAAATGGAAAAGCCGCTCTTTGCACGATAACATATATAGTTCTATGATGCACAATGCCCCCCACGATGTTCATGAAGTGTGGGGGCATACGTGATGGATGGTGGAAATTGATTCTTCTGTCTCTATAGCTTTACTAAAAATCCAAGGATTGTGGGGACATTGAGTCTTCTGTCTCTATAACTTTACTAAAAATCCTCGGATGGCCAGCTAGTGGGGAATCATGTGCTTCTTGCAAAATTTTGTACTTGACCTTTGAATCTTGAACCAAATAAATTATTCCATTATAATATATTATCCCATTCAAAATTCTATATTTATCATCCCCCTTGATTCCATCTAATACATCACAAGCAAATTTATCTTTGGCATATTCAACTAGTAGCATGTTTTTCCAATCCTTGGCAATGTCCATGAGAGAAAAAGATGGTCTTCGAGATAATGCATCTGCTACAATGTTATTATTTCCTTTTTCATATTCAATATCAAAATCATAAGCTTGAATATTCCTTACCCACTTTTGTTTCCTTTCATTTAGATCCTTTTGGGCGAGGAAGTTCCTTAGACTATTGTGGTCAGTTTTCACCACAAACTTGTTTCCTACCAAGTATTGTTAAAACTTGGCCAATGATTGCATGATGGCCAACATTTATTTGTCATATATGGAGTAAAGTTTTTCATGAGGCTGCAACTTTTTTCTCTCAAATTCTATAGGGTGTTGGCCTTGCTTTAGGAAAACCCCCATTCCTCCACTTGAAGCATCACATTCAACAACAAAAGCCTTAGAAAAATAAGGTAATGCAAGTATGGGACAACTACTGATTATCTCTTTCATTTTTTCAAAGGCCTTTTTAGCCTCTTCATCCCACTTGAAAGCATCCTTCTTAGTCAAATCAGTGAGTGGAGAAGTCAGCTTGGAGAACCCTTTCACAAACTTTCTATAATAGGTTCATATTCCAGTGAAGCCTCTTAATTTGGTGATGTTTTTTGGTGATGTCCATTCTAAGATAGCTCTGATTTTATCCATGTGTACTTTAACTCCTCCTTGCCCAATAATATTCCAGAGATACAATAGTTCCTTCATCCCAAATTCCCATTTAGACATCTTAGCAAACAAGGACTGTTCTTGCAAAGTTTTCAACACCATCTCTAGATGTTGCAAGTTCTCTTCCCAAGTTTTACTGTAAATGAGAATATCATCAAAGAAGACCAAAACAAACCTTCTAAGCTGCTAGCAAAATATTTTATTCATGCATGCTTGAAATTTCGTTGGAGCATTAGTTAATCCAAATGGCATAACAAGAAACTCAAAGTGACCATAATGACATCGAAAAGCAGTCTTTTGCACATCTTCTTCCTTCATTCGAATTTGGTGATAACCTGATCTAAGGTCAATTTTGGAGAAATATTTGGCTCCAAATAGCTCATCCATGAGCTCATCAATCCTAGGAATATGATACCTATTCTTAATGGTATTCTTTTTCAAAGCTCTAAAATCTATACACATCCTTAAGGTTCCATCTTTTTTCTTTACCAACACTACCGAAGAAGCATAAGGGCTAGAGCATGGTCTAATGAGTCCCAACACTAAGAGTTCTTGGATGGCCTTCTCAATATCATGTCTGAATTTCTTGGGATTTCTATAAGGTGGTATTTGAATGGGTGAAGTACCCTCCTCCAAAACAATGTTGTGCTCAACCCCCCTATCAAGTGGTCTACCATGTGGAAGATCTCTAAAAACTTTTTCATACTTTTGCAATAGTTTCTCTATCGCCTTTGGGTATTAAACAACCTTTATGTTTGTCTTGTAATATGTGATATGAAATTAAACATGCCATTCTATGTCCCCTTGCCTCAATATACATCTCATACTATTGCAAGTCACTACTTGATTTGGGTAAGTGTGTTGCCCTCTCACAACCCTTAGTACACCTTTCGAATCTTGAAATTTCATCTCTTAAATTTGATAATTTATTGTATGCCCCCCTATATAATACATCCATTGCACTCCCAAAACCACATTAGTATCAACAACATCAACCACATAAAAACTATCAACAAAATTATAGTTACCTACGGTGACTTGGAGCTTTGTGTTGCCCTCTCACAACCCTTAGTACACCTTTCGAATCTTGAAATTTCATCTCTTAAATTTAATAATTTACTGTATGCCCCCCTATAGAATACATCCATTTCACTCCCAAAACCACATTAGTATTAGCAACATCAACCACATAAAAACTACCAACAAAATTATAGTTACCTACGGTGACTTGGAGCTTTGGAACCCATGTTTTGCACTGCATTGTGTTGTGACTGGGAATGAAAATTGTGAAGCCATCGAATGGTTCAATAGGTATATTCCTTTTCTCCACCATCTCTGCATCAATGAAGTTATGTGTGGCTCCTCCATCTACCAAAACTGGAGCTCTTTGTCCTAGTACCACACCCTTGCATTGAATAGTGTGATAGCAAGGCACTGCTGAAAGTACTGCCATTCTTGCTTTGTCCGGTGAAGGCTGATTTTATTCTTGCATTTATTTTTCAAATGATGTATCATATTCCTCCCCTTGATATTAAATGTGTCCTTCTTCATCCATACCCCCTTCATACTCATAATTATAAGAAAATACTTCTATGTATTGAGCTTTTCCCTTGAAAGAATGTAAAGCACAATTTTTTTCTTCGAAGTTCATCCCTGTTTAGTCCTTATTTATTTTTATTTTCAAATGAATCACTTTGCCAAGGCTTCTTATAAGGCACAGTTCATCCAAACCTTCAATTAGCAACAATACTAACCTTCCCATAGACACATCAACCACCTTGACTGGTAATTTTTGAAAGTCCATCATATTATCAATAGGGGTCCTGACATGCTTCAATAGGGCTAGTTATTTGAAAGACAATTCTGGATATTTGTGCTCAAATCTCTTTAGTACCCTGTCAATAAATTCTCCATATGTTTTAAACTGATCATGACCCAAAGTTTTCACGCCATGGAACCACCATTCATTGGCATCTCCTTCCAAGTGCAAAATGGCCATTTTTAAGGCATCTTCTTCCACCATTGGATTCAACTAAAAATACACATCTAATTTTTGCACCCAAGTGTTAGCAGAACTTTGAGAGGAACCATCAAAAGTAGGGAGTGCCACTTTACCAAGGGCACAATTTAATTCTTTGTTTTGGTATAGATACCTATTATCTTCCTTCTTTTTGAGTTTGTTTGCAACAATAAAGTACTGATCAAATGGTAGACTTTTCATACTATCTTCATCCAATTTATCCTGTTCTTTCGCCATTGTATCAAGTTCAAATTGAGTGTTAGGCTCTTCTTTGGGTATAATAAATTTAGGTGCAGTAGGCATTATGGGGTCCTGTGGCTCTTCATTGGGTCTATTATGGGGTCCTGTGCTTGAGAAAATATGCCCACCCATTGTCTACTTTTCTTCTGATTGTGAACTACTGCTACCTACTATTACTCCTTTGCTTCCAAATGTTAGAATGATCAACCAATAGTTACCTACCTTAGACATTAATTAAATCATTTTTGTCTTATTACCTACTCTCCTAGATTCCACTCTATGCTAGTTGCCTTCTACATGTCTTAGAAGTCAACAATTGCTAAAAATGAGTCATGGAGTGCTTTGGAAACCTCCTCTAAACCATATTTAGCATGTCTAATTTATTCCAGATCCTCCAAAGCGCATATCTGCTTTTTCTGAAAAGCTGCTTGTTTTATTGAGAATTAAGGCAAAAGGAAAAGCTAGACTAGGTGTAGTTGACTTGTTTTTTTCCCATATCAACCTCCCTCCTTTTCTCCTAATAATATATTTTATGAGTTGTATTTCCATCCCTCATTATCTTTCCTACTTGAATTATCCAATTCGTGAGCATCTTGGTGGAATTGGAAACTGCTTTATGCACCTATGGGGGATTTGACTAGATTTATTAAGCCTACTTTTTGACCTTTTCGAATGGAATCCTTATGCATTTGAATATCTCATGTAATTATATATTTCAGCAACCTATTACTTCGCAAGGTTGGCTATTGTACACTTATTCAATACAAATTAGTGTTATGCTCCAATTTCAGTCTCCTTTGGTGTTAATTTTGCATGTTTGATTAGCGATTTTGTGAGTGTAATTGTTCTATCTCTTGGGTTCAATTTCCACATGGTATTAGAGCCTTTTTATATCAATTTCTCTCCTTCCATATTGCTATTTCAATTTCGACATCTTGAATGGGAGCATATTTTGCTGACTGAAGGGCACAGTTTTTGAGCTATGGACCAATCTCAAAAGATCATCTTGACTCCATTCAATTTCCTTGAGTGGAAAGCTGAGATGGAGATATTTTTGAGAGAAAAATGTCTCTATAGGGTTACTATGGCAACTGAGGTAGATCCTAATGCAACTGCAGATAAAATCAAATGGCACAACAGGAGGGATGAGGGCTATGGTCTTTTGCGTCTAAGCATTTCAAGAGACCTCCTCTTCCATCTTGATGGATTGAGATCACCTAATGAAGTGTGGGAGAAGATTGTAGAGATATTTGGTAAGATATATGAGATGAGAGGACATCAAATCGAAAATGAGTTGATCTCCTTGAGTCCCAGTAGCTTCGAATCCTTGCAACTCTATTTTTCCAAGTTTAAAGCCCTTGTTTTGCAGCTAAAACAATGTGGGATTGAAAAGAAGGAAGAGCAACTAGTTTTGGCCATACTCTTAAAGCTTGGCCCTGACTATTCAGTGTTTGTTTTGACCTTCCATTCCACCAAGTTGACAACTCGAGCCTGGAAGATGCCTAAGCTTGCAGAGTTCATGGAATCCCTCACACAGGAACAAGATAAGTTGGTGATGATGGGCACCATCAAACCTTTCAAAGACCAAGCTTTGGTTGTTGGAGATTCAAGGGTGGATTCAAAAACCAAGAAAAAATCTAAAAACGCACCTGAGAAAAAGAGAGACAAGAAAAAGTCCCAAGAGGAGCCCCAAGGTTCCAAGAAGAACTTCCAGAAGAAGAAGAACAAAGGAGAAATAAGCAAGTGCACATACTGCAGTAAGGGATATCATCCTGAGAGCTCTTGTACGAAGAACCAGATTGACATGTTGACCCAACTCCTGGAGAAGAATAACATCTCCCTTCCTGATTTCTCAAAGAAGAGGGAAGGAGGATCAAATTCAGAGGACAGAGAGAGTATACATGCCTTGGTTGTTGGCACATCAAACTCACCTGGCTTCATCATAGACTCTAGAGCTTCTAGACAAATGGTTTTGACAAAAGAGGCATTCTCCTCTCTTGACATGTCGAAAGGTCCACCAATAGTTTTGGGAGATGACTCTCTCACTGACAGTTTGGGAAAAGGAAGGATTGATCTTGACCATGGTAAGTTCAATAATGTGTTGTATGTTCCAAGTCTTGCCTCTAATCTCTTATCAGTGTATCAGATGAATCACAATGGGTCTCTAAAGAAGGTCATCTTATCCCCTAATGCTGTTGAAATCACTGAGATTTCGAATGGTAAATTCATAGCAAAAGGTGTTGTTGATCACACTTCGAAGGTATACATGATTTCCCATTTTCTACCCTACTCAAAACCCTCTGGTCTTCTGATCCATGCTAATGAGGCAAGCAAGCCTTGGCATGAAATATTTGGCCATCTTAACTACAAGTATCTTTTTGATTTGAGTGAAAAATATATGGTCATAGGGTTAGCAAAGATCAAGTTTTCCAAGGGAGTCTGTCAAGGTTGTATCCTAGGAAAACACCAAGAGCACAAATTTGAGAGAGCTAGTCATGAGAGAACCTCTGCATCTCTTGAGTTGATCCACAGTGACATTTCTGGTCCATTTCCTCATATGTCCATGAGTCAAGACAAATATGCACTGACCTTCATAGATGGATTTTCCAAGTATTGTTGGGTTTACTTCCTAAAGCATAAGTCTGAAGTTTTTGACCTCTTCAAAGTCTTTAAAGCCTTGGTTGAAAACCAGTATGGGAGGAAACTCAAGATCCTCAAATCTGACAATGGTGGTGAGTATGTCAAGTCTGAGTTCATTTAGTATTGTAAAGATGCAGGTATTCAGATGCAACATTCGGTCCCTTACACACCACAGCAAAATGGTGTTGCTGAGAGAAAGAACAGGTCACTGAAGGAGATGGCAACCTGTATGATGGAGGCTAAGACTTTGCCACCAAATTTTTGGGGC